>JAVKLA010000084.1:42321982-42336360 GCA_034782735.1 Sagittarius serpentarius
CAAAAAACGCCCCCCCCCCCCCCCCCTTCCAGGACACGCCAGCTTCTGTCTTCTCCCCCTCCATCTGAAGTCGGGACGGGCTGATCTTTCAGGCTGAGGCTGTGGCGATTGCCAGATGTTGGGGCTGTTGGCACTTTGTGGCTCGCAAGCAGCAGTTTAGCCCGGTGAGGTTGACTCATGGGGACTGGCTATTTGCCACTGTTTGTAGAAGTCATTCCTTGGACTTTCTATCAATCAGACATTCCTTTCAAGAAAATATCATTAGTTATTTTGGCACCCTCCGGTCTTTGCTTTTATATCCTGCCCAATTCTTCACTGTTCTCAGTATTTATTCAAGTAGTTGTGGCATGTAGGTCCTTTCTACCTTCTTGTTTACAAACCTAATTTAAACACCGTACTTGAGGAAACAGGCCATGGTAGGCAAAGACAAAAGGATCTGAAATAAGTTTTGTAAGCAGTATTCTGTTGTTACTGAACAGTTTTCACCGAGATTAAATTCCACTTAAATTATTTTTCCAGAATTCACGGTGGGGATTCACTCTGCTGGACCTAGCTGTGCTGCATCCCCATGGTCATCTGGCGCATACTGCATTTCCACCGACCCTCTGGAGAGTACTGCATCTCTGGTGATCCCCTGTCTTCAGGAGCTTAAACTAAACTTGCTTGAGTAAGTCTTTGCAAATGAAGCCTCTCTCGATGAATATAAAAGTTGCGTTCCACCACGCCCACTTTGGAGCGGGCAACGGTTTAAACAACTTTTTAAAATATATTGCATTATCTGAAACCTGGCAGTCTCAGTATTCAGTTTGTAGGTGTAGTTGTGCCCTGTACCTATTAGTTGGGAGTCCCCAGGTGGGATGCTGGTCTGCCAGGCCTCCACCTGGTTTTTCCCAGGTGCACACTCTTCTTACTCACCTGCAGAATTTGTCAGCTGCAGGCTGATCCTGAGCTAGTTCAAGGTGATGTACAAATCAGTCTGGAGATTGATCAGATATTTTATCTTATGTTGAATCCCGAGGGCTGGGCTTTGGCCGTGTCTCTGTTCTAGACCCTGCCTGCTAACCACATTACGGTTTATTTGTGACGAACCTGTAGGCCGTCTTTTTTCCAGAGCAGTACTACAGTTCCTTGAAAAAGTGAGAAAGACCTCTACAAGTACTTAGAACCTCCTGTTCCGTGAATGAGTTGCCTCTCAATGACTGCTTGACTCGTGCATAGACATGCATAGATGTTGGGTTTGGAAACAAAATAACTGAGCTTGCTCTGAGGCGTTTAAGTCCTTTCCCCACCTCTTCCTGTTTCTCAGTTGCCTGTCCCTCTGATTCCCCTTCCAGAAGCACTCCGCAGGCAGAGCTAGCACATCACCCGCTCAGTGCACTCCCACCTTTATGTAAGCCAGCCAAAACCAGCCACCGGCCAGTAAGTGCTTACAAAGTTATCTTTAAAAACACCTATAAAAATTGGTTGAAAGGCCACAGTATCACTGCAAAAATATTTTATTTTCTTGTTCTGCTGACGCACTTTGCTTATGCTACGCTAAGGTTTTAGGTACAATGTTGATTTGCTTACCTTCCTCACCTCTGTAGCAAACCCACATGTAAATTACTTACATTGCACTTTCCCCTAATATGGCAGGAGCCGATTTTGTAAAGACCAGACAATTGTAATGTTGGTTTAAATCCAGTCTATTTTATCTCAATTCACTGTTGAATTGTGGTGTGGGTTTTTTTTCAGTGACAGAATAAAATGACATTTATTTCATTCTATGCTATGCTATTATTGCTGCTATTTCCAAAGAAGGAAATGTGCTGTGTTCAAAGTAACAAATGATCTTTGCACTGTTGAGTTTAAATGTGGAATATTATTTCTCAAGTCCCAGTCCTCTACTACATATATTACTTTAATCTCATTACCAGCCAGCTCTATGTAATTAGTTAGTCTGCAGTCCTGCTTTTAGAAATTTGGAGTTCATGAAATAATAGCAAGGAGTCTGTGGGAAGTAACTAAAAGAAGCAAGTCTGGTTTTGTTAGAAATAAGTTTTCTGTGCATGGCTACAGACCGCTAAGGGGATCTGCAAGTTGAAAAGGTTAAAAATCCCCAGCTAAGGGTTTAGATATTTAAGTTAAATAAATCACAAGAGTATTCAGCACATCAGTTTTGAATTACGAAGCACACATTATATTGGGTGGTTGTACTTCACGAACGGTACCGTAGTTTAGACTCTCTCAGGAATAAATGAAAATTGTCCTGAAACAAGATCTCCTGGGGCAATATGAAAGCATTACAATGCAGCAGAATCTAGGCAAGATGTAATTATCAGTTGACTGTATTAATTTGATTTTCAAAATGGTCAAATGTATTTTAAAACCCATTTCAAGATGATTTGATACTATCTTAAAAATGTCAAAATAAAAAATCAGCTGAAAAGCATCAGTTTGGTTACTAAGCAGTTTACCGTACAATATTTACATGTATAACTAGCTTTTACTGTGTTGAGTAACCCTGCTCGTTCAGTAAAACTACTCACACAAGCTAAGATGATTTCTTTACATCTTTTAGAAAGACCAAGTCATTAGCTTCTTCAGTTATGGTTACTTTTATCCGTACAAGTAGCAGCATTGTAGAACTATAAAGCAGTGTGGGTTGTTTTTTTTAAATGTATTTCACTTATTACAGGCAAAGACTAAACTTAAGCATAGTTTAAATCAGTAGCACATGGTATCCAAAATTTCAGTACCGTGAAAGTTTGTCAGTGTGTGATGACAACAAGATTTGGCGCTATAAGAATAGGTAAAGATGTTCTGATGTTACTAAAAGGACCTTCTAACCAGCTCCTCTGGTCCCCCTCCTCTAAAGAGGCATAGCCAAGCCACTTACTGCTATGGGATTAATTCCCAGCCAGGGTCAGCGTCAGCAAAGTGATATATAGCCTCCTGAGATCTGCTTAAGTACCACTGAGCTGATTTAATGTGAGTATTTTATAGAAAAACGGTGCTGTACCTGTGGAATAGAAAATGATGTGAGGAGTGGGCTGAGTTGCAAGGTATGTCCTGCGTAGCGTTTGTACCCTTCTGATTTTTGGAAGGCCTGAGCTCTGTAAATGAAACGGAGCTAGAATCTGTAGGCAATGCGCAGCTTTGATTAAAACAGACATTTTGAAAACGAGCTCAGAATTAGGTGAGTGTGCAAATGTGCTTGTAACTGAAATCTTAAACTCCGCAAAGCTCAAGTGGAAAGAGGTGATAGCCTTTGTTCAGATTTTCTCCGGCTTCCGTTAGTGACTACTCATTTAAGTAATTTTTATTAATACGTGGGAAGCTCTTGCAACTGTGAAAGAAACTCTTCTGAGATCATAGTGCTCTGCCGTGTGCTACCTAGGCATGGTGATAATTGAATTTTAAGTCTACAAACAATACTAAATGTCCTATTTTGATGTTCAAGTTTTATGAGATAAAAGTGATTTTAATAATAATTTCGTAACATATATTTATGTAACACCTTTCATTTCAACATGAAGATGCAGTTGCATACACTTTTTTTCCTCCTTTCCTCTGTGGCAATGGTGACTAGTGGACTTGATACCCTTCTTTGCTCTCAGTTGTACAGCAAGAGTTTTTCGGTCCGCGGTGTAAACAGGCCCTACAACAATCAGCTGATCTCTGATGAGAATAGGCCCTTCTGTTGTGGGTTCTGCTGAGCTGCTCGTGGGCCACTGGGGCCAAATGCAAAGAGCTGAACGGTGAACTGATCCTCGTTTTCAGCAGAACTGAAGGGTCCAAGAATGTCTTAATTTGGCACTGCTGCTGAGAAAATCCTGAGAGAAGTTGCGGTCTAAGAATACTACACACAGGCTTAGAATCATAGAATGGCTTGGGTTGGAAGGGACCATCAAAGTTCATCTAATCTTCACTCTTCCTAATATGCGAAATGTTCCCTGGATATAACAGAGATATGTTACAGTGCACTTAAGTTTTAGTGACTTAACTGGTTCATAATCCAATATAAACCAGTTGAACTGAGAAGACTCAGAATCATTTGGGAAAGAGATGCTGTTCCGCCACTCCCGTACTGTTAATACGTGACATTAATATTAGCAGTAAACCTTAAGGTAAAGGGAGAATAATTACTGAGGGAAACTGAGAAGATGAAATAATCTCAAAGAGTTCAAAGTACAGAATTGCAGTAAGTGTTTTCTGGCATTGGACAAATCTGGAGAAATTTTTCAATGTTTATTCATTTTGAATATATAAAATTGAGCAAGATTTCTGGGCCTGAATTAGTTTTTAATTCAGTGCTATACAAAGAAGTCTTTATTTTGGATCACCAGCAGGATGATTTAGGTTCGTTCGGGGTTCCTTTGGTGGGGGTTGAAGAAGGAGGAGATGACCTTCTGACCACAAAACCTGAAGTATTTGCCTGTTAAAGGATTTGCAAGTTCTAATAACTACTTGATAAACAATAGCATTTTTAAGATTTTGTGTAGATATTTGATCAATAAAACCTCCTCTCCCCTTTAATAGTATCTAAGAGTGGTTTTGGTTACATTTGTCACAATAGAGTCTGATAATACTGGCACTGATGTTCAGTGTCTCTCTCTTGTTCTGAAACAATAACTTTAGTTTTCCTTATTTAATTTGGGTTGCTCCTATTGAACAGTGGTGGTGCGTTCAGCACCGCGCAAGAGAGGCTCAGTCGTCAGCCCTAAAAATTTGCTGGCAAGCTTTAACCAAAAATCAGCACGAAAGATTTACATGGTTGGTATAAACTTGTTTAAAGAATAACAGTGGAAACAGTATTTTAAGAATAACAGTGAAAATCTGTCCACATCCTGGCAATGGTGGTTGAAGATCTGTGTCCTCCTGTCTTCACTTCTCCTACTTCATCCTTCTTTTTCCGCATACCAGTAACCCTAAATACTGATCAGAAGTTAATGAAATATATTGCTGTCATGAAGTATTCTGCTGTCATGCTCTGCCCAGAAAGCTGTGCAAGAACCTGGATGTTTTTGTGTCCAGGTTATGTGGTTGTTTCTAAAAAAGTGCTTGTTTTCCGATGTTCTACATTACAGAAGATTCGTATTTAAGGGAGAAAAGACCTTTCAAAATTCTTCATCAAAAATAATCTGGCATTCCAACAGTATTTAGATATAATAAGTAATTTGTCTGCACCTTGAGTGATTCTTGATAATTCTATATGGGAATACATACCTGAAACAAGACTGCCTAATGTCTGTTTATCTTAATCCAACGGTATTAAGTATTCTTATTCTAGAATCAAGATGTCTACACAGAGAATTAAATGACATAGTTAGGGTAATTCCGTGGGTAGACTAGTTTTGTTATAAGTGAAACTGTTCCATCTGCTCAATGCTCAGATAATCAGAAAGAAACTGATAAGACAAATTGCTAAGTGACTCAGGCCAAAGGTACTGCTTAATGCTGTAACTGGATATGTTTGTAGTGGTAGGAGCTGGTTTCTCCCCTGACTCAACCAGCTGAACTGTCTCCCTTTTGCCAGCTACTTCCTGAGTGGGAACTGATTTATGCAAAGTCACCCTTTTCCTGCCTGTCCGTATTAGCAAGTCTGGTGTGCGTGTCTTTGGGAAATGTAGCCCCACTGTGACTTCCTTCTGAAAAAAAGATTCTCAAATGCAGGATAGGCAAGTTTCATTTTTCAAGAAATAATAGCAGCTGCTGGTGGGTGTAAATAAATAAAAAAAAGAAGTGACACATACACAGAAGAAAAAGTTCATTATTTCCATCAAAAGCTCTGCCAGAGATCTTATCACTATTGAAAAATAGCCTGTGCTGCCAGAACTTATTACATATCATCTCACTTGAATTGGTGCAATAATGTCACTTTATTTTTCTTTATAAAGAATGTGTTTAATAGCATGTTTATATCCCACTCGTAGATGTGATGTTTATAGTCAAAATATTCATAATTGTCAAAGTTCAGGTCTATTTCTATGTTCTTTATTAGTTTCGATTTACCACAGTAGCAGTTTACATGAAAGGTGATGAAGATTAGGATTTTAGGTAAGCATATGAAACAAAGAGAGAACACTTATCTGTTACTATGTGCAGCAGTCAAGTTGTGTGTAGGTGTAGCAAAACAGCTTTTGGAACCATAAATGTAATCTTGATAGCACTTGCATGGAAACAGTGCTATTGTGTGTTAATGACAATGGTATAATCAGCATGAAGTGAAACCAGTGACTAATTTGAAAAATAAACTTCCTGTCTGCAGCAAAAGCCCTTTTGTAGAAAAATGCATTTTCTTCATTGACCCATGGTATTGTATCACATTGCAGTATTACCTCTGCTGGCAGTAGCATTCAGATACAGCAAAAAGTTACAATTTGGAGAGTTTTTACTCTTTAATTTGTTTAATTCCTCCATCTCCTGACCAGGAACAAAGAGCTTTGCTTGACAGAGTCTTCAGTCAAATGGCAGTGAGGAATGAATACTTTCAACTGTGATCTTATCATATTTCGTAAGTGAGATGGGAGATTTCCAGAAGTTCTAAAGAAGCAGAAAGTGGTGTTTGCAGGTCACCAGGTTATGGTCTTGTCTTCTGTGTGAGGAATCGCTGTAACAGTCTGCCTTTGGTCTCAGATTGCTGGTGTAAAATTGTGGTTGTAAGTGTTGGTAGTTATTAAGGTCTGGGGATTTTTCCCGAGCTAATAATGAGAGAAACTTATTCTCATTTAAAAAAATGAGACTACATCTATGGAAAGAAATCTCCTAGAGAAAACCAGAGTTGTAGTCCGTTCCTTTTTCATTGCCTGTAGTTCCCATGAACGTTACGGAGTGATAGGTGAATCCAACAAACCAGTGAGTCCATAGCCATTATGTAGATAACGTGGAACTGGTGTGAGGAAGGGGCCTGTAGATGGGAAAGGCAAGTGAACCTGTTTCCCCTGTGTACCAGAACAAGAGAAATAAAAATACTTATTCCTTTCATTAACAAGAAAAAGTGATTTAAACATAGTGAAAACATTTGAAAGGTTTTAATTTTTAGGGATGTTTGTAGTTTTCGATGGACAGCATGGAATTTCCCCCTAGAATGTCTTTTAATCAAAATATCTATCTGTTGAACAGTGATTTGTGGTACATTTTGATGAACCCTAGTAGCAAGTAAGAAATTAATAGCTGCTAGTGCTTGCTTTCTTCTAGTTCCAATTATCGTGACGCGTCTGTCAAGGCAAACTCTTTCCATTTCCTGACATTATTTTTCTTCCTACATTTTAAAAGCAGTGTGGACAATATATCCGCTTCCGGATTCGGATGGAGCACCTGATGGCTTTATCATCCCCAGCTGAAAATGTCTACATCCACAGTTTGCCCTGCGTCGGGGGCTGCATGACGTCTCCTTAGGCCACTTCAGCGCAGAGTGAGCCAGGTTAGCCCAAAAGCCCTTGGTCAGTTCAAGCTAAGACAGCTAACCTCGCACTGAACTACAAGGAGGTTGTCCACGGCTTCCTTTTTTTGCCAGCTTTCTTGTAGCCTCTAGTGTAGATTCAGTTGTAAGAGGAATGGAGGGAGCTGAGCCTTAAATCACAGTAAGTGTTTGCAAAGTGAATATATTTAAACCCAAAGTCTCCTTTTTTCCCACTTGATACTATGTGCTGTGAACATTTACATTGACTACAAAGGGGAGATGCCAAGTTAGGAACATTGATTGCAACAAACCAAGCTGAGTTATGGGAAACCATTACTTATTCAACCTCCAGGAACATCTGTATAAATTCACATCTTACCTGACAGATCAATGCAGGTTTGCTGACTGACTCATTGTTCTCTGTCCTGTGTTACCATATTTTATCCTTTACGCTCCTGAGCCAAATGGGTTAATACTGAAGGAGACTTAAAATAGCATTTCTCTGAGGTCTCTTACAGATGTTGCCAAGCTGCAGTTTGTGTCTCCAGGTTTAAAAAGGATCACACAGCCATCAATGCACAGTCAAAGCCTTAAAACCAAATAAATGTACAGAATAACCATTAAGGCCTTTTGCCTGCTTTTGGTTTTGTATTTGTGGTAAAAGCTGTGCAAGAGAAAGTTGCCACACAAGCAGGTTTTACTCTCTGTCCGAATCTATCCCCACATGTTTTTTTTCAGGAATGATGATGTTACTGGACTTGCAGAAGCGTTCAAAAAAATGCACCCATTTTTAGGCACTTGGTCCAAACTCATAAAATGTTTACAGGATGGCCCTCCCGGAAGCTGAGCATCTCTAGGTCTCACGTAGGCAGGCAAGCCACAGATCCCTCAGCCTCGCCCCGATTAAGTCCTTTAAGGCTGCAAGAGAAAAGAAATTAAAGTAGACAAGAGGAACTGCCTGCTCAATTGAGCTTTATTTTGTAATACACAGGCAGACTGCAAGGTCAGCAAATCTCTGCAAGCTATGTGGCCATATGGGCAATGGCAGTTTATGAAACAGCCGTGCCAGATTTGAGAGCCTTGATGATGGCCACATGGCAGGTCAGTGAAAACCATTTCAGTGCCAGTTGTATAATTTCACTCTTCAGTCATCTGAGAAGAAGATGTAAGATGAGATTTTAGAAAGGATCGTGTCATTTCAGCTCTGAAACTTACACTGAGTGTTATATAGCGTGTACGCTTCTGATGTAACCAGCAGAGAGTTCCTGTGCTACCTCTTGGGTAATTGAAAACATTCAAGTTTAAATATTGATTGTTATTCTTTATAGGTGTGTAGACTTGTATTTGAGTATTTTGAAGCAATTTTGGGGTAAGTGGATCAACAAAGGAGATAAGGGTTTTGTGAGAGAAAACTAAGAACCATGTTGGGCTCAGATTGATGTAAGTTGTTTGCAGCCTTAATAGCCTTCAAATATCTTTAAGTCCTCTAACGCAATGCCATGTTTTCTGATTGTTTTAAAAGGGCTGCTGCTTATGGCTTGGTTGTTTCTGGCTGGTCAAGGTTGGAGGGATCGTTGTGGCTGACCACTGATTGTGTCACCAGCCGAAATACTGTTTCATCTTTCAGGCCTTCAGCTGCTGGGCCAGATTAACATGAACGTGGGAGCAAACTGACTCTTGCAACACCTGGCCTCTGCAGATAACCCCACCCAGCTTGACTTCAGGCCAAGTCACGGCACAAACAACCTCAGTTGTATTGACAGATGACCTCATGAGAATGAACAGATAAGACAAAATGATGCTGATACTACTTGATCTGTAAGCCATGTTTGATATTGTCAGCCAGGGCAGTCAGGAATGCTGATGTGACCACAAGCCCTTGGGGGATTTGTTTGAAGGCTGGCTATCATCACGTCCCCGCTGGGACACTGACTGCTCCCTTAGGGCTTTGTTCCCCAGCCGGCTCTTGGCAGGCAGACTCCTCGCCCCGGCGGGGAGACCCACTGCTCTGAGTTTTCTGTAGGCCTTTCTGCATACCACAGTCCGTAACTGCAACCATAAATATAAAATATCATCGCTCACTGAATGTAGATGTATTTCTATTTCAGTATACTTTATTTTGTCGTAAGTAGTTCCAGTAAGAAGACACCGCAGGAGTGCCAGCGGCAGTTTGTCAGTGTAACTGCCTCCGTTGGAGGCACTGTACTGCTCAAAGGGCACCAGTAAAAGACATCCCAGACTAGTCCTGTCACGTGAGAAAAATATATTGGAAAGACCAGACGAAGTGTTACTTCAAATGCGAGTTGATGCTGTTTGTAATCCTTCACTTAACAAGGGTGAGGGACCTGCAGTTGTCTCATAGAGACAGATCCCACGGTTCTTTGTCAAGTGGATTATGACTTACCTGCGAATCATGTCGGAATGAAAGTAGAGTAACGTGGTACCAGGAGCCGATCCATAGTAAATGGGGAAGAAAACACAAGTTACTTTACAAGAAGTGTATTCCCCAGGACAGAACTGAATTCTACTTGTTTGTCCCACTTGCAAACAGCAAATAAGGTATCTGGTCCTAGGTTCTATTCCAACTAATGCTACTAATGCTTCTGCTCATTTGGCCAGTTCTTGATTGCTCAAGAAGATGTGAACTTGGAGGATCTCTTAGTATCAGTGAAACAGATGTGGCATTTTAACACTGTTAGCAAAACAAAATGTCGAGATGGTCAGAGAGTTTCTGTTTTCAGCTGTACTTCAGGGTTTTTTGCTCAGTTTCACCCTGCTAGTGAAGCCTGCAGGCTACTTCACCCTATGAGCAAACTCTTTTTGTGTAACGGTAAAGTAAAAACTAAAACTAGATACGCCATTAAAGATGGCATACAAGGCACAAATTTTTGCTAGCTATCCAATTTATCAAAATCACTTAGAATTCCAATTCTGTCCTCCAGAGTGCTGACAACCAGCTTGATAGCATTGGCAGATTTTGCATTTGGACCTCTGGTGTTCAAGGCACTAATACGAACACAAACTGCATTACAAATCTTTTGATATGTCTTCCAGTTTTATGGCAACTGTTGATGACTACTCTGACTACATTGCAATAATATATCAACATTGTTTTCTTACTGGAAACAGGGGATGTGGGAAAAGCTTTTCTGCAGTCAAAAATACATCAGGTCCACTGGCTCCCACTTTTAATGTATGGCCACTTCTTTGGACAAAAATGGAAACGGTGTACACTGTGGTGTGGTTCGGTCATATTTATGTCTGGATTCACCTAAGTTTCTTAACAGGTTATTATCTTCCAGATGCTTTCACAGATTGTTTAATGAAGCGTTGTAGTGTTCAGCCAGGTATGCTGACACTGAGGTGACTGACGAATGCAAATATATAGGTAAGAGTCAGTTTTGATTTCATCGCTAACTAGTGCCTGGGTATCTGTCATTGTACCGTAAACAACGTATTTCATAGTTTACATCAGATTGAATCCTTCTGCAAATACAAATACATTCATGAGAACAGGAAAGTAAACTCTGTGGGACGTGCATGGCTGCAGTGATAGATCAATTAAAAATAGTCTTTGATTGTCGATTTTTTTAAAAACTAAGCCATCCAGCACTGTAGCGCGTAGCACCTAAAGCAAGAACAATCTGGGGCCTGCACAGCCTGGAGAAGCGTTTGGAGGAGGGTTTGGGATCTCATGGTTGCTGGGATCTGGAGGGAATGTTCCAGTTCTCTGTGTCACGAACGCATTCTGCACTGTCATTGCTTAAAATAATGATTTTAAAGCTCCTTTCAGTCTTCCTGATTAAAAGCTCTCGTATGAAAAGACCTCCCTCATCCAGGGAGGACTGCCGTGGCAGGCTGTCAAAGAAGGGGTAAAAAAAAATAAAATTTCCCATTTAGCCTCACTCTCGCTTAACTGGAAGCAAAAGTGTCTGCGATCCGTATTCTGCCTGTGGCTGGTCCAGGCATTTCCCTCTGGCCGGGGTGAGGCTCTGGCGTTTGGGGAAGGGGCTGATCCGGCTGCTCCTGGCAGGGCTCACCCAGCCGGCTGACTTGGTAAGGCTTGACAAGAGAAGGACAAAGGCTTTCAGGGAGTGCAGTTACCCATGTTTAGCAAGTGTGAGTTGTATTTGCTCTCTGTCTGCCAGACTGATACCTGGTGTGAGCGCAGCAATGTCTGTACCTGGTTGCTGCAGTTAGTACCTACAAATACCACCCTGAAAGCACGAGTCGTGCCTCCTGGGTAGGACTGAAAGCCATTTCTGGGACTGCAGGGAGCAGAGGGAAGGGGGGAGCACGTAATACCTGGGACATTTTATAAGGTGTGGTGCTGACTCAGGCTAGATAGTTACGATTTTCCTGACCAATAAACAGAATTAACCAGTAACAACAACAACAATAACAAAACCCCACGACTTAAACAGCACCAAGTGGCTGTCTGCCATGCCGTCTAAGATCACGGAGCGCCAAACCTAGCGTCCCGTCTCAGGAGGAGGGTAGAGCTGGGAGCTGTAGGGGTTGGGAACCACCACAGCAACGCGGTTAGCTGCTTCTGCAGTGACCAACATGGTGAGAATGTCTCAGCACCTTGATCAACGTGTGCCCTGTGGCTTTGGATAGCCTTACATTTATATGGGGATCTGCCTTGTTCTCAGCATGTAGTTATCAAGCTCAGTCATGGAAAGATTGACACCTGTTGATAAAGTGATTGCATTTAAAGGAAGTCTGCTTACCACTAGCACTGATAACAGAAATTACTAGGCACTATTACAAGATCAGATCATCCTACAAGAGGCGCTGTGCAGAGGGAAAGAGTTGCAGCTGCAAGCGTCAGCAGTGGGCACGCCGTGCCGCATGGCGTGAGGAGAGGGTGGGGTGCTTCCCCCCGCGCTCGGCCGCACTCTGCGGTTAATACCCCAATCACTGCTGCCTCCGCACGGTCCGGTGCACTCTCGATGCAAAGACCTGGCTTTGCTTTTAGCTGGATTTGTGGAGAACTCAGAAGTTGGGGCCAGTGCCTTGCATCTTCTTTGCCACTCGCGTGTCTGTAGAGAGCAGGCACCACCGGGAAGACAAAAGTGGGTTTGCTGTTTTAGCGACAAACATCACTGATCTGAATGATTAAAAAAATGCTATCCAAATGACAAATTCGTTAAAAGCTATTTCTCTTCTTTTACAAGTAACACAGCCATTTATTCCCATCATCAGTAGAAACCTTATAGAAGCTATAATTATATGTAATTAACTTTCCTCTCTTTTTCTTTTTTTTAAACCAAATACCTAAACCCCTGTGATCTCAGAAAAACTAGCTGCGTTAGAAGGGGAGAGCTGAGCGTGGAATCAAAGTCATCATCTCTTCTTGCTAATGAATGTGCTCCACAGAAAATATACCGTGGCTTTTGCTTCACTTGAAAAAGAGCAGAGACTCCGACAAGAAATATTATGAACTTTACTGCTATATAGTGAATATAACCGTATGGACTATTTCATAGTTGTAGTTATAATACATGAGGCACTTGAAGTCACACAGTGAAATGTACTGGTGCTGTAAGACAGCATTACTGGTGAGCCTGGGCTTTCCTGTTCCATGTTCAGAGAAGGACTGAGGCTCTAGAGCAAGGGGATTTGGCTGAAGGCACTGTTGACTCATGTAAGATGGTTTAAAAGAGAAGCAGGATTATGGCTGTAAAAATTAAGCAACGCTTTCAAATGCCTTCATCTTCCGATCACTATAGGGACAAAGGTAATTTTTTTAATGGTATGGCCTGTATTTAGACTGTACCAGTAAGGGAATATTTTAAGGGAATTGATCATAGTTCGTGGACAGAGAAAAGCTGCACACTCTAAAGTTGCCTCTGGATCGAAATGCTTTTTTCACTGATGCGACAATAAAAGCTGTACAAAGAAACAGATGAAAATAAATGCTGCATTTTCAATGCAGATGGTTTTGCAAGCAAAATTAAAAATGACACAAAGGCAAAGAATGAAAGTTTGCAGTACTGGTGACCCTTAGCTTCACAGGTGAAAACAAATCTATGCCTGATCCTTTGAGCTATGAGATCTGCTAAGATTTCAGTTACAGAGATCAAATGAATGCTTATTGTAACGGTATTCCTAAGCCCTGGGACAGATAATATGACTAAAGCCCTCCTATCTTTTACACAGTACTTTTACAACGTTATATAAACCTCGTCTTGTCTTAGGAGAGCCATTGTCTTCACACTTCCCTGTCTCATCGTGTGTCCATCCTCACTCCGTTAAATCCAGTTTAGACCGTAGGGTTCTCAGGACAGGAGTGTGCTTTTGCAGATGCGTATGTCTGTGTGCAGGTGTGGGCGCACATGCGTACCATACCCACCTGCAGTGCTGTATGCAGCAAATTCCAGAGCTCTTGGTGCTTCTTTTGCAGTATATTGGATGCAAGGTGCTCAAACACATGCCCTGGGGATTCATGATGGGGCAGCTTGCCCCTGCAGCATCTCACCCAGTTCTGCTCTGAGAAGCTGCTGCCCCTCATCCCAGTACGTGCTGGGCTGTGAGCAGCACGGGTCAGAATCATGTACTGCTGCTGCCACGGAAGGGAAAGGGCTCCGGTAGGCCGGCACGGGCAGCAGCCTTTTCAGTCGCCTGGGTATCAGCTGTTAGAGTTCCCCTGGAGGCAAGAGGCTCTTAAAGTTGCATTTAGAAGAGATTATCTGTCACTCCATAGCTAAATGCCCAAAGTATGTCTTTTCCACTGCAAAGGAATTCATGTTATATTTCTAAGTCCTCTCTGTATTAAAGAGTCAACTGAAGTGACCCTCAGTTAATAGTATACTGAACCTTCATCTGAAGAGGAGTTTCACTTGATTGAACTTACTGTATTGGGTTTGCGGGGCAAGGTTTTGGCAGCGGGGGGCTACAGGGGTGGCTTCTGCGAGCAGCTGCCAGAAGCCTCCCCCGCGTCCGATGGAGCCAGTGCCAGCCGGCTCCAAGACGGACCCGCCGCTGGCCG
>JAVKLA010000084.1:42337296-42358050 GCA_034782735.1 Sagittarius serpentarius
CCCCGGCCCAGCTGAGGAGGGCAGTGACGGCGCGGCTGTGGTGGCACCGGGCCTCCAGCCAGGGTCAGCCCCCCCCCCGCACCCCTAGGCCTCGGGGCCCACACACAGCCCATACTCGGCTGATTTGTCTCTTAGTCAGGAGGTAGCAGTGGCACAAGCAATATGGTCATTACCTGGGGATTGCGGGTAGTGGTTTAGGGGTGAAGAGGGTTTCTCAAATCTTCTCCTTTGCACATCCTCAAATACGAAATAATAGAGTGTGAACAAGGAGTAAAAGTCATCCAGAATGTTAAAAAAAAACCCCAATAAACTGTAGTGTTATCTCTTTATTGTAGATGTGCCACAAGTCTGCAAATAGGCAGGCTATGTTCTTACTACAGTTACTTCATTTTTAAAATAACATATTGGTAGCAAAAGTAAAATTTCAAAGTAAAGTTTAGTGTAGATAAAGACCAAACCACCGCTCCTACTCCTACTTACCATATGTAAAAAGCGATTGCATGTTACAGCTATGCCAATAACTGAACTCATAGTACAATGAAATTCTGTAAATAGTATTTAAGCATTGACAGTATTTAAACATTTAACACACTTAGCCTGGTGTAAGTGTACTTTTTCAGCATTAGGAAATCTATTGCTTAATTAATGTTGTATGGTAGTTTGCATATGTAAAGCACTATATAAATGCCGAGTTGTCAGTATCTGAACATAAATTACATTTCATGCAGGGTTTGGGATAAGAAATTCCATAACATTTGGCAAAATGGCTTATGCATTCCCAGTAATTTTACATAAAATCTATTCATAGCATCCATTGACTGGAAACAATATATGTGATTCTTTTAGTTGAACTACTTAATTCAGCAGATAACCACTGCTGCTTCATAGTTCATGGATGAGAATTTAAGAGAGCAGCTGAGGCATACATTTGAATTTGGTTAATGACAAAGGAACCGTTTCAGAGGACAGAGGACACACTGTCCACTTAGCTCGCAGTACAAAACAAAGAGTCAAAGTGACCACTTTCAGCTGAATAGTAAAACGAGAGCTGGTCCTGCCCTGCCCTGAGCGCAGCCAGCCTTGTTCAGAGCGAAGGCACGGGGAGGTGTGATAGACACGTCGGTGCTTCCATGCTCCTACCAAATTCAAACTGCTGATAGCAATTTTTTTCTGACATTCAGTCCAAGTGAGACAATGCTTACAGCTTCCAGTTTTGTTTTTCTTTCCTACTTTTGACGAGTTGTTAAGGCCTAATACTGCGCTCTTTGTGCATGCAAAATAAAAGCAAATGGCTGAGACTAGCAAGAAGCGAGTTGGTACGGTGCTGTGTGAAATACTTGAATGAGCTCTAAGCAGGCTTGAGTTTGGAGGGAATACTGTCCCGGCAGCACAGTGCCTCTGTGCAGGACACGTCAAGCCGGGTAGCGTGGCCAGCGAAGCACCGTGCCGCTCCCAGCGCTCGCTCGCGCTCGGCTGGGACGAGCTGGGGTGTCTCTGAACAGCCCTGCCCTGTGCTGCCCTGGCACCGCTTTCGGAACGGGAGGCAACGCACGGATCTGCTCTCAGCACCAGCAGCACACAAAGGGCAGCAGCCGGAACAAAGCTGGAACTTCAGCGGCCGAACAAAAGTACCTTCAAAATGCCTGTGAAGGGAAGAGCCAGGAAAACTGCCATGGAGGGCCGTTACGGAGCATAGCCTTAGCGCAGCCATTACCAGCGAAAAATAGGTGATGTGATAAAATAATTGCCTAATAGTGTCTAAAACCAATTCCTCCAGAAATTTCTAACAGTAGAAAGTTTCTTTCTGCTGTTGTTTTATGAAATACTGTTAGTATTCACTCAAATAACGAAATACTTCTTTAAATTGCCTTTTTTTCTCTGTACTGAGTATCTCAAGAGACTCGGTTGCAGTGCTCTGGGATGTTTGCTCATCGGAAGATGACAGTTTGAGCTCGAGGAGGAAATGACTGCAATACACGGAGTAACAGAATGGGCTCTCCTTGTCCATTGTTTTGGGGAAAATCCATGAGATTTCACTCAGAGAGCTGTAAAACTAGACCCAAGAACTCCTGGTACTAGTTATTTCCTGAGGAATGTATTTTCTCTTTTGGTTTCCTATTTTATGCTTCTTTGGGGCAGATCCCCTGTGGATCTCTCAAAGCTACAAGGAAGTCTGGTCAGATACCACTGCTTGAGTGAGACCCTAACTCTCAGCACCAGTTTGCCTGGAGAGAATTCAGAGTTAGAACCCAGTCTAGTGGAGGACCAACAGCTTAAGCTGTTTACGCTCTTCTTGTCACTTCAGTTTGAGCAAGACAGGTCTGAGACTTGTAAGACTTCTTTCCGCTATCAGAGCATCTGCGGAGGTAATGAGAGTGTATTACAAACACGCTATGCCTTTCCTGTATGTTTTTATTAAATACAAAATACTTCAAATGCTCCTGGTGGAGCTGAATGACTCACAGGATTGGTAATGGGATTAGATCACTGGTTCAAGACTAGTTCAGGACCAATATCCTGTAATCTGATATACGTGGCTAAGCCCTGTTTATGTCAGTGGGCTTCGGTGGAGAGATCCTGGCTTTCTCCTGCAGATCTCGATGCAGGGGGTAGAAGAGCGCCGGCTAATAAGCACTGGCATTTAATCACTGGGTTTGCTCATGTTCTCGTTCCTGTTCCCAGTTCTTGTTCTCATTGCTGGGTCACATCGTTAAATAAATAGAGCCTTTTAAGTAACTGCACAGTGGAGAAAGAGAACTTTTTTGCCCCTGCAGTGCCTGTAGCCCAGGAGGAGCCCCACAGGGATTCCTGCTCTGGCCAGCAGTGTCTGCAGCGACCGACACCTGCTCTTTAGACATGGACGAGGGGACACATCTCTGCTGAACGGTGAGTTATCAGACCGTGCAGGAGGGTCCTGCATCTGCCCTGCCTTACAAATCAGCCTGAGTCATGCTGATTTGTGGTTAAAGACTTTCAAATTTTATCCATCCACATTCTAGATAGATACGAGACCTGCGTCATGCTTGAACTGTGGTTTTGTAGAGCTTGTCCATACTATTCTTTAATTCTAATCTAGGAATAGCTTCAACACACTTAGAGATTTTCATGTCTCCTGTCTCTGAACAGTAGGTATAGTCATTCCCTCTCATTTTCTGACAGGATTTTTATTACTTTTGATACGGAAGGATAGCATCTTTTTCTTCTCATTTAGTGCAAGAAAGCCTTGCTATGGCCAAGAGGGAAAGCTTTCAAATTGCCCGAAGCTCATAAATTTCAGAAGATAAAAGTTCATATCCGCATTGGCCAGGATAAAGATATTCTAACTGTGTTTTGTAAGAGCATCGGTGTTGTCACCATTTCTTTCTTTTGAAGAGTTTATGGAAGGAGAAAGTAAAACATGGGCCTTCAGAGTTAGTCACCACTTTCATGCCATCTTTGGAAACAACAGGAGTCCTCACTTTATTTTCCTGCCTGGCACATAACCGCCAATATGTCCATATTCTTTCTGCTCTAACATTACTTTTTCCCCATCATGCATATTTTAAGACACTCTAAGGATTGTAAAAATATTCTAACTTATTTTAATATTAGTGTCTAGGACTCACAGTAGTTGGAGAATGCCATGAGTAGTTACAGAATGCCATCTCCCCAGCACTGGAGAGGGACAGCACTCACTGAAGTTCTTCTAGACACAGCCTTGGACGGGGACAAAATTCCTGACCCACAAACTGCCTTCTCTTCCTGGCCCAGCTACAAGAGGTTTTTGGATTTTAAGAGGCTATGGAAGGAGCTAAACACTGGAGAATTAAATTGTGTTTCTCTTCAGTTAGTTATTTCATGAGATTTCGGAACTTTCCTAAGCGTGCCTACAAGTGGGCTTTGGGGTGGAAAGGAAGAAGGCAAAGAGGAATGAAGTCTCATTATTTCTGCTGTCACAGGAACAATCCTAGGAACAATTGAGTTTAAGGAAGTTATATATATGTGCATATATATGTATATAAAAATATATACCAGGGTATTATATATTTACAGATACAAATATAAAACATCCATTTAAATATATAAATAGATTATATATTTCTACATGTAATACATATTATATATAATTCTATACTTACTAGAATATATATATATTCCCTATTAAAAATACATATAAAATTCTGTATTCTCTATGTCTTTTGCTATTCTGTTTCTGGGAATTACAGGCATCGTTCTCATCCCCCCATTGTCAGGACTGCTGTGACCGGAACGCACCACCACCGTTTCTGCCCACAGCCAGGTCCGTCTCTCTGCTCCCACAAGTCCCCTTTTTCTTTCTTTCTTAGGTTTTCCGTTCCTGATAAAATTGTTATTCTAGTTTCCAGCTTTTCCTAAATGACTTGCAGAAGGCAGTGACAGGTTGCAATTTTAAATCCACTTAGCTATTTTTTTCATGAATAATCCTGTTTGACAGGCTTTTCTCCCCTCCCTCCTCGTCATTAAGCACGGCTGCGGTCCAGGCTGAGCGAAGAGCAGGCTAATTGTTTTGGTTAGGGACGCAAATGAGAGAGAGAGAGGGATTTTCAGCTGCTGTGGCTGAAGCAGAAACAACAGAACTGGTGTCCAAAATCTAGCTGAAAAGTAGTTTGATTGGTTACATACCATGAACATCTATTAATGTTTGGACTGACATTTGAATGTTGTTCCACTACTGGTAAAACAGAACATGGATGCCTTTCAACTGTTTGTGTTCAAGGCCCAGCAATTACAACCGATGGAGATAAAATCACTTGCTCTGTGCAAAGTTATAATTATATTCATATAGTTCTTACCAACGGTCTGTTAAAGACCGTGAATATGTTTTTTGTTAATGCTTATGTTAATGCTTTCCAATAGCATAAATTATGCAATCCGATCAGGTTAAATTTTATTCCTTCCTAAAGTGAATTAAAGGCTGACCTAAGATGAGCGGTTAGAAAACGAGCGCCGATCTCCATCTAACCTCCCGTGCCGTAACCGGTGCCGTGCGGAGGCGGGGGGCGAAGCGCTGGCTCCAGGGCTCTGGCCACTCCTCTGCAGCTGGACTTGCTCAACACTTTGCTCAAGAGCACAGCCGGCCTGTCCATGCAAGTGTTCCCGTTTATCTCACAAAACCGCTTTCTGCGGCTTAGTTAGGAGGGCACGTGGGAGGCACGCCAGGAGCGGGGAGGAATGCATGGCAGAGGAGAGGCCGGAGGCAGGCAGCACGCTCAGCCCCCTTGCTGTGCTGCCGCCGCCCTGGGACCCGGTGCCACCGCGTGCCAAAATCGATGGCACGGGATGCGGGACAAGGAAACCTTCCCTGTCGCGTAAGGTACACCAGGATATTACTGGGCGGATGCAAGCATGCGCTCGCTAAGTATTTGTGTGGGCTGTGGATCTGATACAGGTCTCTCTGCATTTCCATTGATGTTGTAGATAGCTGTAGTATATAGTATAGTACAGAAGTAGTACATATGTAGTATATATAAAACACATACACCAAATGGGAAGAAAAGGTGCCTAGATAAACCTAGTCTGTATGTGTGGAGCATTATTCCGTACGTGCTCAGAGAGATACCTGCACTGTGTTAGGTAGGAACCAGCCGTCTGATCATGAATCGGCAGCAGTGGAGGATGCCCAAAGGAACTACAACCCCCCCGCAGCATGCCATCCGTCGCTGGGGGAGAACCGAAGGATGCATCTTTGCCGCCTTGGTGAAGACAGACCCAAGCGTACTCTGCCGGTGCTCTAGGCTGGTAGGGTACACCCAATCCAGAAGCCAAGTTATTTGCATCAGAGGTGTTGCACCGAAACAGTAGCCCTTCCTCAGCGTGGCGCAAGCACAGCCACACGGCTGTTCCACTTGCTCACCGGAGCTAGGTCAGATCTAGCCACGGGCAACGTAAGTATGAGTCTGTGGGTACACAACTCCGCAGACATGAATTTATACCTGGATTCACCCCTTTTGCACGCTTATGGAAGACGCTTACTTTAGAAGCCAGATTGCCAGAGTCCCTCACTACTCAACCGATGGCGAGAAAGAACGAGCTTTGGGCTGATGGAGCTCCGGCTAGATGAATGGCTTCTCAGAGTGAATTGCAATCTGGGGGTGCCAAAAGTTAACGGGCACGAACCTAGGTATTGGTATTTGATAACATTACAGGAGTAAGCTATTTCAGTAAAACCTCACTTTTCCACTTGGAATTGGTTCATTCATCCTTTTTTCAATGTTGATGCACAATAAAGTTGGGCTTCTCAAGGACAAAACCAAGTCCGTTAGCGTACATGCACGCTTTCTTCCTCAGACTTTGATCTCTCTTTCTCTCTCTTGCTCCTTTTCACTTCTGCGGGCCGGGCAGGCCTCAAAGATACCAAGGTAAGCCTGTGGTCCAGCGGACACGCATCTTGCACAGGCTTGCACTGGCCGAAGTTTCTGAAAGTCCTGTTCACTCAGGTGTTTGAGGACGCTTTGGGGAGAAGTTGGGCACAGAGGGATGTGAGACCGGCTGTTTGCAAAATTCAGAGGCAGAGCACGCTGGCGGAGGGGCAGCCTGACAAGGACTAATTACAGCAGCCCCTCAGCAGCTCGGCAGTGCTCCCCTGGCCTACGACAGCTAGTGTCTTCGCTCGAGGGTTGAAATATGGGGGTGTCTGTAGATCCTGGTCAAAGCAGAGTCCCGTTGTGCTGTTATGGCGCAAACACCGCGCTGTCAGGCTGATTTCACCGAAGCCCATAAACAGTCAGGCCTTCTGTGCCTGTACATTTTGATGTATTTATTCTGTCTGGCCACGCTCCAGTTTCAGTTATCTAGTAACGGTTGGTGGCTCTCGATCTCCACCACATTTGCCCTGGGCATTTCTTGCCTCCTGGCTCAGGCTGTGGCTGCGGGGAAGGGATGCCCATGGGGTGCTCCCGCCCCGGGATGTTCCGTGGCGCTCCGAGGGTCAGGACCACTCAGCACAGGCACACCTGCCCGTGTCTCAGCTTCACCGAAAGAGGCGGCAGGGATGGCCCTTGGTGCGAGAGAGCTCTACGAACCCAAAAACATGTGTGAGGCAAGATAACATTGATGCAGCAGAGAACTATTATTTGGGCTGTGACTTTTTTCTTGATGTTTACTCCCGAAATTATGCACACATCCTTTAAAGGCTCTGCCAAGTACTTGTTATTTTTATTGCAGACAACTGCCATTGTGCCAATGTCCTTTACAAGCCAAATGATTTCAGTCTTTTCCACTCAGTGTTTTTGACAGGGATTTTGAATAGATTGGAATTAACACGATGAACACTGTGTATCAACAACTGTTAGCTTTAGCCTAGTTAAATGATCAATTGCATGTATTTGCACTGTTGCATCCCTTCATGTTGAAGCAGTCTGGGAAAACTAATTTATTTTACTTCTTCTTGATTAGTTTAGAATTTTTTTGCTTACACTGTGCTCTGGAAGAGACATAAACCTAGTTATTCTGAAAAGCTAATGGAATTTTTCAAATTGTAATGGACACATCTATTGTCATTGTGTTTAAGGAGTATTTGCCTCCCATCGAATTGTCCAGGTAATCAACACACACAGCACATGCACTCTGATACGTTTATTGTTCTAGAGGAGAGAGGGAAATAAAAAATAACCTCCTGTTGCCTTTTAATTGCTCATTTCCTGCTTAAGACAGCAAATGCCATTTTGCTGCTATAGGATAGATAAATGGGTGGGACTTTTTTGCACTCCATTAAGAGGGCAGTGCTTTGATTAATTATTACAGAAGCAAACTGAAAAAATTATTATTGGGAAAATAAGCTAGAGGTAGTATTATCTTCTCAAGCAAGTAATAAATGCAGACGCTTTCCTCCGAATGCACAGAGGTTCCAAAGTCACGTAACATGGCACTAATTGATTCAATTCTTACATGCTGCCTGCTGAGCAGATGGGTTTGTACTTGTGCTTCAAACCAGGGGCTTGGTAACTAAGTGGATAAAAGCTCTGGCCTCTCACCTCAGGTGCAGCTTTGGTTTAACAGTGATGTGGGGCTTGTCTTTCTCAACAGTTCTGGCTCTTTATGTATGGAAGTTCATTCCTGACTCGTTATTTACATTTCGTCTATACTTAATTCCCTGTAAAAATGTTGGTTCTCTACAGTTTTCACGGGCTTGTTAAATGCCTGAGATTTGATAAAGGGCAAAACATCAAGTCTAGACTCTGCGAGGTTTCAGCTCCAGGATGATGCAAATACCACGCAGAAAAACTAGTGACGTGGCACGGTTGGGGGAGCACGCTCCTCTCCCTGGGGCAGACAAGGGCTGGGAGCAGCGGCAGCAGAAAGCCCACGAACCCCAGCGGTACCTGAGCCCTGCTGTTGGAGATGCTGTCGTGGTGCTTGGGGAACCAGCACCCAGGAGTACCCAGCCCTGTAAATTCACCTGCTGGGCACGGATCTGAGCATTTAAAGGCCGGGTGAAGTGGGGAGGGGGTGTCTGCAGTGTGCGGTCCCTGAGCGATGGGAGCCCCAGGGGCTGGACGAAAGCAGGGGAGCCCCACTGCTGCCCGGGAGCGGGCCAGGGATGTGGCCCCGCTTTCCCACCTGGGAGAAGAGCAGACATCAGTGTCTGTATTGGCGAGAAGAAACCTATCCAAAAATTTCCCTGTCAAAGGCGAAACTCTCCTTTGAACAACAAAGCCCCCCCTTCCAAGGGAGGGAAATGCAAAGAAAGCCAATTTTCACTGACCTGCTACGTGTGGATACCTATGTGAAGCTGCAGCTCTAGAACTGCTGTGGTGCAAACAGTTCTCACAGAACGAAGGTCTTTGGCTCAGGGCAGCTCCTTCTTTGCACGCAGGAGGGCAGCTGTCAGGAGGAGGCATGAGCGAGTGCTAGCAGAGCAGTGCCAACCACCTTTTCTCACAACTCTAGCCGTGTTTCACCCGGAGACAAATGAGCGTTTTTAGCTCTCCACATGCTGTTTGTGGATTAAGTCGCACCAAAAAAAAAAAAAAAAAAAAAAAAAAAAAGCAAGGCTCTTAAAACTAATTAACAGCTACCATTTATAAAAGTTCTTCGGGTATTAATAAAAACTGCTGCTCCACTGATCTCAGCGTGGCAGCATTTTCACGTTATCAAGGCGGAGAATGAAGCGGGTGGGAGTCAGGCGCAGGGAGCTTAATCAGTCACTGCAGGCTGAACGCGGCGCTCAGCGCAGCGCTGGATCTCACGCTTAATAAATAATTGTGACAGATGTTGAGAAATCTGAAAGCTCGTATTTTAATGTGGTGCTAAATTCACGTAGACATGTCTACAGAATAAAAAATGAGAGTGCACTGACTGAGCCAGTCTAAATGTACTGAAATTTCATCATTAAGTGTCTGTTTAAGCACCTTTGAGTTAATGCTTTTGGGATAAGAAGTCAGAGATGTGCGTGCTTGGCGCTTGCACGGGCACTGGGACACAGTGCGGTTCCACAGGGAGCTGACGGGGTGATACGGCAGGAGGTCACCGGTACCGAGCTGCTCTGAGCCCCAGGGGGAAAGCCAGTGTTTGAAACACCTTCAGCCTAACCGAACTGCCGTTTGCCTTTTTCCTCTGCCACTACAGTATCTGCGGGACACACTTTGTGCTTAAGCAAGGCTTATAGCTGCTGATGTATAGGAAAAAACCCAGACCCATCAGCTGTTTACACGATAGCTTTTCTGTGACTGCTCGTCCCAGCAGAAAACTCAGACTGAAATGTCCCCCAGCCCTGCAGGTAACAGGTCTCTTCTGCTGGGAGTGCTCGGGAGAGAAGGGCAGGTTATTTTTGTCACCTTCCACAAGCGGCCAGCGTGGTTAAAGTGGGGCACTGTCCCCAGCCAGCATCCCTCATCTCCCATGGGGAAGATAATTAGAAAAGCAATTATTTAAATTGTTTGGAGACCTTCCAGCTCAAATACCTACCGCCGGAGAAGAGCGAAGGTGAAGGACGGTGTCCAGAAAACAAACTTACACACTTGACATATCCAAGGGACGAAGAAGGGGGTTGCCTGACGACTGATGCTGGCGGAGCCTGATTCATGTAAGCTGCATGAACTGGAGTCAGCGCGGTTACTTTAACCTCAGCCTGCAAAGGGCTGGGTGACAATAAATTCCAGACTTTGATTTGGCTATGGGAATAAGCCAGAAATATAGATACGGCCACAGACCGTACTTCGTTTCGTATTTCTAGTGTTAGCACTGCTATCAGCACATTAGCGATCTACCCTTGAGAAGTGTTTGGGTTTGCACTGTCTTTGCATTTCTGGGATTGCTCAATCACGTGGAGCTAAATTTTATTTTACTGGAAAAAGACTCTCATTAACTTCAATGAATGGCTTACAAATCCAGCCCAGCCTTACTTTGGTTTTCTTGCACTGCGGCAAATTCTGTGCTCATCAGCCCCTGTTTGGTCACAAATACTTCAGGGGCTGCACAGCAAGTCCATATACAACTGGATACGGTGATTTCAGCTGAGAACAAATCAGTCTCTAGAGAGGGCAGCTGAAAGCCTGTGCAGAAGACAGTTTAAAATTCCTTCACCACCTTAATAAAAAAGTGTCAAAGTTCCTTGAAATCTTAAATAATCCTTTACCCCCATCAGAGAGTCAGGGGAATTTATGGTGATTCCTCCTGTGTTTTCAGCCTTTTTCCTCTGGACCCAGGCTGGCACAGAAGTGGAAAGGAGAAGGGTTTCCGAGGTGGACTGCGGAGCTGCTGCTGCTGGCCGTGCGGTGGGTGAGCCAGCCCCGTCCATCCCCCCCGAAGGCCTTTTGGCTTGTTTCTTCACAGTGCCCTGGAAATGAGGATCACTCATGCAGGGTATTAATGGTATGAGGAAACTTAAAGTCTTATTAACATTTTATTCAAATGTACGGGTCATTTTAGTGGTTTGTTAGTGTCAAGCTAAGCTCCGCATGTGTATTGTGTTTGAAGGTCTATTGCAACGCCTCTGCGCTAACAGTAATCCTCTCAGGACCCCTCCTTAGCAGACGGGGCTGCTGACCGCTCAGAACAAAGTTAAGCAAATTGCCCTAAGCAGGGTTATCTAGCGAAGGGAGCAGGAAGGCCAAACGCAGGAAGGCTGAGGTTTTACATCTGTAAACAAAAGGCTACCCCAGCCCGGGGTGGGGGTGGGGGTTGAAGCTGGGAAGGTCCCTCTGACACATGCAGCCGTAATCTCAGCCGCTGCTTCCTCGAAGGCTGGAACAATGGGAACATTGAGGCTCAACCACCCATCGGGAGGTTTCGAGCACCATTTGCTACTCTTGTTTACAGTCTTGTCTGTTTTAAAATCAGTTCTCTTAGCCAAACAAGGTGACAAAAAGAGTCAGATTAACAAAGAGGATTAGTTTTCTGGTAGGGGTATGTAAGCAGTCTGTCAAACAAACAAAAGATGTTGAACCTTCAAACTGGAGAACATCCAAAGAGGTGAGCTCATGTCTGTTTACCTTCATAAGCACTGCATTTATAGGTATGTACTTGAAACTTTCCAACCGCTAAGGCAAGATCGCGGTTGAGAGTAGCCAAAGCTAAGGGATGGACGCAGCTGCAGATCATGGAGCTGACAAGGGGATTTAGGAGAGGCTCCCCTTTCCCATCATGCAAGTGAACGCTCACGTAAGGCTGCAACACACACAGAGCTTTGTCTCATTCACACGAGCACTGCCACCGCTTTTCATGCGTGCCTTGGTCTGCGCTATAAAAAACAGTGAGTTTGACAGGAGTTGGTCTTTTTGGCCCAGGTCCAACAATATCCCAACAATGAGGACAAAGCAAGAAGAATCGAAGGGCTTCGTCAGCAGCTGGTGGAAACCATTGCAATTCCACTGGCTTCCACTGAGTTACCTCAAACTATAAATACTGAGTCTTGGGAGAGTTTTAAACACTGGGGATTATGGCCTAACGCCACTTGATTGACACGTCTGCCGCTGTTTTGTTTTTAACCCAATAACAGGTAAGAATTTGGTCTCAGTTGTGGTGTGGGACCAAAATCCCTTCTGAAGCGAGCGAGCAACCACCAGCTTTAAAAGCAACCCCTCTCCTTTGTCACCCCCACACCAGACAAGCCTGCAACCCTGTCTCTGAACCCCTCGTGAACTGGAACCTCTCTCCTAACAGGTCTGGCTGTTGGTCACAGCCATCAGCTACATGAATAAATGGTGCGTTTTTTTACCTGGGCTGTTAGTCGGAGCATTTATGTAAGTATAGGGGAGAGGATTTTCAGCTGGTGTGAGAGCAGTCGGCTGCAGACTTTGCTGGAGGCGGAGTGCAGCGCTGCCCGGCTTCCTCACCCACTGGCACAAATCCTGTGTAACCACAAAACACAAATCCTATAATAATTGTATATCCAGTGTCGAAGTTCAACACTCCACCTCGCTGCCTGCAGCTGTGCTCCTATCGTGTTCGCTGGCCCGGGGAGCACTGTAACCTGCGCCCAGCTAAGCCCTGCGTACGCTGTTAGCCAGCGGAGACCAGCTTGAAGCCCGGGCTGGAGAGGAAGGAAGAGCAATCCCTCCCCTTCATCCTCCTCTTCCACACGTCAGTGCGAGTCACCAGCCGCGGCGTTTGCAAGCACTGCCCTCCAGGTCTGACTCTCCTTCCCTGCTTCTCAAACCAATAAATATCTGCCTGACTGCTGCCCTCATCAGTTTTAAACCTAGCGTTTGGAATTGCTGTGCATTAAGAGAGGGGTTTGTCATTTGAATGGGAGTCAAGTTTGGCTAGGGTGTCCTGTCCAGCGCAAACAGCCACGGAGAGCAGGGACCCCGAACAACACAGGTCCCTGCAGGGCTGGAGCCGGGGGAGACCTCGGCCGCATGGCCTCGGTGGAGCAGAGCAGGGAATGCCGTGTTGCCGAGCCCAGCACAGGCAGCCCCCTCGAGCAGGGCCGGAGCAGCCAGCACGCAGAGAAGGGCTCAGCTGAGGTCGGCACCAGCTGCCCACCCTCACCAGCCGGCACTGTCTTCTCTCCCTTTCCCCCCCCCTCAAAAGCACTGACATGCGCTCACGCTTTGCTCTCCAGCGCAGTGGCAGCAGCTGCTGCCCCTTTCTGTGCTAGCCTGGAGATCAGACCCGCCACCCAGGACGTGGGAGACCCCGACGAAAACCTCTCTTCTACCCAAAGAGAAGCAAGAGTTCATGTCCCCCTGAAGGAGCTGCCCATTCAGGCAGGGGGCTGCGGGCACGGCTGCGGGCAGGGCTGTGGGGCAGTGCTGGGGGGAGCGGGCTACGGCGTGGGGTGGGGTGGATGTGGGAAGGAGCAGGCCTGTCGCTGAGCAGGTCGGAGGCTCAGCCTCCCTTCTGTCCCCGGAGCACGCCGGGAGGACATACGCGTGCCGCTGGCACGGAGCGGCACGGCAAGGGAGGGGATGGAGCAGCAACCTGGGAGCAGAGAGCAGCTGGAGGGACGGAGCGGCGAGTGCCATGGGCACATGGTGGGAAGGCAGCAGCGGCGGCACAGCCTTGCTTGGCTGGGAGCCGCTCCTCCGAGCTGGGCACCCCACTCTGCTGAGGTGCAGGAGAGCTGGGCACCCCGTGCTGCCTCCCAGCCTGAGGTCAAGCAACATGAGGGCAGGCCCCGAACTGAAATGCCTTGTGGCTCGGCTCTCCCTGGCTTCCCCGGGCTCACTGCGAGGCTGGTGGCATCGTTGGGGCTGGGCTCTGCTTTCCCCTGATGCCTGGGAAAAGGAAGTAGTGCCGGTGCTCCACGGCTACTGGTGCGCTGACATTTCCAAACTCCCGGCCCGCGTGCGGCGACGTGCACAGCTGGCTCCAGGCGCAGCATCTGCTGAGTCTCTGCTCCTGTGGCAGTTCAAACTCAATCGCACCTTCTCCTCTGGATCCCAAACCGGCTCGATGTGAAGAGCAACATGCTGTCATTCACCTTGATGAGCAATAATTATAACTGCATGCTTCATCTCAAATCGTTTCTGTTTCCTACCCAAAAGCCCCACAGAACTGCTGGAGAGAGGCGTTGGGCTAAAAATCACAGGTGATGTGACCTGTACCTTGTTTTCTCATACCCTTCCCATGTCACCCTTTCTCCCGTGCTCCTCTGCCCGGCTGCCGGCCCCTGCGGAGCAGGGCAGAGCTGGATGGGCAGCGCGGCCCTGGGCGGAATGGGTGGATGCCGGCACGGAGCCCGGCTGCCGTGCTGCCTGGGACGGGCATCCTCAAGAGGCCAAAATGCTGCAAATGGCAACACGTGCAGAAAAATACACTGCTTCTACCCACCACCCCGGGCGCAAAGGAAACCTTGTACCTACTGTTGTATGTAAAATATCTCCAAGGCAACAGTGCACAGTGGAAGAAGCTGCGTTATATTCAGCGATACTGGTTGAATGGACCCTCGGTGCTGTGGGTAACCGGGAGGATGTTCTCTGGCGGGTCAGCACTAACAGCCTACGTGTAGCCTGCTGAATGGTTTCAGCACGGCAATGCTATGAGTCTATTTGTGTTTATTTTATACGTCTCTGCCTTTCTCAAATTTAGGCTGGGTATGGAATTGTTTTTAGATTCAGTTATATTTAAAAATGAAAACAACGAGACCCCACAAAACTGGCTGCTGCTCTTCATTCTGAGCTGGAAGCTGGTGAATCAAAGATGAAGGTCCGGTTTTAAACAGTATTCAACACCCTTTGAACTAAAGAGCTCAATCTGTTTAGTTTAACAGGAAGATAATTCCCGTAATTTGATTACAGGTTATGAGCACGTATAAGGAGAACAAAAGTGTGATAGTTTTAGGTCTCTCTCTAGCCTAGCAGGCAGGCGTGTTTTAAGATCCAGGGACTGCAGGTTGAAGCTCTGTAATGGCAGAGCGGGGCAAATGTGAAGAGCCAGGATAACCACAGCTGGGAACAGTTTCCTGAAAACTTGAAGGAGCCTCCTACCCCTCGTGGATTTTTTAAAACGAGGTAGTTTTTCCCTACATGAGATGCTGCAGGCAGGAATGAGGCTGGGGGAGTGCTGCGGTTTACAGTGTGGAGAAGGTCATATTGGAAAATGACAGCGATTTCTTCTGGGTTTGGATTCTTTCAATGTAGATTGTGAGTCTCCTGCAGGTAGAGCCCATGATGTGCAAACCAGAATACCTGAGATGTGACAGAAAAAAAAAAAAGTAATTATTGAAAATTACGGAACACAGTGTCATATGCTATTTACTGTAGAGATAAGCCACTTAACAACTCGCGTCCTGCATGGAGGCCGGTGGCTTGGATCAACGCTGCTCCATCTCGCGCAAGGCGTAAGGAATCACGGCCTTGCTCAGGGCGGCGTCTTACCCCCGCCGCAGCGAAAACGCACGTTGGAATCCGCGCGGCGAATCCTCGACCTACCGAGCCATCGGTGCACGAGACTTCTCACACGGAAATCCGAGGCGGTGAAAAGGCTTCACAACCCCCCCCGCCATTCGCCATTCGCCATTCGCCATTCGCCATTCGCCATTCGCCATTCGCCATTCCCCCCCCCGCCGCCCCTTGGCTCCTGTCTCCGCCCGCGGTTTCTCTCCCTTTATTTTGGCGGGAAGGGGAAAAACCAGACGCCGCTGGCGCCACCTGGTGCCGCTGCGGCCGGTCGCAGCCACCCGCGGGGACCGGGGCGGGGGGACCGGGGGGACCGGGGGATGGACCGGGGCCGGGGGGGGACACCCCCTGGGCCCGCACCCACCGCAGCCGAAGGCAAAGCCTGGCTGCCGGCAGCAGGAGGTTTGCTGGGCTGCCGGGTACCGGCCTGCCACGGCAAGGGGCGGGCAGCGCGGCAGCAGCTCCCCCCCCGCCCCGCGGTGCGGCTCCCTCCTCAAAGGCTGGCGGGCCCGGTACCGTCCCACCTCACGGGTACCCGCGGGGACGGCTTTTCCCCTGCCTGCTCAGAGCAAGGACGAGGGAGCGGGGGTGGCCGCCCCTCATCCGCTGGAGATTTCGGCAGAGAGAATGCCAGGTCTGAGCGCAGGTTACGCCCGGGAACTGCCCCAGGCCGCGGGCAGCAGCCGTGTCTCCCCGAAGGCCAGTGAGGAACCGAAGAAGTCCGGGTATCCCGTAATATTGTCAAGCCAATGCCATTTAACTCTTTCCCGCTGAAAATTTCGTAGTAAATGTCAGAAAGCTAGCAAGGGGAAGAACATTTTTTTATGTCTTTTACTCCCCTTGGGTGCTACAATGACCACAATGACTGCAAGACTCATTGACCTCGGTGGACTGCGGATGCAGTAACAAGCGAAACTTTGCCCTGGTCGTGGATCTGAGGCTGTGGGCATCGCGGCCTGCGCCCTTACCCAGAGATAACCCCCGCAGGGTTTGTCTGCCAGGGTTTCCTGGCTGCACGGAGAGGAAAATGAAAACCAGCCCTCTCTCAGAAGGGCAAAGATCCTAGCGCTCATTTATTCTTGGCCCTGTGCTGCAACTGCCACCACGGTCTCAAGTAACGCTAATTGTCACGGCAGGCCCTGCGTCACGCCCTTTCCTTGCTGGCGGGGGACGTCTGCGGTGCTGCGGTCGCCAGCCAGCCCTGGGATGTCACCTCCCGGGCCGGGAGGGAGCAGAGTGACAAAGCCGATGGATGCCGCGTCCCGGGGCGGCAGCTGAGCATCGCTGTGGCCGTTGCCCCTCGCAGGTACAAATGGCTGGCTGGTGGCTGGGCATAGGTCAGCCTATCGCTTCCCTTGGGCCACCCATCGGGTGGTGACCTCGTCACAGCCCGGCTCTCTGCTTGCAGTTTTATTAATCCAGAATCACCAGGACAGAGTTTAGGATAAAGACACAGGAAATAAAATCTCTTTCATGTAAAAGGAAAACAAAAAAACCTAAGCACAGCCCCTTTGCTTCCAGTCTTGTTTCTAATTAATTGCAGTGGCGTAATATGTTAGCTCGTGTCTGTTCGGTTGTTTCCAAGGGGGTCTTTAGCTCAGCCTTCATATATTTCCTAATTTCTTTTGGAAATGCGTTCTTTAAAGCTTCTTAAATAAACCTGCATGCACGGGGCCTGCAACGCAAGGCACCCGCTGATGTTTGCTGGAGAAACTTGGAGTGGGGGTGTGTAACATTTCAGCCCAAGAACAGACCAGATCACTCAGCTCCTCCCAGCACAGCCTGGGCTTTCCGAAATATAAAGGGGCCTGAGGAGCTGCTGTGCCTGCGTGGGCAGGCACCGGTCCCTGCCCAGCTCCCAGCCCCCTGCGTGGGGCCACCGGCCGCCTCCCGGAGAGGGTTTTGGCTTTGGTGGTGAGAGATGGAGGGCTCTGCATAATCAGTGCTGAGGGAGTATGCTAATTGTCCGGCAAACACTCTGTAGAGGTGGATTAATTCGTGTGAGCAGCACGACGCAGCTGAGGCTGCCATGGGGGATCCAATGGGACCCGGCATGGTGCCTGCCAGCCACCTGGGCAGCCTCTCCCAGGGGAGTGGGGCTGGGGCGAGGGGTAGCAGAGCGGGCAGGGTGCGGGCAGGGTGCGGGCAGGACGGCTCGGCTTCCGTGGGGCGGGCAGGGCCATGGGCACACGGCAGCCAGTGGGGTCAGCGCCACGCAGCTGGCAGAACATCGCCGAAACCCCAGACCTGGGCCCGGGACATGGGACTTCCTTGCCAACGCAAAGGGTCTTGATGACCCGCCTGCACCAGCATCTCCCAGCACGGCCCATGTGCTGCCCACGTGGAGACAGGCATCCCTCCAGACCTGCTGCTGCACAGGGTCCCAAGCACATCTCCTCCACCACCGCTGTGCCGCGTTGCCGGCTTACCCGTGAGCACTGCCCTTTCTGTCACATGTCTTTCTAGGATGTGACAAGCAACAGTTTGGGTGTTCGGTGTTCTTTCTCTCATCTTCTTCCACCCCACTGCGCCACGTTTGCAGCTTTCTCAAAGCCCGGCCACATGCTGCTTTGCCGTGGCTCTTCGCCAAACGTTACTCACCACACAGTACAAGACACATATTTAGCCAGTGCAGAGACAATATCACCAACTTAAAAGCAGGCATAAATGAGCCTGCAGCTATTGCTAACAGCACCTGAGTGGGCCAGAGGGGCCGTGGCCGTGGGTCGCCGCAGGGCAGGGCAGCGTTGGGTGTGTTACCCATCACTACGGACCAGTGCAATGCCAGCGCCAAAGCCACCTCTGCCCTTGCACATCTCGGCTTGCGCTGAGCCTTCCTGGGTGCTGCGACTGCGTCTCTGCCCAGTGCTGGCCCCGAAGGGGCTCTGCATGGCGGCCTATCGCCGAATGGTACCCGGACCTTCTGTGCCCTCCTCCCGCTCCTGCCCGGCTCCCTGAGCCCAGCCGGGCTGCGGGTGCTGCCGGCGCACCCTGCGGGAGCCCGCACCGAGCAGTAACCATGGCGATGCCTGCAGCTCCGGGGTCTGTCCTCCGGTGGATCTGTGGAGGAAAAGAAAGGCTGCTTTGCAGAAAAGCAAATTATTTCTTGCAATTGTCCCCTTCTTGCTTTTCATACGTGTGGCTGGATATCTGCGCCGGTGCCTGGCTAACCCTGGGTCTGCGGGAGCCGGGCTGCTCTGCCCAGCACGCACCGGATGGTGTCCAGCAACCGAGGCGCGGAGCTGACACTCGCCTCCAGGATGGGGACTGTTAGCAGGCCTGCGCTGGTGACAAACTCACCTCTGCTGTGTCCTGTCCTTCAGACCCTCCTCGCCCCCTCCGAGGCAGCCCAGCCCCTGTCCCTCGCAGCAGTTCCACAAGCAGTGAATGAACGTCAGCAGCGGGGGAGAAACACAAGGCGCCTCGGGGTTGCTCAGGGAGGGGAACCAGCTGAGTCCAGCGAGAACACGTTCACCGGCACTGCATGTATTTGTGGTTTCCCTAACGGGGGGAGAATCTCTTAAAACAGGTTTCACAGCAATTACCTGTGTTTGGGAAGAGTTTTGTTAGGGGCTTTCGACATCCCCACCTGCACTGCTGCCATTCAAAGGCACTTTAATGAGGCAGCTTGTCTCGGGGATTGTATCTGGCTCTCCAGTACCACAATACCTAAACCTGTGACATCTAACCACAGTGGATCTTGAAGGAGAATAAACAAGTATATGCTTTGCTAAACACAGCTAAAATCTGGGTTAGGATGAGACCGGATCCATACAACAGTGAAAGATGATGTCGTTCCCTGTCCATCCTTTGGTGAAGAGATAACGCTTCCTTAAACTGCCCAGCATGGTACCTGACCTGCTCCTGATATTTCTGTGAAGTATGAGAGTTCAAGTGGCACTTGCAAAATACATGTTGCTCTCACAAATCACACATTGCAACAAGATAGATCAGCAAGCTTTGCAAGACACGGGCCCGTTACAAACGACAAAACCAACTGGTGCCAAGTAGCTTGTGTGTGGTGGGCAGAGACACCCAGACACTTGCAGTACCTAAGAAGCTGCGATCCAACTAATGCATTACCATACCTAAAGGGAATAAAAAACCTTCAGCGCTAAATGATGCTTTCTAGTGTATTTCTAAATTGACCTGTGATACATTATTTAGGAGCTCACATTATAAGACCATCATTCTTTTAGTGGGAGTAGCACGCTGTTAAGCTCAAGAGGAAAAATACATCATCTTTCCAAAAATAAAACACTTCATGATTTTAATGCGACTTCTTGTTACTGACACATTTAAACAGACCATAATGCAAGAGCATTCCTCCTTTAAACTGCTGGCATTATTAGAAGACACTTTCATTTACCCTGCTTCCATCCTAATATACTTGCTTTCACGTCCGGATCACCGTTTGCTGAGCACGCTGCTAGAGCTCCAATTTACATTTTACCAAAACATCACGACTCCTTTCTTAGCTTCTTTACACCCACCTTGTTTTGCTCCAGTCCCGAATTGCGGTGTTCAGCATGCCTTGTGTGATGGCAGGGTTACGCTCTCACTGTGCGAGGAACATACAAGCGCTTTTAATTTCGGCAGTCCCCTGTCACTCAGACACACCTTTTCTGTCCCTTCCCTTTCTGGTCAGATCGTGTTATCCCCAACACACCCGAGGCTTTCTTCCCTCTGCTGCCGTGGAAGCCGGTGCCCGCAGCCCCTGCCGGGTCCCCAGCCCCACGGGAAAGCCCTTCTCCTGGCGCTTCCCCGTGCTGGGCTCTGCCGACTCGTTGTGCGAGGAGAGCATCCTTCAGTGAGGGCACAGCGCTTTGGAGGTCTTGCGCAGCGCTGCTGTGATTAAAATGGGCATGCGGCAGTAATTGCCTTCTCAAACGAGAGGGAAGACCTCACTCTGCTTCTGTAGGGTTGGCAGAAAGTTCCCCATTTGGGAATGGCAGAGAAAGCCCTTGTCCCCTCTTCCCGAAACTGGGAACATTCACCTTGTGGCACTCAGCCCCTGGGGAATGTGACCTGGCCCTGGGATGGCGAGGGGGCATCTAAGCTCCAGGACTGTGCTAACAGGGACATTTAATCTGAAACTCCCCTTTTTGGACATACCTTCATGTAAGAAGACTTTGGAATCCCAGCTCTCGAAGGACGAAGGCTGTCGCCACTAGTATTCTATCCACACCTTCAGGGTGCAATCCCAGCTAATCATGTTTGACTTTTCCCATCTGCAGTTTTACTTTAGCCCTATGGAAAATGAAAGTATCCCTTGGGAAGCTGCTGGTGCCATGTCCCAGGCTCCGCTCCACCCAGCTTCCCGCACAGCCCGACATCCCACGGCAATTTCTCTTGTGGGTCCAATGAGCTGAAGATGGGGCAGCATGGCCAGAGGGTTGGCACGCTCCCTGCCAGGGGCCAGGGTGGGTGGGCGGGCCGCGTTCCCCTGACC
>JAVKLA010000084.1:42367137-42384085 GCA_034782735.1 Sagittarius serpentarius
CGTCCCGGGGGATTTCTGGGGGTGCACAGCCCCATTCAGCCCCGGCCTCCCGGGGGATTTCTGGGGGTGCACAGCCCGATCAGCCCTGGTGTCTTGGGGCATTTCTGGGGATGCACAGCCCCTTTCAGCCCTGGCGTCCCGGGGGCCCCTCAGTGCCTCGTGCTGAGCAGGTGCCCTTGCTGCTGCAGGCGAGGTGCAGCACATCCAGCTTGCGAGGTGCTGACATGGGCAAACGGAGGAGCTGCTGCTTTGGCAGCACTGAGCAGGATGAGGACATCTGCCTCAGAAGACAGAGAAAACCTGTAGAAAATTAGTAATTCACTGCACTTTGCCACGGTAAAATGAATCTGCTGTTCTCATTTTGGCTAAAGACATCTGACTTTTACCTCCTAGATCCCTTACCCTCCCAGCATCAGGCTTCAGCCCGGTGCAGGGCACCCCGGGGCAGCCGGCCGGGGCTGCAGCCTGCCCGAGCCCCCTCGGCCGCCCCGCGGGCCCAGCCCTGCCCGCCTGCACGTTGGCGGTGCGGGAGGAGCGGAGCTGGCAGCCGCTGCTGAAAGCGCCCTGGCTCCGAAGTCGGGCTGGGAAATACCGCGCCCCAGCAAGGCTCCTCAGGGCGGCCTCTGTTCCTGCCATGTCACCTGCTTAGCTTCAAATATTATATCTGGCACTTAATTACAGGTAGTGATGACAGCGAGGTTAGTCATAATGCAGTAATTAAGCCCAAGGTTTGTATTCACTAGCTGCCATTAGGCGTAGCACAGCGGTGGGGGAAGGCGAGGCGGCGGCACAGCCAGCGCCTCTCCTGCTGGCAGCAGGGTCGCACCGGTGAGAGGCAGGAGCATTTCACAAGGTGCAAATTACTTCTGGGGTTTGCTGGGGTAGGCCCTGTCACAGTTTAATTTAAGTTTGTCTTAGCCTAAGAGGCAAATTCTTTTGTTTGGTATTTTAAACAATTCAGTCTAAGAGGCCAAGCAGAGCCCAGAATGCAGTCCCTCATCTTCTTGGTGTCAGGCGCTGATGAAAAGGGCGATGGGGCTGAGTGGCTCCGGCTCCTCCGTTCCCTCCTGGAGATTTCCCACCAGTCTGAGCTTACCAGTGCTTCTAGATCTCCTCCCGACTCTTATGGGCACGGGGGGCTTCACGGCCTGCTGGGCAAATTATAAAAGGACCATTTGTCCATTGCCAGTGCATCGTGTTTTCTGCCTCGCCACGCTTTACAGCAAAGTATCGGGAATTTCTAACTTTGAAACCCTAAAACGCTTAGAGTAGCGGCTGCAAGGGCCATACTGAGGCAGGTTGGTCACTGGGATACCGGACCTTTGGGGAAGGGGACTGTTCTGTGGATGGGGCTGGGTTCACTGCCATGTGCTCTCGGCCACCGCGAATTGCCGGGGCTGCGGCTTTGAGCCCCAGGCAGCGCGGGGGGCTTCGGGGAACGTGCTGGTAGTACCTGTTTTGTCACCCCCTGTAAAACAACGGTGGTAGAAACCATCTCGGACAGAAGCTGTAGAACGTCTCTCCCTGTGAGGCTGGGTATTGCAGTAAGCGATTTTAAATGTGTCACTTAAAGCGGAAAAAAAATAGTATAAATTACAATTGGATCTTAGAATTTTAGGCACACACGCACACGCACGTAGTTATACACCCACTCCCCACCCCCCTTAGATATGTACGTATGTAGTTGATGGTATATTTTTAGATGCAGTGTAAATTAATCCTGTTCATAAGCTCTCTGGTTAGGATAAATTGATTAAGAAAAACAGCAACTGAAAGCTTTTGTTTCTATAGAAATATAAAGTGGCCGTGCAATTCTGGGAAGGAAAGTGAATTCGTTTCCGAAGGTTTACTTTGAAATCCCCTCCCGGACGGCGGGTGAAAAGCCCGCGCTGCCTGCGGGCTGCCGCTCTGCATCGCACCTTCAGCTCCAGCCGAGTGAGGAGTCGCTAGCGGGCTGACACGCACGCCCGGAGCCGGGCGAGCTGCAGGCAGGGCTCGGCTCTATTTTGGGTACAGATAACTATACTTAGGGCTGAGTCATCCCTTCCAGTATCAGTTGCAGGAGAACTTAAACGAGCAGAGCCGGTGACCAAAGCCGCTGGCGAAGGTTCGGGGCCCTGTGCTGGGGCTACAAAGCCAACCTGGAGCCTCTCCGCCGGCGTCAGCAGCTGCGGATCCGGCCCACGGGTGACAGCGCGGGTACCAGCTCTGGCCCCGTCTCGCTGTCTGAGCCCGGCACGGGGCGACGGGGTGAATTTCAGCTGGCGGCCGGGAGCGGGGAGGGGGGTCCTGCGGCCGTGCTGGGCTCTGTCCCCGGCTGCGGGCAGGGCTCCCGCGAGCCCCCACAGGGGTTTCAAAGGCAGCGTCCCTCCGTGGAGCCGTCCCTTGCAGGGCACCACGGCCTGGGATGGGAGTGCTGCAGAGAGCCGCCAGCCAAAAATCCAGGTCTGCTTCCTTACGTATGTCCATTAAGGGCAAGCGCTTTTACAGCCATTTACTGGGGGGGGGATTGGTCTTCACCGGTATTCAGAGGTCTTCACGGGTATTCAATGGTTTTTAACCTCTCCAATTTAGTAATCTGTTGATGATCCCAGAGCCAGCAAAGAAGCTTTTCAGTGTACTTACTAAGAAACGCATACGAAGCTGGCCGTAGCAATGCTAGATAGCGCTGGTATGATACCAGTCCTGCCAGCAAACAGCAAAGAGAAATGTTTTTCTTTGCAGATTTATTCCCCATGCAGAAAGGGAAGGCTAGAGAACATTTTCATTGAATCACATCCAAACAGTCAAGTCAGCCTTCTCCATCTGCTTGAAGTGAGGGTTTAGTTGTTAATTTGCCTCCGTGGGCCTCTCTGTACCTATTTTCTGTGGTGTTACATGGAACACCTGTAGGTCATTTTTCTTCTGATTTTTGCTGTGCTTAGTTATCACTGTCAAGTGACATTTTACCCAGTGTCTGAAGAGGGAACAACTTAGAAATAAAAGATCACTTCGGTGAAAAGCTATTCTGATGGTACCGAGAGCCGGCTTATAAAACCAGAGCTTTTACTCTGAATTGAGTCCCTTAAGTAATATCTGAATATTGGCATAATCTTTTCAAAAACCATTTAACGTCGGAAACTTTATTTTTAGCGTGTAAGTGTCAAGGCGAACAGCAGCCTTTCAGTCTTCTCCTGGCTCCTCCTGCTCGGTGCCCCAAGCTCCCGCTCCCCTCCAGCAGCCCTCCACGGGGCCGGGAGCCCCCTCAATGGCGAAGGAGGGTGCTGCTGCACCCGCCTGGGCCGGGGGGTGATGGGCCGGGGGGTGTCGGGGCCGCCACGGGACTGGGGCGGGCAGGGAGAGGAAGCAGACCTTTCTCTCCCTTCCCTGAAGGACTTTGTTTTAAAACAAGTAGTCTTTTAAAAATCTAGGGCAAGTCAGTCTCTTGCCAAAATTAGTCTTTGTGCAAGAGCATGAGAAGGAATTTTAATGGGTAGCTGGAGTGTGGGGATGGAGGGAAATGACTGCTTTTACTATCTAAATGCTGTTTTAAATAAGGCTGTAATATCAAACAGCTTTGCCACGCTCGCAGATATGTTTTACAGGAAGCATCACTGCCACTGCTCAGTAATACACAAGAATGTTAAACAACAACTTACTTTTTTATTTGTGCCAAACGTGTCCTGACACATTGCTGAGGCAGATGAAAGCTGCAGCTCAAAAGACAGCACAGGCAGAGCCCGGGCACGCTGCTTTTATCCGGCCTGGTTGTTGTCACCGCATTGGTAATTGCTACAAAGACCCTGCAAGGTCATTTTTCATGTTGTATTTGCCTAACTGCAAATACAGGGGAGCAGGGAGAGGCAAAACCCATCCTCTGCAGCGCCTGGCCAGGTGCTGGGGCCCAGTACGGAGCCCACAGCTGGAATGGGGACGGGATGGGAACCGGGATGGGGACAGGAATGGGGACGGGATGGGGACAGGGGTGGGGATGGGCTGGTTCAGCCGCGGGGCTCCAGCCGGTGGAGGAATGCAGTGGAGGCCATCGCCAGTTGTGGTCTGGATATAACAGAAAACAGGGAAATGGGAGTTGCCGGGGGAAAAAAATAATTACATGATTGCATGCCCAGCTCCGTCCTGGCTCCTGCCCCTTCTCGGCCCAACCCGGGCCCTTCGCAGCGACGTCGCCCTGCCCCGCTGCCTCCCCTGCCTGCGGGCTCGGCCGGCTCCTCCGGCTGCCGGCAGCTGAACAGCACCTGCAAAATTGTCCAAAGGGGCTGACCATTTGTGATTTCTTTTTGCAAAAATTATGTTTGACTTTGTAAGCTAAAATTCATAGGTACAGTCCCCTCCCTATAGCAAAGTGGTTTATTATTTTTAACTGGGATTTTGTAATCTCTGCCTGTGCTGGTCCCAAGTTTCCTGCCGAAGCCGCGTGCGTCCCCTGGGACGTGCTGCGGGGCAGCACCACTAATTCACAACTCTCCCGGAGCAGGAACAGAATCCACACGATGTACTGCTTTTACTGGTTACATGGGACATACTGGTCTGTCCATACGCTGAGACAGAATCTGTATGACCTCATTTTGCATTCGTCTATGTTTCTGAAGGTACCTGCTCTTCAGGGAGGTGTTTCTTTCTGCTGTCAAAGCTTTCTCGGAGCAGAAAAAAGTTTCCCAGTGTGGCAAGTGAACCAAATCCCCGGGGTCTGTGGTGCAGAAGCAGCTTCTGCCCGTGCTGGGGATGCCCGACACTGCTGCTCGGCAGGTTTCGGCCAAGGGAAGAGCCAGCCAAAGGGCAGCCGGTGCCAGCGGGGCCGTGCAGAGCGGGGCTGTGCCCAGGCAAAGCAGCCACAACAGAACCGCAGTTTCTTCTCTTTACTGCAGACGTGCACATCGCAATGTCAGGCACGACCTTCTAAGGGGGAGAGATGGACTTGAGGTTGCCCGAGCCCGAAATCGCTGGCTCCGGCAACCGCAGCACCCGCGGCAGGTCTGGACCCCGTCCCGGTTCAGCGCAGGAGGGGTTTGGCCGTGCTGGAGTCGTTCCTGGTCACCAGGGCCAGTGCTGGCACTGCTTGCTCGGGGGAGGGTCGGGGGAGGCGCTGAGGAAACAGCAGCAGCCTCTCATAAGGGCAGTGTCGTTCGACAAATCTACCATAAAAAAGGCCCAATAATATCAAACAAATACAATGCAAAGTTTATTTGTTTTCCACGTGTGACTGAACTTCTCAGGTGTTTATACTGAGGATATTCAAATTCTACCATGCAAGTAGTCTGCAAAGAATGAAACTTACTTATATGGTTTCTTAAAAGTACTCTTTAATTCTGAAATTAATAGCAGCGTAATATTTGGTACGAAAACTGTGTATAACCCCCAAGAGCTTCTCCCGGCTGGGTCCCAGAGAGACCAAGCGAGCAAGTCCTCATCCGTTGCTTCCAGGGCTGTGCCCCAAGCCTCCAGCACATCGGTTCGGGGTGCTCAGCTGCGTGCAGGATCGTCCCTTCCCCACCTCTGCCAGTCCCTTCTGTCTGTTCGGGTGGCCTCGGCGGTAGAATAATCCAGACGTTGGCTAATGATGTCCTATAGCTAACGCTAGCCGCCCTGCAGCTCAGAAGTCGCTTCGCCCCTTGCATTCTCCCGGCTCCGCTTTCCCGGCTGCTCGCGGGGCCGGCTGAGGTGCTGGGCCGGCTCCGCACGGCCGCTGCCCCATGCCCGCCTGCCTCCGCGCCGCTGTCCCGGCCCCAGCACCCGCCTCCCACCCGAACTCCGCTGAGCTGGCAGTTAACTCCATAGCTGGGTCGTTTCTCAGTCACTATCTGGGAGAAAAATCAGTTTGCTACAAAAGGCCGTTATTCGCAGTGGAAGGAAATGCACTTTTGACCTACCAACCCCGCTTTCACAGAGAAATCTCTGCTAGAGAGCACGTGCTGCCAGCGGGGCAGTGGGCGCCTGCCTGCCCGCCTGGCACCGGGGCATGGGCCCCTGCAACCCACGGGCAGGGGACGAGCCCGGCGTGACCGTGTCCTGGGTGTCTGGCCTTGAGGCGGAGGGATGCCCCAGTCCCTGCGTCGCGGTACGCTCGCAGCCATCATGATGTTCCTTCACGCAGTGCAAGCATGGAAGTGGTCCCGCCAACGGCCAGTAACACGTATTAGGACCTGGCTTTAGTTCGTAACATCACTAAACCAGAGCTGAGGCACTCGCCCTGCTGGGTAAGGTCCATGAGAGCGGCAGGGCTCCTGCCGACGGATTTCAGCCTCTCCCCGGGTCGCTGCCGCAGTCTCTGGGAGAGACATGCAGGGCGGCTGCTGGTGCTGCTGCGTGGAAGAGCCAGAAACTGAACGGAGACGACTTTTATGAATTATTTACGCAAATAGCTCTGCTGTTCCTCGGCTATATGGGAATGCCAGGAAGGGTAAATGGTGTTCCGAGCACTTTAAACGAGTGGATCTTCCAGTGGTCACTCAGGGACACAAGGATGCTCCCACGGGCGGGCAGCAGCCCGGGGGCACCCACCGGCAGAGGCGCGGCCGCTCAGGACCCTGGGAACCGGTTTCCCTGTGGGAGTCGCTGCCTGAGTCTCAGCTGGGAAGCCCGGCGTACGCCCGGGCTGCAGGACGCCTGCCTGCTGGCTGCTGCCCCCGCGCCGGCTGCCGTGACCCCGGCTGGGGAGCCAGAGCCCCGACCGGGGCGGGGGTGCGAGGCCGGGGGGGGGCTGTAGGTGCAGAGAGCCCGTCCAGCCCCTGCACGTCGGCTCCCGTCCTGCCAGTGAGCTGAGCCGTCCGTGCAGCCCGGCTGCTGGCCAGGGGCAGTGGACAAGCTGGCAGGAGGGTGGTCAGCTCAGCACCCTGGTCCCGCCGCGGGGCTGGGGCGGGCGGTGGGTCGCTGCCACCTCGCAGAGGGGTGACGGCGTTCCCCAGGGAGCACTGTGCTCGTGTGTGCACCCCAGGGGTTATAAATACACCCGGCGCTTCACTGTCCTCTTGGTACCTCACGTAGAGGCACTGCTAGCATTTGTGACACCCACACCCAGCTGCCGTGTAACTCGTGAAGGCTCCGGGTATTTATATTTCTGCCAGCAGACACGGTTGGTTCAGCCGCAGCGGCACCGAACGGCTCTGCACCTCTCACACCTAATCCTCGGTCGGGTTTAAGCCCCGCGGGGCGGCCTGCACCGGCAGCAGGGCCGGGACCCCGCCGAGTCCGGCGGGGCTGTGCCCTGGCTGCCCACGTCGCTGCTGGCAATGATTTGGGGTAAACCCCACGGGAATGAGGCACTTCTCCCGGTAGCCTCCAAGCATTGACCTGCTCCCAGCCCAGCCCGCCTGATTTCAGCCCGAACGGTACAGCGGCCCTCCCGGCGTCCCCCTCCCGCTCCCGTCAGAGCGGGAGCCTGATGCTGGCAGCAGCAACCTGAGCTGCACAGTTTGAAAACCCCCATTTATTTAATTATTTGTCTCTTCAGCCCATTGCCTATCGCCACAGGCTTGCCTGCGCTTTTCTAACGCTGTAAGATAATTTTTAAAAAGTTTATAAACAGATATGCCCTGTGTTCACGTGCTGCCTCACACCTGCCAGGGTGACAGCAAACTGCGTTTGCACACTTAGGCCAAGGTAAAAGGAAGCCAGCAATAAATGCACAATCAGTCCAAGTATTAAAATATGGTGTTTATATACAGTATATGTTGCTGTTTATGTTGAATACAATCACCAAGAGCAGAGCTTTACAAAGCCCGGTACTTCTAGACCTGACTTACTTGTGAGTATTTAAAGGTTTCTCTGCTGAGGAGGCCCTCGCGTCTTGGTGGGCGTTGGGTTGGAAAGGGAACTTTGGAAAGGCGTGAAATAGCACTGTTTGTTGAAGATGGAATCCATTTACTGATAAGAAAATATCATTACAATTGACGGGATATTACAGCAGAGCTAAAACATTTTCATGAAATGCAAAGATAAACCAAGAATGAGGGGGTGGGGGGAAAAAAAGGTAAATAAATCTTAAAATAAAGCAGGTGAAATAAATGAAATACCGGTATCTTATATCCCATGTACCTGCAGTTTGCACCCCAGTATCGCTGTCAGCACACCCCAGCCGTACCTTCCGTTTGCAGGACCAAAAATTCTTCAGCAACACAGATCCGTCCCTGCCCTTGCGACGCCGGCTGAGGGTCTGGGTCCTTGGTCCGTGCGCTGGGGTTTTGCCTCACGCCGTTACTGGAACAGGAAGGTGCCGGCAGGAATTGTCCCCCGGTCACCCGAAGCAGCCGGGCTGCTGCGGGAAGCCGGGATGCGGGAGCCGGCAGAGGCAGGGGTCCCGGCAGCCCACGCCCCCGGCCCTCCGGAGCTCTCCCAGCAGCGTCCCCAGCCGAAGGCCGCTGGGAGCGGGGCTGCCTCCGGCCATGGCAGCCGTCCTACGTGCATGAAGAGGGAAGCAGAACGAAACTCCGCGCTGTGTGACGTTCGGGTAGCTGTGGGCAGCGAAACAAGCCAGCGGCATGAAAACGGAGGTTGACGTAAAATCTGAAATACCGACACTGTCAGAGGAGGTATGGAGAGGAAAGGGGGTTAAGTATTTTCATTGGTTTTTAAAAGTTAAGCTGTTTGGGAAGGAACAGTCACTCTGCATCCTGCAACAAAATCAACGTGCAGCAGCCATTGCCAAAGAGGAAAAAAGAAAGTCTCTTTACAGACAGATTTAGCTTTTGATATGTACAAACTAGGCGAGGCGCTGCAGGCTGCCAGATTACGGTGGCACACGCCGGACAGTAACGGGAGGAATAAATACCCGAGGCCGAGCGGGAGCCGCCGAGAAAAAGGCAGAGAGGGACTGGGAGCAGGTTCTTCTCCGGCCAAATGCTGGAAAGGGGAGAGGTGCTTGGGACGGGCGGGGAGGGCTCGCCGGGTCAGCCCTCTGCCCGCAGAACCGCACGCGTATTACCTGATCTCCGTGAGGAGGCGGGTCGGCCACCTGCCACCTGCGGACATGCTGCCCCCTAAAACCCTAGAAGACGAAGCGCCATTCATTTACTCACTTATTTTGGTTCTCGGTTGAGCCGCCAGGCTCTTTGCAAGGTTTTTCGGTTTTATATATTTTGCAGACCTTTTATTATCTGTCTTTAGGCACGTATCGCTGCCTGAAGAACCACCTGGAAACCTGAGTTAATTGCAATAATACAAAAGGCAGAAAAAGTGTTTCATAATTTTATTGGAGCGGTTTCAAAGTGAGGTTGCTAGGTACAGTGCCAGTAACTCTGTGGCTGCAGTGCTGCTGCCACTAAAAATAGTTACAACTTCAAAAGCCATGCCTAACAGTAAATGTACATGCAAACCACCTCGCGCTTTATTAAAAAAACAAAATCTTTTTATTCGTTAAAATTATAGACAAATAAGGGGATTTTTTTTTTACTACTATTTAATTAAAGCAGTTACATAACCTGAGCTTAAATACCAAGTAGCACTGTCTCTGCAGCTATTGCAGTCAAATTTCACTAGTATTTACGCAAAAATTGAACTTACTCAACAATATTAAAATCACAGTACAATAGAAAAATAAACATTTTCACATTGAAACACACTGTAATTCACAGCCACAAAATAAGTAGTGGTTTTAATTCACAAGGCGTATGTCTTCAAAGTATTTGAAATTATTGTGCCAATAGAGTTCGGCTCTGGAAATACTATTCTGTAGCAGATTCTGATTCAGTGCAAAGCACCTGAAGTTAGAAGTAATACAGCAAATGTAAGCAGGGTGAAACAGTCCTATTCAAGCAGCTATACTTGTGGGTTGGTTTTTTTTGTTTTTTGTTTTTTCTTTTTTTTTTTTTTTCCTTTAAAGTTAAGGGCTTTTCGTGTTGTCTAAACCAACGTCCACCCCAGGGTCAGCATTTCCCCCTGCAGCTCTGCTGCTCCCAGTGCTTGCACCGTCCCCAGTTTGCAACCGGCAGTTGTTGAACACGGCTGCTCAGGAGCCTGGAATAGAGTTTTCATATTCGAATTCAACGTCAGGCCTATAGCTTCCTTCAAAAATTTTACCGGGGTGAAGACTAACCATGCCAGGTAACAAATACGAATGTATAGACTTGAAAAATAATGAACTTTTGTCGCAGAAATAAGTCACAACCTGTGTTAAGACATACCACTCCTTATTAATGTTTTTGTTCTGGACCAATCTGAAGACAAAAACTAGTAACGGGGAAAAAAAAACCAAACACTCGACTCCCAGAAAGGCAACGGGAGCAGGTTGGGTTTTTTTTTTTTGTCTCCTGGCAGCCCTGGGGCCAGCATCTTTAACTAACTGCTACAGACCCGACCTTCCAGGTGGGCCTGTCTGTGGGTGGCAGCGGGGAAGAAAAGCCCCTTTCCATCGTGCGTTCAGCCCGGCTCTCGGCAGGACCAGAGCGAGCAGAACAAGCGCGTTGCGCTCAGCGGGCTCCAGACGGGCGCAGCCCTGCAGCTGCAGCAGCCGCGGCCGCAGCGCCCGCGCCCCGGGGCTCCTGCTGCTTGGCCAGGCACCCTGCACCAGAGGCACCCCGGGGCGTGCGGGACCTTGTGCCCCATCCCCCGCCTTGTCCCTCCTCGTCGAGAAAGAGGAAAACTTGGCGTGACCCCTCTTCGGGCTCATAGAGCATGACCTCGAGGGTTTAGTCTATGGGCCCACGCTACGGAAACCGATCTCCAGCTTCTGTCCTCGGGCGTGCCCAGGAAGGCAGCGGGATGCTCTGCCGCATTCGCTCGTCGGCCGTCAGCCGCAGAAACGGCCCTGCAGCTTCCCGCAGCCACCTGCCATGGGATCGCAGGGGACTGCGGGCTGGGAGGCAGCTTGCCAGGGCATCTAGTGCAATCGCCTGCTGAGAGCAGGGTCAGGCAAGACGCCTCTGGTTCCCTATGTCCGATCGTTATTCCACTAATTTAATGTCATATGAACTGGATTAAAACAAAAAAAATCCACGGCGCTGCGTTATGAAAATGTACAGACTGACAGCAGCTCATGCGCAGGTTTCATAGTGATTTCATTTTGTGTTAAAGGTTACCATACGTAAGAGTTAATGGGCATAAATGAGAAAAAAATGAACCCTGTGAGCTGGAGGAAGTAAAATATAGCTAATGAATAACAACTTGTCTCGGCATGGATCATTGTAGAATGCTTCGGCAAAACTTAAGCTCTAACTAACCATTTACTTCAACATTTTGGTGTCTTCAGTGAGCGATTTGCAGTTATTAGAAGACTCTCAAATATACCTAGAGGAAAAATAGGTTAAAAGCATGACCACGGAATCATAAAATGGTTAATCTCCTTTGTTAACCGAAGGCTAATACGGCACAACAAGGGAAGGCGGAACTTTTAGGTGGTCTTCCCGTAGCGAGACGATGAGCTGAATCTAGTTCCTAGTAAACACAACCCATCGTCATCATTGATTATTAATTAACAGCCCAAAGGCTGTAGCTGAGATTGCATTCTCTTTTTGCTTATTGGGTAGATCAGAAACTCCAGTCGAGTGGCTCAGGGAAAGGTTTCTTCGGCCATACCCATCACACAGGTTTATAGATAAACACAGGGATCGCCCTGGGCCTCTAAGGCTGGCGGACTGATTGTCTTCCACAAACACATCCTAGTAAGGGCGAGTGCCGAAGGGCGAGTATTTAACACCAGCCTTGCCAAGTTGCCCAGCAGCTAATGGCTCCAGCCGTCACACTGCCGGGAGAAGAGCTGCCTGGATTTTTGTCCCGGCGGTGTCCCATCCCCCACGCCTGACCAGCTTCCTCTCTGACGGCATGGCCCAACAGGCACGATTCCGGCATGTTGCAGGTAAAAAGTAACTGTGTGGGAGGAGACAGGAATCTGGTGTGACTTTGCGGTGGTTCCGACCACCCCATGTCAAATACCGTAACGCTTAAAAGACGAGCAGGAACTTTACATGCGATTTGAGGCTCAGCTTCAAGTTCCAGCTGGATTCAGAGGAGGCTGCGACATCCCGGTACGCGTACAGCAGGGAGTCACATCGGAGCAGCACGCGGTTTGGGGTGTCAGCTCCGCGGGTCACAGGATCTGAAAGACGGAAAATAAACTGTGTGTAAAACGCATTTAAAGATCCTTCTCGGTGCTCGGTGGGAGGCTCCCGTACGCTTCCGCGAGGTGAAGGTGCCGAACGCAGCGGCCTGCCGTGGCTGATCATCAGTAAAAGTGATCTCCATTAAAGAAAGTAATGAACTGGGTGGATCGTCTGGCCAGTTGCACAGTTCTCTTCAGTGAGGCGAGATGCAACAGAAGGAGCCTTCGACAGGTTCAGGAGGAAAGCATAAAAACCTTGCAGGTGCCCAAGGCCCAGAAGACCGCAGGGAAGACGAGAGAAGAGGCACGGCTGTCCTGAGCTCGAGAAGGCGGACCTCCCTGGCAGGGCATCTATCCAGACCGCGGGTCTCTCCTGCAGCTCGCCCAGCCTGCTATAGCCGGGCCCGAAGAGTTTTGTTGCGCTTGGATTTCACACACACTGTAACAGTCAGCCAACTCTGCCATATTAAAGAGACATATTGCAAAAAGACTGTGAGGAACTACATAAGGACCAACCTGGGCGTGCGGTTTTACATTCTGCTGTGTCTGTTCAGGATCTTTTTTCAGACATGAATTAGTGGAACATTTTATTTCCTAACTGAAAGGAGAGAGAGAAATAGACCACGGAACGCTGGGGAATGAATACGGGTTTAAACCTAGAGAAGCAGGTTCAGAGACTATCCTATTTTTATGCTTTCTCTCCGTTTAACTCCTCTGCCATTCCAACATGACATGCCTCAGTTGAATGAAGTCTCAAATAATCACATAATAGGAGAAGTAATTTATTGTGAATCAGGCTTATTCTCCAGTGATATAAATAGGCTGTGCTGTTCCACAGTCTTTTGCCAGTAGGGATTAATTAGTAATTGACCCTTGGTTGGGATTTCTTCGCTACCTCTACATTTTTCATGTTATAGGGCTAAACGAGATCTTAATATTGCTTGAAGAAGCTATGCTTCCCAAGCAGTAGTTTAATTTATCTGTAGGCTATAAATCAGTAGTTTAATTTATCACTAGGTTACATATCAACAGTGAATAGTCAGGGTGGAATTGAGTTTATTATAAATATGTTCTGTTAGAAGACACAGTATTACAGTGATTGAAACATGCTGTTAAATTTTCCATTAATGCCCAATTCTGAATATGAACACGGAGAACCACACTTTACATACTTTACATTTAGCTTTCTAATAAATAAGTTCAATAAATAGGGATTTTTGCAGATTAAGAAGCTGTACGTGTGAACAGAAGCTGCTTTACAACGTTGTCGAAAAATAACTGGAGCTATTCTCGTTTGTTACCAATCACTGGAAATTAGTAAGTAAAATATAAATATTTTACTTTTACTACGAAGACTGGAGGAATGAAGATCTGTTAAAATCACCCTTAGGATTACGCAGAACTTAATTTTGTACACTAAATTTATAATTTAGAGCATGCTTTCATACCATTTTTAGCACACGATATTTTCAAATACGTTTCTTAAAAGTATGAGAAATGAGTAAGACTGCTCACGTAAGATTTTGTCTGTGCTCTGATCACTAGCTCTTGTGTTACACAATACCGCAGTTTGGCTAATTTTGCATGACCTATTCCACATTTAGAGAAGATACATAATAAAGGGCTGGATTTAGTCTGTAGTATATTGCAACATCTTGTTAATACAGTAATTTATTTGTCACAGTACAAAAAAATTAATTCTCCCCAATTATTTTATATATGTGTGTGTATACATATATAATACATAATCCACTTATATCATCCATTTTAATAATTACTTTCTTGGGAAACAACTCTTACGCTACCTTTAAAGGTTACCTGCCAAGAACAGAAATATTTTCGTACCAAATGAAAACGCAGGTAACTCGAGCAACTGTAGTTGTACTTGTCCGAAAGGTACAGTCACGTTCAGCACACACATTTCTCATGGTTTACCCGTAAAGAACTCCAGCAAGGCTCCCGACGCCGGCAGTCAGGCGTTCGCGCTGCGGCGAGATGCTGCTCAGCCTTTGGGAAGGGCGTCTCGCCCCTGGCTCTGCAGAGCTCGGGCAGGCGCTCCCCAGGCGAGCCCAGTCCGCCCTCAGCCCCATCCCACGGTTCCTCTGGCTGACAACGCGCCGGTTTTCCTCAGCACGGAAGGCAGGATCGGACCATCGGCTGCTCAGAACCAGATCACCTCCGCACACGTTCGCACGCCGACATCTGCTCACGAAACACACCGCTACGTGCACGTGCAAAGCAGGCGCCTGCTCGCACCGGCTCTGAGCGCGACCTGCGTATCTGTCTGCCAGTGGCTGAGGTGTCAGTTCACCTGGAAGCCAATTTGCCTTTAAAGGGGGTCCAGATTTTTCATGAACAACCATCGTAATCTGAAAGCATAATCATGCACACATCAGTAAGCCTACCTTTTGTAAAACACCGGCACTCAAAGAAGACTGAATCATAAATGCTACCAAACTATCAAATAATCATCAACACTAGAAGTAGATGAAGAAACAATAAAACTGCAAAGGTGAGATAACTGCATCGTGACTTTGATTTAAACACTTGTTTACAATGGCAAGTGAGCGAAAGGCTAGGTATGTGGACTGAGCCGCAGATGAGAGGATACTGCTCGCTCTTATTTTTATCGCCTACTTTTAAAGAGAGGCCGATTGAGAACATTTTTGAACGTGGGAGACTAAGTCAGTCATTAAAACAGAAGCACTTGGATTGCTTTCTTCCTTCAGGGGATTTACTTCATTTTACTTTCTCTGACACAAGTCAGAAAGAAACGGGAATATCGTAAGAAGAAGGAAAGCTGAATTTTGACACGTTATGTTCCGTTAAAAAAATCTTCCACTGACTTTGTTAAGCTTTTTCTAAGATCAGAAAACGAGGCTTTACCTAAAACGAATTTGAGAGACTGGTAGATTTTCCTCACACACTTGTAGCACTACAGTGTCCTACTGTCTCAAAGTGGAGGCTTTTTTCAAACTGTTCCCAAATCTTTCGCATTTGTTCACAAACTGGTATCTCCATTCTGTTTGTACTCTGATAAAATATTGAGAGTCATTTCCTCGCTTTTGGACTGCACGTTGTGTTCGCTTCTTCTGGATGATTTCCTGGTCGCCCTGGAAAGCCGCCTTCGAAAGGTATCACCTGCCAGAAAGTAAAGAATAGGGTCGACGCAGCTGTTGAGGCTGGCCAGACCCCTCGTCACTTGGTAAGTGGCATAAACCTTATCGTTGAAGGCACACATTTGTGGAGTCTGAAAATCCACTCTGGCTCTTAGATTTAGGGTCTTCATCACGTGGAAGGGAAGGTAAGACACAGCAAAGACCGTCAACACGATAATAACCAGGTAAATTGACTTTCTCCTGAGAGGAGAATTGTCCAGATCTTTGTAAATCAAAGCTTTCACAATGAGCCCATAGCAACCAAGAATCAGTATGAACGGGATGCAGAACATAAGCACGGTGGTGCACATGCTGTAAATGAAGTAACTTCTCAGGTAATCATCGGCTGTTGTGTCGTAGCACGTCGTGGTTTTATTTCTCCTTATCCCCGTCCCCGAGTAGAAGAGTATTGGAGAAATCACGGCCACCACAATGACCCAGACCAGGGTGCTGACGTACACCGCGTTCTTCTTCTTCAGCCTCCCCAGCGACTTCAAGGGGTGCACCACTCCCGTGTACCTGTGCACACTTATGCAAGTTAGAAACAAAATACTGCCGTACAGGTTCACGTGGAAGATGAACCTCTGCAGCTTGCACATGATATCGCCGAAGATCCAGTCTGTTTTATTGAAGTAGTAAAAGATAAGGGCAGGCAGCGTCAAGACATACAAGAAATCGGCTAGTGCCAAGTTGAACATGTAAACCGAGATGCCGCTCCAAGGCCTCATGTGGAAGACAAACATCCAGATGGCCACGCTGTTGCCCAGAAACCCAGTGATGAAGACCAGAATGTAGACGGTGGGCAGGTAATAGAACTGGAAGCCAGTTTTGGTCAGGGAACACTTGGTGGTGGCGTTTCCCGCAGACCAGCCGCTGCTGGATAATAGGTTGGGTTCAGTTCCATTCAAAGCAGCAGAGAAGAGGACTTCGGTCATGATCCTTCCACCAGAGTCACATAGGTCCGAGGCGAAGCAACAGTCTCTACAGGAACAGCAGCGCATCTGAAAGAAAGAAAAGAGCAAAGAAAACCTCACTGGAAGGCGAGACCCGCCCGGCTTTCCTTCAGCCCGATTCCAAGCGGCTGTGCTCGGCTGAGCCTCTCCCACCCGCGCAGGTCGCTCCAGCCTGGGGCGCCGACCGTGCGTGGCCCCCCGCCCCCCCCCCCGCAGCACCCGGCCCCGCCGCACGGCGGCACCCAGGGCCCCCCCCCGCGGGTCGCTGCCTGCCGCCGGCGGGACCCGCTCCCCGCTCTCTGCCCCGGCCCCCCGCCCGCGGCTGCCAGGACTCCGAGCGGTGCCACAACCTGCGTGTAAATCACCGGGAACAAGCCGCAGGTCCGTTTCCTTCGGGGAAAAATAAACAAGTAAAAAAAAAATAAATAAATGAACCCAGCGTTATTGCTCTTTTAGCAGAGAGATGGCACGTCTCCGCTTCGAAAAGGCGGGGGGCGAAGAAGGTAGTGCATTAAAGAGTCGCCACCGTCTCCCTGACAAGTCATTACGCCTTTATCCCCCACCAATTAACCACACCTCACGGGGCTGCTTGCTAACGGCTAAATTGGGCTGAAAACCAAGGGATCCCCTCGACCCCCGGCGTCCGCCCGGGGTGGGGAGGTCCCCTCGGGCGGACCCGAAAACGCTGCGGGTCCCGAGTCAGCCCCAGGGGAGCGGAGGGGCCGCGCACCCGCGGTGGGAGGCGGCAGCAGCGGAGCGGGGAGGGGGGGGGGGGGGGGGGCACCCGCGTCCGCCCCGGGGTGCGCCTG
>JAVKLA010000084.1:42384609-42400476 GCA_034782735.1 Sagittarius serpentarius
CCCGGGGGGCGCCCGCAGGCCCGGGGCAGCGCTGCGGCTGCAGGGGAGGGCAGGGGGCCCTCCCGGCCTCGGCGGCGACGGGGGAGGGGGGCGCCGCGCCCGGGCTGAGCCCCCTCCGTGGAGGCGGCCGGCGCCCGGCGGTGCTGCCCCTCGGCTGCTGCGGGCGGCCGGACGCCGCCCCCCCCTGCTGCTCCTTCCACTCAGCCCTTTGAAAGCTGCTCTGCAACCCGGTTTGAGCTACACGAACGCGTTAATTGCTGTAAATGGAACAGCTGAGCAGAAATATGCTCTGCTGACCTCTAATTAAGCGCTATACATTTGGCGCTTGAGTCAGGATACGATTATTATTTATTGTCTTAGCAAAACACAATCTGCTGGTTTCAGCCATTTCTTCCTCGTTCACATTTTAGTTAAGATGTGTGGCGAGTGATACATGAGCTAGTCATATCTGCTCTCAGCTAAAAGCTGTGTTCTAGACGGAGGATTATTAGCACTTCATGAATATGTATACATTTTTCAAACTTTTGAGTCTGTCTAAATTATAAAACTCCTTTGTTGGGAAAGCTTAATTGGGAAATCAGCTGCATATTGTACCCCTGTAGGAATATGCAAGTGGATGCAGATGGAGCTGCCAGCCTGGCATCTCTTCTGGGGCAAGTTACACAGACTACAACTTTGAAGCCACGGCTTAAATTTTGTAAATTCAAGACCTTTTCTTCTCGTATATTAGGTTGGGGAGGGGGGTTTGTACTCCTCCACTAACTGCGTATTTACTACTTTGAAGATTCTTTTAAATTTCAATACAAAATGAAGGTGAAGAGAAAGGAAAGCGAAAAAGGAGACAAGAACAGCAACACCTGTAAAATCTGTGTTGTAAAGCACACCCAGTTTACAAAACTGTTCGGTGGTGCCCTCTAGGATTTTAAAGTGCCAGCAAAAATTAATCCTTAGCCTCAGTGTTCCCACAAGAGAAAACACCCAACCCACAAACCAGACGCGTGGTGAATACAGAATAATAAAACCAAGCCCACCATGCTGGTTTATGAAAAAGCCACCTTGCTTCTTGGAGAATCAGCTGCACGGCCAAACCCAGAATTTATTTTAGTAAAGGACTTGGATTATTTTGTAAAAAAAAAACCCACAACCAAAAAATACAAAGCGATGCTATTAGCCTACAAGAAGCGTTTTAGTTTATCTTTCCCTTTGCAATTGTTATTTCCTTAGTGATTTTCTCAGTCCCACTGCTAACACGTAGCTTCTCTTGGCAGCTTCCCTGAATTCCCTGTCTTAAGCAAATTTTGAGTCATACCGAAGCAGCGTTAGATAGCATCAGTAAATACGCACTATGAACTACAGCCTGTTTTCCTTGGTTACCTAAGCAGCGCCGTAAATCCAAACCCTGGAGACGAAAGGTCGGAGCAGTAATTCAGGGAGCCCACGGCTGCCCGGGGAAGGAGGCACTTCTTAGGACTTGTGCCGATGCCTGAGAGAGGCCGAGGTGCAGGCAGCAACGCCAGGCGCGGGGTCGGGCCACGGGGACCCCGCCGTGCTGCAGGCGGGCGCCGGCAGCGCAAGCGTGAGCAGGGGCAGGCAGGAGGACGCGGCTGCGTGTGCCGGGTTTGCCCCGGCACCCGTGCCAGCGTTCACACCAACCTCAGGCTTAACGCCGACACGATGTTCGCTGGGACAGGAGAGACACCACCTGACCCGGCACGAAGCCGTGGCTGCGTAGAGGTGGGGGGGACACCTCATCTGGCGTAACGTTCCCGCAGGGCCAGTACTCGTATTCAAGGGTGAATACAAACGCATAAATATCTGAAGGCAGAAGTGAATCTGTACCAAAGCCATGCTTCACGTCCTTCAGCTGCAGTACTGTTGATCCATTCCTAAAGACTCCAAGCTCAGATTTATAATCTGGTCTGAGAGGCTTCAATTTATTTAGTCTTCTGTGCCAAAGCAGGATTCTCCAAGACACCTGATTCATCCCTCTAACTTTTTTCTAGAGTGCCCGAAGCAGATACTGTTGTGACGGTGTTGCTGCCATTGATCACAAGCATCAAGCTGCTTCCCTGCCCCAGCAGTTTCTGACGGTACCCTCGAGGGTGTAACGTCACACTTGCGCGTCGGCTCCCGACTTCTCCTGGGGAAGCACCTCCACCATTAGAAGAGTAGGTGCTACCACGTACTGCAAACAGCAGCATCTTCCCAGAACCACACGCGTCTTACCTCACAAGAGTGGAAAAGAGCCATTTCCCTTTTTTATGCACATTTTCTAAATCACTGGCATTCTTGCTTCTTTTTTACTCCCGCCTCACATACCTCGCTTCGTCCAGGCTTTCCTTTTCCTTTTTTATAACCCAGTTACTGTGACTGCTCCGTATTTCATCCTTTGCTTAGCCTAGCAAACCTCATCTCTTGTCTCTGCCTACACCACTTTTCCCCTCTTGCTACAACCCGGGCTCTGCCGGGCGCTGCTGCTGGAGGGCAGAGGCGTGCGAATGGCCGGGCCCTCGCTCCTCGCCTGCGCTAGTGGCACTTGGGACCTGCCAAGGAAACCGCCTGGCCGCCGCAGCCGGACCCGTGCAGCCCGCGCTGTATAAGCAGCTACATCCCTGCTGCTTCCTCGGCAGCCCGCGTCTCAGCACCGCCCTTCCGAGCCTGCCAGTACTGGAAGTGGAAATCTCACATACTGGTTTTAACAGTTTGCGCATTCTGACTGCAGTGCTTCAGCTGCACAAGGTCCAAGCGCTTACATGAGCAAAGAAGGAGGCATATTTTTTAGCAGCCATACTGTTACGTGCCTTCACACACAGCCAGCAGATTAGTGCCTTCCTGCTCGTACCGCTGATCTGTTCTTAGTTTGGACCACAACCACAGAGCATGTTGCATTAGCACCTTTTCCCCCATAGCTCTAGCATATGCCTTGTAGCTGAATAGGTTTCTGTCTGGTATAGCTGAAACTGAATTCCTTCCAGCTTTGCCTTTTAATGCACTTTCTGCAAAATCTGGGATTTTATACCACCGATTTCCATTAAACTGAATGTTTTGTTCTGTTAACAGCTGATTTAACTCAACTCAAACGGATGATATAGCCCTAATGAGAAAAGAAAGCACGCTCGACAGCAAATGGAAATTCCCAGTCAGTCCAATTAGCGCTGAACTATTGCAGTGTGTGGGTGGGTGCAAAGGGAACGGTCTGGACATAAATCCAGCTGTTTCTACCTGTTGGTTTTGGTTATCAGGAAGATTTAGATGCAGATTTCAGTATTTCAAAGTGCTCTGGTATGAACAACAGGCCCAAACCAGGCGCAGACCGAGAGGCCGGTAGAAAGGACCCCCACAAATGATCATTGCAACGCTTGCTCATAGTGAGGGTAAATATAGATAGCTGTATATATACATACATGTATATAAGGCACTCTGCGTCTCCCTCGGGAGCGCTGCTGGAAGGGGTGGGTGAGCACAGAACTCAAAGGGTGAGCTGCTCTCGACTCCCTGCTGCAGGACATCTTCCCGCTGCAAAAACGCCTATTTCACATTTTACCTGAATTGGCTTGTGCCCTTCCGATTGGCTTCCGGTGAGCTTCATTCCCCTTTCCGTCAGGAAACTCTTCAGGTCAAATAATGCTTTATCACACTGTGTTTTCTTTCCCCAGTCTCTGCAGTTTCCTATCTTCCTTTTTCATTTGTCACAGAAGACAGCATCTCTTCCCAGCACCCCTTATACAGCGCGCAGACTTTCCACAGTGAGCCTGAAACAGTAATTTATTTTATTTTAAAATACTACTGCCTGCAGTATTTAAAATACTGCACCTCTGAAGCTGTAAGAGGTCCCTCAGCTGGACTTCCAATGGCCACCTGCATGTAGGTGAGAACTGAGGAAATCCTGGTTTAAAGGATTTGAGTGAACCCTTATGTGCACCAAAAAAAGCAAAGCTTATCCTCATACTTAAAAATACATAGTAGGCAGACTGTTAGCAACGGCTATTTACCCCAGGTTTTGTTTCCTTCCAGCCTTAGCTTCACACGCTGAGAATGCCCCGGTTTGGCCTCGACTTGCGCATGCCTCCGTTTGGGAAACGTGAGGGTGAGCAGGCAGCTACGTGGAAAGACGCTTTTGCGCAATAGGCAATTTCTGGCACCTTCCTGCAAGAACTTGCGGCCCTTAGGAGCCGCGGCGGAAGGCCGAGCGCTGGCAAGGAAACGGTGTGCAGGACAAAGAAGTCCGTAACAGTAAAGAAAACCAGGAAGGCCTGTAAAATCTCCCACAAGAGATGCCCAGTATTCCCTTTTCCCCCTCGTGAAGGGCTGACGGGGTGGGTTTCTGGTCCGCAGTTCTGCACCGACCCCAGGGATCCTGGTGCACAGGGCTCCGCGGCGAGCCTGGCACGGCGCGGGAGCTGCTCACCGCCGCAAGCCTCGGCTGCCTCAGTTTGCCTTTCCTCGGAAAACAAACCTGGGAAATGACAGTTCGAGAGCTGATAAGAATAATTAGATGTGTCTGTTGCAGATATGACATGCGCTGCTGCTTGAAAGCGTGTCTTAACTGAGTTCCCAGCCTGCTCACAAAAACTGCCAGCAGAATACGTGCCCAAAGCTCCGCTGCTGCTTCTGCCAGCAAAGTCTCTGCTTCGCCGCTGCTTTGCCCCTCCTGTGCTTGCCGGCCCTGCAGGTCCGGCGTTGCTGTCCTTACTGCTGTACTTGGAGACTGTCAACCCGCCATTCAGGGGTGACAAGCCCTTGCTGTGCTGCAGCCCTGAAGCCGGTACCCCCGGTGCCTGCTGCTAAGGCAGGGGAAGCGGCTCTCTCCCCGCCCCGGTGCGAGAGGAGCGCGCGCCTGTGCACATTTTTAATGCCTGAGCTGACATTTTGCTGCCTTGAAAACAAAAGCTGTTCACGGGCTAATTAAATAGATCTGCACACAGTGTAACGTAAGCCCCAAGGAGCGGCAGAGTCCCAACAGGGTGTGGACTTCGGAAGACAGAATGGCACAGTATTGTGCATGCAAAAGATTAAAATCTGAGAACCAGTAGCGGGTACTGTGGTGAGTGGCTAGCGCAGGAATTCAGAGTGCTTGGTCCGTAAGGCCCTGGTAAGTACCCGACATGACTGTCACATATTCCCATAGGGATGAGTACTATACGTCTTTTCTTCTCCCTCTTTGCCTTTATTAATATTGTAAACCAACAAGAATAACAAAACTGCTGTTTTGGAGTGCCTTCTGTATTTCAGAATATGCAAACAGTTTCTGATCAGCACTGCCGCTGTGATGCCCCTGCGATACAACACAGCAATAAATAGAGTTAATGCAGGTGACCTATTAATCCTAGTAGAGCAACTACACTTCCAGAGTCTAAAGATAACGCAGAATACTGGATAACTTGTTCTAATTACAGCAGGGAGCATCTTGCCTTCTTCCTATATTGCCATTTTAAATTGAAATTACTGTTCTCAGTAGAAAAGATCTTTTGTTCAGCTACCAGCCAGGAAAGACAATTCTACCGACAAGGTTTAATAGTGCGTTAATACTCACATTACACAGTTTCCTCAAATGGCCAAGAAGACAAACAGGCAGGAAACAGTGACGATCGCGTACCAAGGGAGACAAAATGAAGTATTTCAATTAAGTACTTGCTACCTAATGCATCGAGGGAAATGAACACAGCTCTCCCTCCGAGGTGCTATAACCGAGGCATCCGACGAGCGTATCTCGGTGGGGTACAGGGACAGGCTTCCCTGTCTGCAGGGACGCCTCCCCACGCAGCCACCCAGCCACCCCCTTCCAGCCCTGCCTGGCTCCTCTTGCTCCTCCAAACCCTTTCGTACCCCCAGATCCACGCTGCCCCTGCAGCAAAGCTGAATTTCCCCGTGCAGCCGAGCCCCCGGGGCAGCAGCGCCTTGTCTCACCCTAATGCTGTTTCTAATGTCTCAGCCGTCTCTCTATCTTTTTCTCCGTGATCCGGACAACAGCTCGCAGTGAGGAAGGCAGCTGGGTTTCCCCAGCCCGGCGAGGGCCGCGAGGAAGCGAGGGTGGGATGGAGCGGAGGGAGCCTGCGCTCGGGGGAGCTGCCCGGCACCGCTCATACACAGCCCTGCTGCTGCGGGGAGTTTTCGGGTGGTTTCAAGAGCGTTGTTAGCTCTGCACTCCAAGTTAGTGATCCCAGTCCGAGGTGATGGAAATGGGCGTGAGAGCCACGTTTCCTCAGAACAGCTCTTCAGAAGCCGGGAGTTTTGCGAATGCCCTCACCCCTCACCTCCCGGGCAGGTTTCAGCTCTGTCTTGCCTCCTGTAGGCACGCGTGGCTTACGGGTACGGGTAGGCACCCGTACTGACAGCAAGAATTTGGTCATCAGCGTAGTGGGCACGTTCTTCAGGCTGCAGAGATCGGAGGAAAGCCCTCGGTTTCCTCTGCTTTGCCTGCAGCAAACCCGCGCTCCCTGGGCGTCCGTGCGTCTCTCTCTTCAAGGGCGTCTCTGACCGCGGCCAAAGCAAATGGCGCGTTTGCTGGAAAACACACGCACGCTGCTGGATGACTGGCGCTGACAGCAACGATTTACCGTTTGTGTAAGGGGACGTCCTGGCAATGACCCCCAGCCGTAATGCAGGGGACCCCCCCCGGCATGCGGGAGCTGGCCCCCGGCCGTGCAGGAGCTGGCCCTGCCTCGCTCCGTGCCCACAGCCTCTGCCGGGAGTGCAGGGTGGGCATGGGGTGGGATGGATCCCGGACTCCCACCCGAGGCAGGGACTTGAAAGAGGTGGCCCTGCGTCCCCCGGCCGGGGCAGGATGGCAAGGGCTGCTTCCCGGGCCAGTTCCAGATGTGCGAAGGGTGCTCAGCAGATGCTCTCAGAGGAATCGGATCTCAGCCACTTCGCACAGTCACACGGCATCGGCCTCCAGCGCCGGCCCCGAGCGTGCCCCTGAACCCCGGCCTCGTGCTGCTTTGCAGGGATGTGCTTCCCAGTGCTCACCAGGCTGCTGAGAGAGCAGTCCTGCTGCGGGCCCAGCAGGCACAGCTGGAGGCAGCGTCCGGTTCTGGAGCAGAGGAAGTCAAACATTAGTCCGAAAATAACCTGCAACTGCATCACCGTCAAATCATATCAACGGTAAACGTCACCTGCTAACGTTTAGCAGATATTAGAAAATATGGTAATACTGGATTTTCAATTAAATTTCCCTTTTAACGTGTTTAAACATGTTTAAATGTAGGCAAAACTGTTTCTTGACATTATAATATAGTATCTGAGCAGGTCATCTATTTGGTTAAGATAAATTTTGCGAACACTCGAAATACAGGAAAGGTAAAATCAGACAACGTTTTCGGGTGCTAAACTTTCCTACTGTGTATGAAACACTGGGAAGAAGATGTTAAAACTCACGCGGAACCATTTTTTAAAAGCGAAGATTAAGAAATCAGAGAACAGTCGCGTAGTAATAGGTGAAAGCCTAGCATATTGCCTTTCTATGGACTGGAGGTAGCAACAACCGCAATTTAAAAGTTGTGGAGGTGGCTTCTTGCTGCTGTTAGCAAAAACCACTTCCTGAAGCCCTTCCGAGCTTTTATCCTTCCGCTTTTCTTTATTCCGTACCCACGTTTTCCTTCCCGATCAGTTCTACCGGAGCTGATCTAGACAAAAGGAGGAACATGCCCTATACCCACGCACGGTATGACATTTCCTGCAGAAGTCTCACCCTATGCTATGATCCTGATGGAGCTGAAGTGGGTGACTCATCATTTTCCGTACCGTGGCATCTCGCCTGCTGCGGCGCAGAGCACCCCGCGTCCTCCCCGGGCGCCTCTGCCAGAGGCTCTCGCCAGCCCCGCCGTGCCCGATGAGAGCTGCCGGGTTTGCGGCGCCGGAGGGCTGGGGCCGGTGCTGGCGGTGCCCGTTCTCCGGGGAAGGCCGTGCCCGGGGGCGAGCACCGTCCCCGCAGCGAGCGGCTGTGCCGGGCTTGTCTGAGCGCTCGCCCGCCTTGCCAGGCCGGGCTGCTGCTCCAGGAGCTGTAGCGACGGCCTTGCTCGGGACGGACCTGACGCCCGTTAGTTCAATGGAAAATACATAACCTCTGAATTCTCTGGGACTGTTACTTCCGCGGAGATGAAAATAAGCATCCACGTACCCTTTTGCTTTGCCGTACAGCAGCGGTTATGCGGTCGGACACTGACGTATTGAATCTCTAACCCTCGAATTGCCTTTTCAGAGGCTGTTAGCCTAACTTGATGTTATTCGCCAGGCCCCTGCTAATGGCACAGGCTCTGTTTAACTTAAAGTCTGGCTACATTTTAGTTGTTCTTGAACGCCAGGGTCCAAAGCTACCAGTAATGACCGGTCAACGGTTTTTCTAATGGGTCCTAAGGGTCTACTTTGGCACTGGTTTTACAACAAAAATAAGTAAGGTGCAATTCTTGCCCAAGTCTCACTGCCGGTGGTGAAACCCAAGTGGCCCTGGGCGGTGGTGACGCCCCCCTGCCCTGCCTGCCCCCGGCACCAGCCCCTGCCTGTCCCTTCCTCCCCTCAGTTTGCCTTTTTGCAAGCTGCCCTCCCTCACATTCCTGCCCGAAGGGTTTGATTTGGAGAAGGAAGGGCCTTGAAAATACCAGTCGTGGAAACGGAAACTAAATTATTCAGTTTAGTGCTGCCGCATAATGAATCCTGGATTTTTGTCTGTGCCGATGCCAATACTCTATTTTATTTCATTTTGGGAATATCTGAAAATATGGTAATGACAAAGCAGTGACAGGAGTTCAAATTAAGTATTAGAAGTCCCTTTTTTTTGGACTCTCTTCTGACGGATTTGAAGCTAATCGGGGTAGGAGCACCCCGAGCAACACTTCTGCACTGATGCCTCCGCAGCCAGACCCTTTCATTCCTCCTCCAGCTACTGTTCCCTTTCCCGTTATCCTGCAGCTCCTTCTCTCTCCCGGCCGCTCTGGAGCTGTTCCTCCCTGGGCGCTGCTGCGTGGGTCGGGTCGCGGTCGCTCCCATTACGGGGACGCTCCCAGCTGGTTTCTGTCCTGCCACTGGGCTGAAACGGGGCGAGTGGAACCTTTTCCTGGCCGCCTCTCGGAGCACCCAGGCATCCGTCGGCTCTCTGTAACTCCGTGAAACTTCAGCTCGCATTTGACAACTTAAGGTAAAATTCGACAGCTCCCGTTGACAGTTGGGAAGGAGGAGATGCTAAGGAATAAACAAAGAGATACGTCAGTACCTGAAATAAAAACGCTTATTGAAAAGCTAATTGTGTAGTACAAAGAAATGCCAGCTTAGCTCTTACTGGAAACAGATACCCTGGCAATCATTACTAAGGCCATTTCTAATTCAATGTGCAGTTGCTGAAGCAACAGCTTCAAAAAAGCTGCAAAAGCTGAAGCACCGCAGTCCCGGTGGGAAGGGCCACCGCTGCAGGGACCTTTCTGTCCCCATGTCCCCACTTCCCTTCTTTAAATTGCAAATACAAATAGACTCATCTGGTTTGTGGCTGAGTCATTATAAAACAACTATGACAGGCACGTTGAATGTGGAAAAAACATGAAACCCATAAATATAAATCTATTCTGAGATGTCGTAAAGCGAAGTTAGCACATGCCGCAGGCGATGTGTGTACGAGGACACAAGGCAGAAAGGCACTCAGTGTTGGTGGGAACTCCTGGCTAAACCAGACAAGCTTCCGCTTTCCCTCAGGAAGTCGAGTGCCACTTTCAGACCAGCCGACGGATGGTCAGACGACTCTGTACGGTGCCATTACAGACTGCATCAGTCCCTGCAGCGTTACGGGTCAGCAGTGACTGTTGTCCCTGCATATGGCTCATCCCCATCAGAACCCTCCTATTTTCAGCGAATCACACCGGCATCAGGTCTCTCATTATACCCGATTTATTTGAGCTTCCATTCCTCATGTCCTTGATTTTGTCTCCCGTTTCATACCAAACAAGTCACTTCCCTGGTTTTGTACCACCCGTTATGTGCGACCATTTTGCACATTAATTCCTTCCAGATGCCCGCCCGGGTGGGTACCGAGCGATGCCTCCGCTGCCCGCCTGCTCGTCACTCTTTCCCAGACAAACCCCACACAGAGATAAGCGAGGCGCGGAGCCGTCCAGACCGCGAGCGCTGCCCTGAAAGGGTTCAGGCAAACCGAACAGACCCTCCTTCCCCTCAGCCGAATTTTACGCTCTTTCCCTCTTTTAGTATTTGGCTTCTTTGCCTAGAAATCAGATCAGCTCACCCTGGGCACGCTGCACCCGCTGACAGCTGGCAGCACCCACCGGGCTGTGCCGTGGGGCCGTGCCTGCCCGCTACGGCAGCGGGACCCTCTGCACCCCGTGCCCAGGCAAGGCCCGTGGCTGCTGCCGCCGCCGGCTGTGGGCGCATCTTTCCCTCCTGCCTTTCAGCCTCTGCTTGCACCGCACGAACGCTTTGCATCCCCTTACTGATTGTTTATTCAGCTCCTAAAGGATTAACCTTTGGCTTTTAAAACTGGAGCTGCAGCAGCTTGTTTCAGGAGCCTAGTCTGAAAACGTACTGGAAAAAAAAAATCACTGGCATAGATAATCTTTTTTATAATCTCTAGAATTTATCTAAAAGAACCCACTGTTAAGGAAAAATACCTCTGTTAACGTTCAAACACGGGGGAGTATGGTGGTTGTTGCACAAACCTTTTGAACATATTAATGATTGATTTTAATGTCTTGTATTTAATGGGGGGGGGGCAAGATCAGCACTGGCCTAAAACCACAGCAAGCTTGTGTGCAGAAAGGCAAAAAGTCCTCTGTGAGTTTCTGTTTGCTGCTTTGATTTCTAATATAAGTCAAGTCAAGAGCAATTATAAATGGGGACAGGTAGAAAAGCTGCACTGCCAGCACGGCAGAGATGTCTGGGACGGGGATTAATACCAAAACATGCTGCTATTTAGTACGGGGTTTCTTAAGAGAAGCTTGTCCTTCACGCACAGGACCAGCATCATCGTGCAGAGCTTGCTGGGAAGCGCTGGTTCTGCATCCGTGGCGGATCCCACGTAATGGGTCCCGCGTGTAATCAACTGCCACTTTGCAATTGTGCCTTAAAACTTCCTTTAAGAGTTCCTTAAAGATTCCTTTTGTAAAGTGCTCAGATAGCCGCTGTGATATCCAGCCGGGCGGCCTAAATCGAACTGACTCCTGGAACTGCACCGACACGGAATCTGCCGCTCTGCCGGTAGCAGCAAACCAGGTAACCCAGGCCGCCGCAGAGCCCCGGCCTGACTTCCCGCAGCCGCTGCTATCGCCAGTAGCCCTTTGTCTGATTCTTCAACTAATGAAACGGAACTCTCTTTTAAGAAGTGTCTTATTAAATGCTTTTCAATTGTTCTTACGACGCCTGTCATTTGTGTTCTGGTATTTTGCCCACGCTGCTAGTTACTTTACTGTTATCTGCTTTAGCTTCTTTCTGCACGCGCCGCGAGGGAGGGGAGAGGGGAAGCGTCGCCGGCAGCTGTGGCTCCGTGGGGACCCTTGCTGGGGACCCGGGATCACCCCGGCACCCTTCCCGGGAATCCGTCCCGCACCCTTGCCCCCCCGCTGCCTGCTCAGGCCGTTTCTGCTCTTTGGAGGACACGTCCAGCTGCCCGTGCCCTCCCGAGGGAAAGGGCAGGGATGGCATTTACCTGCTTCCCGAGCCTCACTGACGCGGCTCGGGCGCCCCAAACTGCACAGGGCTGCCTGCCTTTTCCTTTCTGTACCCCTGACCTTTAAGAAACGGCATCACCACACGTAACAGTAAACGTTTAAGATCTTGATTGGACACAGTTGTAAATGTTAAGAAAAGGGCAGGCTCCCTACGACTCGGCGCCGTTTTACAGGAAACAGTGGAGATGCGAGTGTAAGCTGTAAACACAAACTGCTTCAGACTTTGAGTGCCCTTTTCTGTGCTATGTCCTGTTACTACTGCACAACCACAGACAGCGATTTAGTGAAATCCCAGCGTCTGGAAGAGGAAACACCAGCGAGATGTGTCTGGTGATCATTCCCTTTCTACCTTGGGCGTTGCTACTGGTGGGTTTTCCCCTTATCTCTACATGAGAAGGGACAAGGGGACAAAGGGAAAAAATTCCTTCAGCCTGAGTCGCTGAGAAAGAAAAAATAACAGCAGGAGACAGAGAGAGGTTCACTGATTAAAACAGCGACATTTGTGGTAGATTTGCGTGGTCCTGGTGCAAAGACTTACAACCAAGCACTGGCTTATCCTACAAACGTGCCGCCGTCCCTGAGCCATGTCCGGGCAGAGCTCTGCCCAGCCTTTACCCCGCACCCGGGTTTTTCCTTGGCGGACTGCTTCTTCCATGCCTAACAGTTTGCTGCAAACTATAGACTGAGATTTTTTTGTCCTGTGCTGGCTAGAAAAACTGATGGACAGGTTGTACAGGAATTAAGTTCTAACTTAGGAAAAAAAAAATGGGCACGGGCAGGAGGAGCAGGGAGCGACACCTCTGCAGCAGCAACCCCAGCAAAGAGCTTCCTAAAAAAGCCAGAAGGCGTAAATTCGCTGCTGTGAGCCCCAGCAGCACGGCAGCCTGCCTGTACCCCTGCCCGCCCCGGGGCCGGCTCCGCTGCCTCACCTCGCCGGGTTCAACATTTCCTCCTTTGCGTGTCCCGGTGCGGACGCTGGCTCTGGTCAGCCCAGATCTCTTTAAGTGTGGGAGGAATGTAAAGACTGTGCCGCCTTCCTCCGGCATATTAAAAACAACCCCTGGAGCCTTACGGGGCTCGTGTTTTTCTGGTGGCAGGGTACCAGCAAACCGCCTTCTGGGCGCAAAGGCCCCGGTGAAGAGCTGAGTTTTCAAGCCCATCGGTATCACTGGCTTCACCCGTGCTGTGCCATGCCGCACGCGTGTGACCGGATCCAGAGCAAAGGCTTCCCCCAGCAGCCCCTTTGCAGCCATTTCCAGGGAGGGGGCGTGCTGACCGCCCCAGAGATGCCGGCCGGCTGCCTCGTCCCAGCCCCGTCCCCAGGGACTGCGGACACCCCGGGCTTGCCGGGGTGCCGGCGGTGGCCGCCGAGAGGGGAGGGCAGAGCCTCCGACAAGCTCGTTTGTGTCTCAGTCTGATTTTGGCAGACGGTTTGAATAGACGCTCAGTGATGAGGGAGCTCTTGAGGAAAGGCGAGCAGGACTTTGTCTCCTGCTGCGTTTGCGCTGCGCCCGGCATGAAGGCACTCTCCATGCTGTCTTAATGGAAATAAATACCTCCCTGGTACAGGTGCTAATGAGGCTTCATCTGTTTGGCGAAGGTGGCTGCCGCAGGAACCCTGCCAAATCCCCTCGGTCTCAGCGGCAGCGGAGAAAATAGCAGCCAGGGCAAAGGCTTAATACTTTTGTAAACTAATGAGAGAAGAGGGATCATCCTGCCAAGCTTACTGGCCAAATAATGAGATTGAATCTCTGAAGTCGTAATTTGGTGGTGAACAGGACTAATTCTGTGTAAACTGACGGGTCCAATTATTGGACCCATTTCTAGAAAAAAGTGCGGGGGCAGGTGTCCGGCAGCCCGCTCCAGAACCACAGCGGTTTGCAGGGTCCTCCAGCACCAACAGCCCCCACCTCCTTCGCCCTGAGGCCGCCCCGGTACTTGGTGAGGCTGTGGGTGGGGGTCACACACCACCCCCCCAGCCCTGGGCGACGGGCTGCCCCTGCAGACACGTCTCGCGGCGGTGGCCTTTTGCCGCACGAGGAACATCGCAAGCGCTTTGCAGGAGCCTCCTGCCTTCGGGTCCGGCGGGAGAGTGCTTAATTGCCGAGAGGCCCCTCGTGCCAGCCCCGTAAGCTGCTTACAGCCCGCTGAGCAGCAAGCGGCTGGAATGGCATCAGCTGTCCTGCCCCGCACATTAGTCCGGGCTAAGTAGCCTGACAAGAAGGACTGGCTTGCTGGGCGGTGACTCCGATCCCTCGCAGCCGGCACACGCCTCCGGACGCCGGGCTGGTGCCAAAGTCGGCTGCAGGGAAGAGGCTTTGCAGCTGGGAGATGCGGCCGTTCTGGTGACGCTGCTGTGCTGGGTCTCGCCTGGGGCAGAGGCAGCTGCCGCTTCCCCAGCAGCCCCGGGACCCGGCGAGGAATCGGTCCCTGCCTTGCTTTCCGACAGCCCGCCTGAGGAGAGGGCACGAGGGGCGGGCAGGGGTTCCGTCAGCCACCGCGTCCCTGGAGCACCAGGGCTGCATGCCCGGCTCCTCGCCGGGAGCATGGCCCGGCACAGCCGCAGCACCGCGTTTGCAGGGCTTCTCCCAGCGACATTGTCCCGCCTCAGAGTAACAAGTCCACGCAAAGAGACTGGGAATTTCTTTGACCAAATTTAGCTCCCCTTAAATAACCTCATCGGTTTATGCCACGAGCTTGCGCCGGGTTTGCAGCCCAGAAGTGCTTGCCGGTGTCTCCGAGCTGTTGCACCGTGGAATTTGCTCAGGAGGGTTTCTGGCCATAAGCCCGACCGACTGCCATAGGACCCACCGGGGTCCCGCTGTTTCAGCAAACCCAGGAGGGAGACGAGGGCAGGAGGCGAGGCTGTGCGTCAGCGGGAGGGCACGCCAGCTTCCCTGCCCTGCCCAACACCACGTGCTGGTCCCGGTCCTGGCTGGCCCGGCACTCTCACACGGTGCTGTGGGGCCTGGCGCACGGCAGCCCGGCAAAACCAGGGCAGTTTGGCACCTGAAGGGGACCAGCCGTTGCCCTGCTCGCGGTGGCAGCACGCCTCGGCATGCACCGGCGCGGGGCGTTTGCTCAGCGGTGCAGCTGCGTGGGCTCCCCAGCCCTTCCCCAAACGCTCCAAATTAAAGAAAAACCAAACCCAGGATGTCAGAGCTCAGCTATCAATCAATCCGCAATCTCACTGGGCAGAAGTAGGTCGCTGCTTACAGGGAGCAGCCTGATCGCTCTCAGCATGCTCCCCAAAATACTTCCCTGCAAGGGCCCCTGAACCTTGGGAGGCAGCCAGAGAGCAAGATGGGATAAACCCATCGATTTGCAGGCACCGAAAAGGAGAGATGCCGCCTCTTTGCTGGGGTTGCTGCCTTGCCGTTTGAGTTATCCGGGTCGGTTATTTTAAGGCCCCAACATTTTCCCCTCCCCGCCCGTGGGGTGGGTGCTGCTGCGGCGGGGCAGGCGAGCGGCAGGAGCCTGCCGGTGTGCCTGACCCCCCCGGCACGCCCCGCTGGCGGGAGCCCTGAGTTAGAGCTGCAGATGTGTTTGTCAGTAGCGGGGTAGCTCGTACCTGCTAGCAGGTCGGCGGCTCGGTCGGGGAAATTCCCTCCCCGCGCTGTGGCAAAAGCAAGTTTTGCCGCGTCCGTAGGAACTGGGTCTGCCTGCCCCAGGGCGGATACAAGGGGACAGCGGGTGGGTGACGGTGCTGCCACGCTTACCGCGCCCCGCGGCAGAAAGAGGGTAGGTTACAACGCGGCAGAAAGATGCTGCTGCTCCTGGAGGCTGAGGCAGTTTAAACTGTAGTACCTGGCGAACCATAACGTGCGGAGGCCTGGTGGGTTGAAGAGTAAGTAAGAAATAGGCACGATGCTGCATCCCCTGCACTGCCAGCTGCCGGCCCGCGCCGAGCGCAGGGTCTGCGCGCGGGCAGGGCTCAGCAGGACTGCGGTGGCTTTGTAGCGCCCTCCGTGCTGCTGACCTTCAGTCCGAGCGCGCAAGAGCGGAGTTACAAGCCGGTGTCACTGCTCCCTTCGCCCCTCCGTTCCGATGCATGAACGCCGCCTGCGGGCCCCCAGCCAAAGGCGTTAGTGTGTAAGTGACACAGATACCAAATGACCAGAAGTTTCTCTTTCATGAGAAAACAGTGTGTCTGGTAAACACTGATCAGAAGATTGGGGGGGGGGGGGGGGGGGCGAAGAAAGGC
>JAVKLA010000084.1:42403447-42425300 GCA_034782735.1 Sagittarius serpentarius
CCCCCCCCCCCCCCCCCCCCCCCCCGCCGCGCCGCCGCGCCGGTGTCCTGGAAACGCGGGTGCTCCAAAAAAGCAGAATTATTTAGGTTAGCTTTTTAAAGACGACGGTAGCTTCAAAGGGACGTCGCCAGTCTGGGTGCGTGCACGTGGCGGTGGCGACCGAAATCCCGTCGTGGTGACGCGCTCGCCGTCCTGCCTGTCCCTTCGGGAGTCCCCAGGTTCACGGGGTGGAAATACAGCTTTTCTCTGTCTGTTTGTTTGTTTTTAGAGGAACTTCTTGAATTCAGAACTTTGTTTTGCGTCTAGTTACTGCAAACAAATCAGTTTGGTGAGACGTTAGTATAGCGGAAGAAAAAAATGCAGGGATGCCGTCTGTATGAACTGGTGGGCATGACAGAAAAAGATGTGATTATTTCTTTTAGAAAGAAATCGTTTCTTTTGGTGATCTTTTGAGGGGGGGAACATGCTGCAAAACGTGGCAGCAGCAGCAGCAGGGCACAGGTGGCAAGTAGGGGTAGTGAAAGTGCCTGAGAGCAGGTTTAACAAAGGGACGTAATGACCAGGAGAGAGGTATGTAAATAAGGAATAATAACATTGAGTAAATAACTGGACTGTATCTTCTTTAAGCTAGGGAAAAAAGCTTCTAATGGAACAACAACACTTTCCAAAGTGACAACGATGAAATAATTTACATAATGAATAATTAACCGATGGTACTTATTGCTGCAGGGGAAGTTTGAGGGTGAGAGCGGGAGGTGGGGCAGCAGGGAGCTGGGACGGATGGCAGGCACCCGCCCGGGCTGTCTGCTTGTGTTTGGTACTGACCCTTGCCAGAGCTGCTGACAGAAAACAGTATTACGGCAGTTTGAAGTAGGAAAAAGAGAAAGAAATTAAAGGCTTGGCATCCCCAGTTTCACTGAAATGGGTGACAAAACTGCTGTATGTGGAAGGTTGGGGCGTACCAGTGCAGAAACCCGAGGTGTCGGGAGTCTCTCCGCTTGCAGGGCGGTGCGGGCTGAGCCGGGAGCGCTGCCCGCGGGGTTTTGTAGGGAGCAGAGCACCCCGACGGTCTGTCTGGAGGGGCCAGGGACGCAGGGTGCGCGCTGAGCTGAGCTCTGCGGTTGCAGCATGTGCTTTTGCAATTTAAACTTTGTGAGGCCTGTGTCACTCTGCTTTCCTCAGCTGGTGTCAGATCGGGTGTAGACTGGAATATTGTAAAATGGAACTGGACCTGCCTGGATTTCAAGGCTGGGCTTGTGAGCTACAAAACTTCTTTAGGCTTAGTTGAAACAAAAGATGCTTAAATAGAAAAGCAATGGCAGTGACTAAACATTTGAAGTTTCGTATCCAGTTAGTGTACAGATTTGAGAAAATTTTGAAAACTTGTTACACTGTAGGTTGTGTGTATGAATTAACGGCAATTGTGGAGCCTGCCTAGTTTACGTGACACCTAAAAGTACAGGAGTGTGCAGTTGTTATTTACACGGGCTACTGAGGAAAGATACACGGGCAACAGATTTCTCAGCCTAATATAGGAGAGGGAAAGTGACGGGGTTTATTTATTGTCTTGTTTCCTTAAAGCCATCATTGGATTACATTCATTTTGAATGGCAGGCAAGGGTCTGAGTCCAAGGGTGCTTTGTTGTACTATTGAGGCAGTTGAATCAATGGGCAAAATTGGGGCATTATGTGAGCAATTTGTAATTCCGTTGAGTCAGGAAGCAGTGCCAAAGCTGTCCTGTGAGAACTCCCCTCAGCTGCGGCGGAGGGTATGGTTTCCATACATCCACTGCACAGTGCTGGTGTTCCCTGCGGTGGGAACAGCCTGGCTTTGTGATTTCTTTTCACTTACCCACAAAATCCTCCTTTGTGCTCATTGTCTCAGAAGTGTTGTGAAGCACCGCTGTGCCACGTGCCGCCTAGGCACAAGCTTCGTGTTTTTCTGGGCTGAAAGCTGTATCGCAGACACGGGAAATTGCCAGTTCACATGTATCCGATGGCCGCCTACAGCTCGGACCCTCCTAGGCAGATGTCTGACCCTCGTTCTTCACCCTCGCGGCAGAAGGCGTTGGAGTTTTAGATCTGGTAGATTAACAAGGTCATGGATAGTACCTGTCTTTGGGAGTATCAATAAAACAGTTTAATTAGTGGAAGCAGAGAATTTTAATTTGAAATTTTTCTGGTATATTATTATCTAATTGCGGAAGTAATCATAATTGTAATTCAGAATAGCCTTTACTGAAAGGTTTTTCTGTAGGCAGTGAGGGCTGAGAAATTATTCTGCTGACTGGCTGCGGTCAGCGTGTAGTGTCGTGAGAGCTTTCGGCCCAGTTCATGCCGGTGAGACTTAGGAGACTGTGAAAGCATGATCCTAAGCAAGATACTGGCCCGGGGGTTTGGTAGGGTGCTGTGCGGGTTCCTGGAGTACCTCGCCATCGCAGCAGCCGCAGCACAGGCACCTCGGAGAGGCTGGGAGTGCAGGTAAGGCTCTGCGCTGGGCTGCGGTCAGCGAGGGGCACCCAGCCCTCTGCTGCTGCCGGGGGAGGTATGTAAAAATTTCAGGGATTTTTGCTGATTTTTCTTTAGACTGGAAATGCTCTTAGTTCATTCTGCTTTCGGAAGTTCAACAATATAATCAGAAATAAAAAAGTGTGAATCAAGCTGCTTCAAGCCTTAAATGCGGACATTCATTCTCCACTTTGGAGAAAGGGTAACTTTGTTTTGCATTACTCCACCTCTTGAATTCTACTACTTTGTTGCTTCACTAAGTCTCAGATGCTGTTCATCATTTTCTAGTATTACTAGGTAACAATTACTGAGTTTATCTACAGTCTGCTTCCTATAGCGAGGCCAAAGATTGAATAAACTAACGTTTTTAGACACCTCTGTGACAAATACCACGCACTGACAACCATTTGAAAGTAGCAGGTGCTGCTGTTGCTTTCTTTTAAAACCTGTTTTGCATGAAGGTTTCTGGTGCTTGTCCAGTGTGCATGTCTCGGGAGCACTGAAAATGCTCCTTTCCAAAATTTCGTAAGCAGGGAAGATACTATGGAAAAGAATGTGTAATGTCATTCACTGCAGTCTGTCCTCCAAGGGACTTTTAGAGGACTGGTAAATGTACCGTTCTGTGGCCTTTGCACAGTGTCCCAGCTGCGTCGCTTTCCATCCCTGCGTCGGGTGCAAATCTGACTTCCCCGAACTTGGAGCCCATGTATATAGGAAACCTGGAAAATAAATTTGAAGTACAGGAGATGGTGATGCATTGCACCAAACAGCTGAAACAAACATTAAATAGTCAAAAGGGTGCTGCTGCACAGGGCCATTATTTTGGTTGCTCAGAGGAGATGGACCGTTAAAGCTGCATGGTGTTTACCATACTGTCCAGGATGGCTTATGTGGCCACAGTAAAGGTTCTTAGATGTGTGGTGTAGATGAAGATCTCGTGGCCAGTTCAGATTAAAACAATACGCTTTCCTCTCTGTTTTTATTTCCTTTAAGTACTTGTTTTATTCTGCTGCTTCAGATTTAATGGGGAGGTGGTAACGACACGGGAATGCCTGCAATTAGGAGGATGAGCCTTGGCACTTTTGATGTCCAGAAGAGAGGGTGATTGCTGCTTAGGAGCCGCGAGTATAAACTGCGAATATCGTTTTTCTAACAGCGCTAACGCCCAGGAAGTCACATGTGTTGGCTTATAAAAGGCGCCTTGCAGTAACTATGCATTACTTTCAAAGGCTTAATATGTGTTGTAGTTTGCCTTATGCACGTTTTACATGCAAATGCTAGGAAGAGGTGATTTTGCTGTTAACAGAGACCAGCTCATTAAGATAAAACTGCAAAAAAAGTACTGTTCCCTTTTGTTGTCGTATTTTTTTGATTTTTGTCCGTGCCGAGGATGACTTCTGTAACTATGAATATTTATCAAAAAATTCCTGCAACTACTCCTCTCCAGAAGGAATTTTACTGTGGTTGTATTTTTGTATATTTTTATGACTGTTTTCCAGTACGAACAAGGAAGGACACTAATATCAGTGATCAGGTGTTAGCTGAAATAAGCTGGTTTTGCGCTGCCGCTGCTTACAAACGAACCACAGAATAATCCTGCACGCAAACGCGCAGGTGCTGCCGGAGGGCTCGGAGATCTGCCGGAGTGCGAGCAAAGCTCGGATGTGTAGATCCAGGATTCTGGTTAATGTGCTTTATACGCCTAACAGCGGTAAGGTGTGGGACCTGGCTGGGTGTGATCGCTTCCCTGGGGACTCCGGTGTTCAAATCTGTCCTGCTGTTTCCAGCCCGGCGCAGGGCAGAGGGGCGGCAGCGGGACCCGGGGCAGGCAGAGGCTCCAGGGCTTTCCTTTGCCTGCCTGTGTGGTGGTCTCCGCTATTTGTGTTCCTTAGGGATGAGAGCAGTTGCCTATGATTATTATTTTTTATTTTATTTTATTAACAATTCTATATTGTAAACTTAGTTTCCTAGGTAATGCAGCAAAGTAAACAGCATTTCCTGCCTACTACCCCAAAATTATTTACCGAAAGGATAAACATGTCAATGTTTTTTTTTATTGCTATCCTCGGTGACATTTGGAATCTGTTCTGCCGTGAATATGTGCAATTGTAATTCCCATTAGTGTCAATGAGAGTTCGCAGCAATTAACAAGGAAAGAGAAGGGACCATTAAAACTGTGTCACGGTTGTGATGAAACTTGAATACATCCCAAGATAAAAAAATACACATTTAATAAGAGTTGAGAGGTGAAGGTTTTGCATGTGGCATTTTAAAATGGAGCGTGGTTCCTGGTAAGGACGTTCAAGTGAGCAGTCAATGTCGCCCCTTCCCGTTCGACCTTCAGCAGCTTGTGTAGGGTGATCGTCTTAGTCATTGCTTTGCTTGGAGAATAAAGCCAGTGACAAACGTTGCTTTACACTGTTACGTGCATTCAGAACCAGCACAGTATGTTTTACTGCTCTGAGGCTGATCTGAAATTTCTTCCATAGCTTCAGTGGAAGCAGCAGGAGAGCGGCAGCAGCAGCAAATATTTTACCCAAAATATCTTTATTTTAGGTAGCTGGGAAAACTCTCTTTTAATGTACTACAAAGAAAAAAGAGTCAAAGTTTGCAATAGATACAATCTGTCCTCACTAAAGTCTAACTTAAGTTCTCACTAAATGCAGCTTGAATTGTCAATGGGATAATTGCTATTTGGTATTAATTAGAAATATCAGCAGCAGTTTATAAGGTAAAGGTATAGTTCTGTCACTAGGATGCTAAATAGTGGGCTTCGAGTTGGTTTTCGTTTGAATGTACAGATTGCAGAGGAAAACGGAGGAAGCCAGGACTGAGTAAACCACAATGGGCTGTGAGTTTTGTGGAGCCAGGTTATCGTTTCCGTAAGCCAAGGGTATAATCAGCATTAACCCAGCGTGGGGGCATGGGCCGTGCTGCCCCCCACCACTGCACAGCCTGCGTGCCAGCTCAGCCCCCCGTGTCTGTCTGTCCTTCTGCAGCCCCGCTACCTCCTGGAGCTGCCGGTCACTGCTGGCAAGAAGTCTCGGAGGGAAACAACTTCCAGCCCTTATTTGAGCACTGTCAGAAAGCATGCAACTGCCTGTGTTGCTCTTAGGACCTTCTGCTTTTGGCAAATATGCCAAATATTTGTTTTCACAGAAAAATATTTTGGGACATAAATGTGCAAGCTGTATATCGTTGGCTGAATCGGAATGAATTTCAGCACAGTAAAAAGAAGTACTAGACAGGTTAAAATCTGTCTAGTCATTTGACATTTTGAACAGTGAGCTCTCGCGTAGCCCTCCATTGCTAGCCCAGCTGTATTGGACTCATTTTATCAGTTCTTTGTTTGAATTTACAGGTGGCAGCTTAAACTTCTGCACAGAGTCCAGGTTTTCCTATTGGAAGCATACCTTACTGTCTGCTCCTGAGGGAGGCTGCTGTTGTAAAAGGAACTTCTTCTCACTTCGCTTGTCAGTAACGTTACATTCAGAGTTGGTTCTTACAAAAGTGCGTCAGTCTTGCTTGCAGTGGCACAGAAAAAAATTAACAGAGCGTGCACTGAATTTTGCCCTTATCTCACTATACCACATTTTATGTATCTTGTAGTGAGATGTTTTGTTTCTACGGTTTCAGACTTCGTGTTTCAGAAGATTAATAGACTTAGCAGCTCTGTTTGCTAAGCTTAGTGATGATAACAATGTAATAAGTCATGAGACGGTCGCAGATCATCTGGCAAGGCAAAATATGCCCTGGGCTTGAACTTGGAGCAGGTATTATTTGGAGAGAAAAGTAAAATGTCAAAAGCATTATAAATAATGTGTCCTGGCTTGGGTGGCTCCAAGTCCAAGTTTGCCTGAAGAGCCTGCACGGGAAGCTCAGCTGACGGCATCTGCGTTCACCCTTTATACATACCCACAGATAGAGACAGACAGCATTTTTAAAGTACACGTGTGGTATTTAACGCAGCAGGTACAAAGCACGGGATTGTTCCTCTGGCTGAGCTCGGCCGCGGATGCCCGCAGTGCAGGCTGGAGGAGCGGAGAGCAGCGCGGTGCCCGACCCTGGGCTCCCACAGCCGTTGCTGCCCATGCCGCCTGGAGCAGTTCCGCACATTCCTGTGGCGCTGCTGGCTCCCGCGCAAGTGAGTCCGACTGCGAGTGGTGAGTAAGGACTTGGGAACCCAGAGCATGTTTGGGCTCTGGGCCCAATCCTGCTTCCAGAGAAGTTAATTGGAATTTTTCCTTCTAAAAAAGGGAGAGTGATCAGAGCTTCTCAGCTTGGTCCCTCCAGGCCCTCGGCGCTCCTCTCTCGGTAGTCCTTCAGCCCCAAGCTCCCCGCTTTCCACGGGGAGGGGATGGTCCGGGGCGCGTGGCCGAGGCCCACCGCGGGTCAGCCTGCAGCGGGGCGCGCAGGACGGGGGCGCGCTCCTGAGACCGCTTTAGCTCTGGCATTGCAGTGACATTGTCTCCACTGCAGTGACACCTACACAGTGTTCAAGGAGATAAGCTCTTCTTTGAAATTTAAGTAAATTGCTGTAGGAGAAGCTTGCTGTGTTAATTGGGTCTAGACATACGCAAGGTCTCGAGCCTTTAAACTCTGCGCTCCCCGGGGGCACCGTGGAGGAGCGTGCAGGCTCCGGGAGCTCGCTGAACCAGGCAGATGTGTCAGGTTTTCCGAGCAGGTTGCCAAGCTGAAGGCAGCAGTAATTAGGCCTGGATTCACCATAGAAAAGACGTGTGTCTGTGTGCGCAGGCGCCTGAGAGCCGGTGCTCCAACATCTGCCGAGTTTGCTCGCGGAGGTGCGGGTGGGATGGCAGCTGCTCTGGGGCTGGCTGTGCACAGCCACCCGCCCTTCCTCCTCCTCGCCGATCCCCGAGGGTCGGTGCTCGCCGTCCCAGCTGACACTGGCTATTTCAGTGTTGCTTGTGCCATCTGGTTTCCATGGAAGAAAGGTCCTGTCAACTACGCATACTGGTAAACACAGCATGATTTACTTGTGAGAAATAAACTCTAGTATTTTTTTCTGTGACTCTCTGAAGCTTGGAAAAAGAAAAAAGAATCTGAACAAAAAAGATTTCTTCCAGTATTTGGAAGACTTTATTAGTGCCTGGGCAGCACTCTTGACTTAGTATGCTCACTTTTGGTTTTTGGGGAAATCCTTTCCATGTGTAATTTTTTATGGGAATCCTTCCGTGCTCGATACATAGGGAAAACTTAAACTGACTTTGAGACTTCTTTCACAAGCAGTGAAAAATCAAAGGTAGTGAGTCTGTGATACTGATAATGTAATTATGCGCTTTTCAGCTTTTTGATGTGTAACAGTTAAAAGTGTTCTTCTGGGAGTGCCGGCACTTGCTGCTATGACTTAGCTTTGCAAACTGCTTAGAAGAAACCTCGGAAAATATCTTGCATTTTATTGAGTTCCTGTATTTATGTGCAAATACATTCCATAAATAAAACTTTAATGATGTGATCTTTTTGTGAAAAGTAGATGCAGCTCTATTCAATTCTTCTAATTAAATACAGCTAATAGTGGCAAATAAAATACAAGAATTTGAACTTCTTTCACTCATCTTTCTGCATGACCGATGAAGTTACTGCTTTGGGTTTGTTTGATGTGTTTTCTACAAGTTCTAAGCGTTCTCTCTTTAATCACCATTTTAATAAATATTGCTTTTTCTTAAAACTTTTCAGAAGCTATTTTCCAAATATTCCATGGTTTTTGTGTAAGACTAGAATTTTAAACTTTTATATTTGGTATTGTTGTGGTTTCAGCTGGGGAAGAGTTAATTTTCTTTCTAGTAGCTGGCACAGCGCTGTGTTTGGGTTTAGGATGAGAAGAACGTTGATAACACTCTGAGGGTTTCAGTTGTTGCTCAGTCGTGTTTAGACTCAGTCAAGGGCTTTTCAGCTTCTCCAGCCCAGCCAGCACGAAGGCTGGAGGGGCACAGGGAAGCTGGGAGGGGACACAGCCGGGACAGCTGGCCCAAACTGGCCACAGGGGTATTCCATACCGTGGGGCGTCATGCCCAGTACATAAACTGGGGGGAGATGGCCTGGTGCGGGGGGATCGCTGCTCGGGAACTAACTGGGCATCGGTCGGCGGGTGGTGAGCAACTGCATTGTGCATCACTGGTTTTGTGTATTCCAATTCTTCTATTATTATTATTGTCATTTTATTACTATTATTATCATCATTATTATTTTCTTCCTTTCTGTTCCATTAAACTGTCTTTATCTCAACCCACGAGCTTTACCTTTTTTTCCCCCCGATTCTCTCCCCCATCCCGCTGGGTGGGGGGAAGTGAGCGAGCGGCTGCGTGGGGCTGAGTTGCTGGCGGGGGTTAAACCACGACAGCGTGACATGGTGCAGATGCCCTGGGGACAGTCCCCTCGCCCCAGGATGTCCTTCCTCTCCTCTCCCCATGTCCCAGCTGCTCCAGGGCACATCGCTCCACGAAGCCCCTCGTGCACGACAGCATTTCTGCAGCGGGGGGTTAAATCTCCCAGAGGAGCCGAGGCAGATCCGTAATGCCACCACCATCTTCGAGTCCCGCCTGGCACAGCCTCTCCACTGCCCTTCAAACCAGCCGGCCGCTGCCAAAGCTCTGCCGGCACCACTGCTGATGGGGACACCCCGGAGCGACCTCTGCGTCCCGCGGGGATCTGCTCTGGGACGGGTTCTGCCAGTTCCACGGTTTAAATTTAAAGCGTTACAGAAGATTTCCTCCTGTTTCCCTTTTATAGGGTATTTCTTTAAGGTTCACACAGCCTTACAGAAGGAGGTATTAAAACAGCACAAGCTAACGTGTTTACAGCTTCACGTTTAAATTTGAAAATGTGTTTTCTAAACTAATGGCTGTATATTTTCAGACCTTTCCAAAGCACTTGTTTTTCTTTGTATAGCTTCTGCTTCATTATTCTAATTTAATAAAACCGTAGCTAAGGCAGAGGGCCAACTCTTTCTGGCTAATGACAGACTTTGATTTGTTTGTACTTCTTGTTATACATTTTTCCTAATTACAAGCATTTTTCAGAGGCAGTTGAAAAAATAAACGAGCAGCTGGTTTGAATGTGCAACCTATTATTGTATTTCCTAGAGCTGCGGAAACAGTATTACATTCACAGTAGGATGGTTTTCAACAGAGGAGGGCAGAAAAGGCACTTTCCGTTTGGGAGTCCATCTCACCTCCCTCCCCGCAGCGTTACTGCCAAGAAAAAGCTAATTTTTCAGCCTTTCTGGTGCCCCCGGAGGTGCCCAGCCAGCTCAGAGTGCGACGTGCGGGCCCTCCCCAGGACCCTCCGCAGGGCAGCCAGGGCAGGGAGGAAGAGGAGCAGCGTCCCCAGGGGCCTGCGAGCAACCGGTCTCGGTAAGGGAGAAGAAGGGTCTCCAGGGTCTGGATGGGCATAGAAGGGACAGCAAACGTGGCGATGATAGCCTTGCGTGGAAGGTGCTTTTCAAAGCAAAGAAAACCAGCCAAGAAACAAGGCGACTAACTCTGCAGCGGCTTGAGCCCAGACCGAGAAATGCACCCGGAGCCGCCCCAGAGCCCATCCAGCTCCCGCCTTCTCACGGGGCCGAGAACCCTTCAGCATCCCGGCTGCTGCCGGGCCACTACCGGGGTCAGCGGTGGCCGCGGTGCTCCGTCCCCGGCCCAGGCGCCCTGCCCGCGGGCGCCAGCTGCACCAGAGCCCCCTCCCAGCTGGACCATACATACAGCAGGTAGGACCTGCTCCGGCGGTGAATACCAGCACATGGACGCCATCCGAGCAGGGGCTTCAGAAACCAGCCCACCAAACCAAAGGCCTTTCAGACGAGCCTGAGTTGGGTGCAGTGTGATCCCATTCATACGCATCTGTACAACAATTTCCCATTAAACACCGATGGGAATAACTCCCAAGGTAAACGCAGGCGTTTTTTTCTAAGCAGATGATGTTATTTACTGCACAAACATACATATTTTCAAGTCTTATGTAAGCTCTTGCAATAAGCGAGCGAGTTTCTGGCTGTGGGCAGGACCATGCCAAATACTGCAGCAGACCTTGCTAACCGAACACAGTCCTGCTGCTGCCAGTCGCAGTTTTGGCCACTTCTTGTCGTGCAGTTCATTAGAAATCACGCACGTGTTATAAAACTGTATTGCTAAACGCCTGGTTAACTCGTCCAAGTCAAAGTCCCTGCATGTTTGATTCGTTCTCTGAACAAAGACTGATTTTCCTGTGAAAACAAACCACTACATGCTTCTCTTCACCCCTTAGGCAAGAGGATTTCTGGAGGTGGTTTTGGTGTGGGGTTTTTTTCCTTAAAGATAACATACCTGATAGGAGAAACCATTTTAAGACTGGAATCAAAAGAAAAAAATCGATTAGGAGTCTGTGTTCTTCACCAGGGCAAATTAGGAAAAAGTTGTATTTCAATCAAAGAGCTCACGTTTTCGCTTGGCAGCGTGCTGTAGAAGGGCTACAGCCCCAGGACAGCCAGCCAACGCTTCGCAGGTCTGCCTTGTAGCTGCCCCGATTTGTGCAAAGCAGCAAAGAAATGCAGCAACATGGTCGCTAAGACAATGCTGCTGGGATTCCTCTGCTAACTGCCTGGTGCGTCACTGCTCGCTGTAGCAAGGCGCATTAGGTAGCACATAGTTGTTCTGGATACCAAGGTGCGGAGAAAATGCTGAGCGTTACGTAAAGGAAGGCACCTGACAGCCTTCCACGTGTGCGTTGCCGTTGTGAGTCACCTATAGATTCACAGCAAAACGCCCACCCGTCCATCCCGCCCAGCACCCGCCGGCACGGAGCCGCTCCACGCTTCAACGCTGAAGTATCTCAGAAGTGCTGTCAAGCGGCGCTTCCCTTCACTCCCTCCGTCCGGAGGATGATTAAGTTAAAAAGCCATTAAACCGGAGCAGTTAGGCACTCCTGCTGGTACGTCTCTCGCTCACTGCCGGGCCTGCCGCGCAGCCCAGCCGGGGCTGACGCAGGGCAAGCGCGGTGCCGGCGGCCGGCGCAGGGCTGGGGTGCCACGAGAGCAGAGCTCGCCCACGCTGCCTGCCACGTCGGCAGGGGAACGGCAGCAGCGGGCAGGCAGCGCGGACCCCACGGCGGGGAAGCACTCCGCTGCAGGGGAGTGCAAACCCCGGGGTTGGGTTTGTTCAGCCTCCCGTATTCACACTGCATTTCAGATTGGTGTTTTCCGGTCGAAATAAAACTCAAGGGCCTTTCTGTGACTGCGTGTGTGCCTGCGGTCCTGCAGCGGCGGGAGGGAAAAGCGTAAGAGAAGCCCCCTTTGTGCTGGTGAGGGCCAGGCTGCGGCTTTCGGGTGACGTGGAGCCTGCAGATGTGATGCTGGGTGTGTGGCTAATACCAGCATCGCCCTGTCCCGGGTACGGCAGGCTCGCCGGCTGCCCCGCGGGGCGGCCCTGGTGCAGAATGGCTGGTCCTGGTGGGAGGGAGGTGACTGCCCGTGAAGCAGCGGGTCACCAGGAGCTATTTCATCAAGGGAAAGCAGCCGGGCGCAGGGATGGGCAGGGAGGGAGGGCAGCGAGGGGTGCGGGTCGAGGGGGCAGCTGGGGCTGGCGGGCGGGGGAATCTTCCTTTCGGGCCCACTTCTACTCTGACGGGCAATAAGAAAAAGGATGAGTTTTGCTGACCTGACCCTTCCCATCAGCATCACGTCAACGTGGAAGCAAGGCCACGCTCCCCGCCGAGCACTGGGCTGCAGCCCCCGCCGAGCCTCTCCCAGCCGTGGCGAGGGCACTGCCAGCCCCCCCGCGGGGTGGGAGCCGAGGGGGCATGTCAGGAGCAGGGCAGTTTTTCATTATTCATGGGTTCTGCCTGCTGCAGAAAGCAGGGAGGATCAAGGTTTACGTTGCCAGGATCTGTGCCTCCTGCAGGCAAGGCTTCTTCCGAAAAATAACCCTTCCGCTCCCGCGTCATGAATTTTTTACCATGATCCGCTTAAAAGAAGAATTAATTCCAGTGTGGTTGGCCATGCAGGGCTTCTCTAATAGAAAAGTGGAGGCAGGATTGCTAGCGGGAGGGCAGGAGGCTGCCGAAGGGGAGCCCGGCATTTCCCTCTGGCTGTGACCCGCTCCGGCAGGGAACAACAAGCCCCTTCACTCGCCCGGGCTTCAGCTTCCTAGTAACTGAACGAGGATAATCAGGATTAACCACCCTGGTAAAACACTTGGAAACCTGGAAATGCCAAGGGCTGTAAAAAAGCTAGGTCTGTCGTAGAGGGATAATAGAACTTTACCATTCAATAGTTATTATTTATGACCCAGGAGTTAAGGGCTGCAAACACAGACTGGGAATCAGTGGTGGGTTTTTGCACCTACCGCCCATGCGGTGCGGGGGGGAGGTCGGCGCTCCGGCCAGGGGCAGGGGGCAACGCTCACCGCTCCTCAAACGGGAGCAGTAAGGAGGAGGCAAAAAGAAGCAGAGGAGGAAAAAAACCCCTCAGAAGTCCTGCCTGAGAGCAAGGAAACAGCACTGTCAGCTCGTTCAAATCGTCCTTGGCTGTCCCCAGAGGGTGTGTAGCCACGTTCTTTGTTCCCCCCCTCCCGGAGACCACGCGTGGGTGTCAGTGCCCTTGCCGCTGGCGCAGGGAGGGCTGGCGGGAGCGAGCGGCAGGACGAGGGCTGCAGTGCACAGCTCCGCTGAGTCACTTCGAGACCGAGAGAAACCCCCTGCGCTCCTCCAGCCGCAGGAGCATCCGGAGCCGGCCGGGCTGCCACCGGTCACACCAGGCAGGAAACAGATTTGACTCTATCGGGCGTCTGCTGCTGCTGCGGCAGCCTGACCGCAGCTGCTTTACGGCTATTTTCTCCCCTTTGAAATGGAAGGGCACCGAAGGCGGGCAGGCGGGGCCTCCTCCAGGGAGCCCGGACCCTCTACAGCATCTCTGTTTTCTGTTCAAGCTGGCACCAAACAAAAACCCCTTGGGGAAAAGCTCCCCCAAAGTTAGTGGAGGCCTTCAACACGGGATCAAAATAAACCCTCAGCAGTGCATTACACCGGTCAGCAGCACCTACGCAAGCGTGCAGTTACTTAATTGTGCGTCTGAGAGCAGGAGGTCCCCGTCGCGGCCGTACCTCTCGCGAAAGCCGAGCAGAGCCTGATCCGGGCACGGGAGCGCTGCGGCCCGCAGCCCGCCGCAAACGAGCTTCCTGTGAGCCCGGCTGTAGTTACACCCCAACCACCCCCCTTGCTCAAGACAGTATCCGAAGGCCAGTGCTTTCAGCCCAGTTTGGGCCCTGGAAGAGGAGCGGAGCAGCCCAACGCCAGCCTCCTCCCGGCCCAGCCGCTGCCGCGGCGAACGGCAGGCGCCGAGCCGGCCGCCTGAGAGCCCCGTGCCAGGGGTCTGCCCTCAGCCTGGCTGGAACAGCAGCATCACAGGGGTTTTTAAACCCGGTTAACAAGCTAATGTTGGGATACGAATACGGCGTTCAAGCAGCGAGCCAAACAGACGCGACGCGCTGTTCGGGCCACCCGAGAAGCCCTTCTGCATCTCCCCTCACATCGCTCTCCTCAGCACCTCCAGGATCCCGACCACTTCGCTGCTAAACATGCCAGTTCTGACGATGCATAATTAATGTTGGAAACTGCATTGCGTTATGCGTATGAGCTCAGTCCGACCTGTAATTACAACCAGTGGAAAACCCACCAGTTCTTGCTGCAGAAGAGGCAGCTCCCTCCCAGCAGTCTGAAGTCAGAGGGACGAGCCAAGCAAGGAGGTAAAGCAAAACCAGAGCCTTTGTGTTTTTCTGCTCTTTGATCTCCCTGTTATCCCAGGTGAAGGATTTCAATGACATCCGTTTAGGGTTGTGGTTTGTTTGTTTGTTTTTTTAAAGCACATGGTTTTCATTATTTAAACAATAAAAAAAAGATTGCACTCTTCACACAACTGGCAACCACACCTGCAAATGCCCGTCCTCACAGTGACGTGAGAAACCTCACTTGAGTTGTTGAATTCGTGGTTCCCACAGTCTGGAAGCACATTTCTAAGCTAATTCCCTTCACGCCCTTTTGTTTTCCCCCTGGAAGCTGCTGTCGCGCAGTGGGCCAGGGCCCCCCATGCCAGCGGGTGGGCTGAGCGGGGCCGGGGCCGCCGCCGGAGCACGGCTGCTGTCCCCTCCGCTCGCTCCGGCAGAGCCGCGCGAGGACACGGCCCGGCCGGCCGGCCAGGAGGGAGCAGGGACACGGGGGCACCGGGGCGAGGGCTGGGGGCAGGGGCACAGGGGCGAGGGTTTCCCATGGCCCTGGGCACCTGAAGGCACCTTTCCCTTTTCCTGCCTGCGGCCCTCGCCTCCCGCCGGCCTCCCCCTGCCTTTCCCAGGGAGCGCGGAGCTTAACTGATGCATTAGGAGCGAAGAGCTAAAGTACACACGCTCTCCCAGCAAAGCTGGTTTTGCACAAGCCATTAGGGGTTTAAGTGCCAGCAGAAGGTAACAAGGCCAGGAGATGCAGGGAGCAGCCGCTGCTCTCCTCGCCCGGGCCGCCGGGGTGCCTCGCAGCTGGCCGGAGCGAGGGCACGCAAGCCCTGCGGGACGGGACGGGACGGGACGGGACGGGACGGGACGGGACCAGCCGCCCCACTCGGTGCAGCTCCTGGGGGCCCGGGGGGCTCCCGCCCCGAGCACGCCCAGCCCCTGCCGGCAGCGGGACGCCGGGGGCTGGGATCACCCCGGGCAGGTCCGACAGTTTTTGCTGTTGAAAACTCCCAGGTGGTTTTCAGAGGCTGAGAAAAGCGGTCCCTAATTTTATCTGAACTTTTGGCTATTCATACCAGAGCCTCTGTTGACATTTTATAACTTTTTTTTATTATATAAATGTTCTTCCCTCCACAGTAGGCTGCTCTGCAGAGACAGGTTCTGCACGAACAGCTTTGCAAACAGAGTTATCTCCTAGGCTGTTATCTCACTGACCCCAGATACATGCCTGCTTAATAATTAATGACTTTTTTTTAATTACTGGAATACTGCACAGATTCCTCTGGTGCACTGAAGAGGGAAACCAGACCTGCGCCCGCCTTTTCAACAGGAGTCGACAGACAAGCGAAGCAGCCCGAGCGCGGGGGCAGAGCAGGCTCCCCGGGAAGCTCCCCCCGCTAGCCCGGCTAACGCCCACTGCAAGGTCACGCGTTCCAAGTTTTTTAAAGTTTGCCACTTCCCGCAGTTCTGGGAATAGTTTTCAGCCATGGAAAACCAGCGGGCTGTTTAAGTCAGTCACCAGTTCTGAGAGACACCAGCTAGCTGTGGTTTTCCAGCAGCAGCTTTGGTGGTGCTGACCGGCGTCCGGTACCTCTGAAGACGATCACACATCTGTCGAAAAGCCAAATACCGAAAGCGAGCCGCGCCTGAAAGCGCTTCCCCACACAGAAAACCGGGGGTGGTTTTCCTCTGGGAAAGGGCTTTGACACCCACATGGGACAGCGCGGGGCCCTGCCCTGGAAAACCTTTTGCCGGCGGCTGACAGTTCTGCTGCAGGGCCCCGTCACCGTTCATTGGCAAGATTAGAGCTGGTCCAAAAAAATAAATAAATCGGTGTTTCTGTTCCCTGGGAAATTTTGACACGTTTTGAAATGAGCTGTGAATTTTTAACGTTCATAGTTGCTATTCAGTATTTTGAGTCAAAATATTAATTTTTTCACATTGAATAGTGTTAAAACAAAAAATGCTAGAGCATGGCAGCGTTTCAAGCTGTTAACAACATTCTACTCCGAAATGTTCCCATATATAGGAAAGACTAGATAAATTACACCATACAACTTCATACAACTCACATAAACCCATGAACAAAACTAACAGGAAACGAAACTTTTCCTCACCAAAGCTTAATTCGACACTGTAATTCTGATCTCCGAAGTCTTCCTTCTTTAACCCTGTTTCTAAAAGACCTTTGACATTTTCATGCGTTTTTTTTTTTCTTTTTTGAAAACAGATCCGTACAGTTCTGCAGAGCGAGTTACAAGGATTTTTCCTCTCCCGTTGCGTTTACGCCCCTGCTAGTCGCAATCCCTGGCAAGCGACGGCAAACCTGGGATTCAGCCTGGGTGGGGGAGAAAACCAGCCGGCAAGTCAGAGCAGCTCCGGCCCCACAATGGTCCCGGCGGAGGGACCGTCCCCGTGCTTGAGTTAGGAGACCCGCTAAGCGCGCCGAGAGTGGCGGCCTCTCCAGCGCCGCGGGTGGGGGGGTCCCTTCCCCCCCCGACAAACGCATCGCGAATTTTTATGTTATATCGCGGTAATCTCTGCATCAGGTTGACATCAAACGCTGCAGGAACGCAGCTCCAACGAACGCGTGGTACCCGCGGCGCAGCTCTGCGCAGCCCCGCTGACGGGTACGCGCCGCTCTGGGTGCTGCCCCATCGCCCGCCCAGGGGCAGAGGGACCGTCCCTGCCCCGGGGGTGCCCCGTGCCCCCCGGCACCGCGCGGGGAGGGCAGCCGCCTGCGGCTGCGGGGCTGGGCTGCCCTTTGGGTTGGTTGGGTGATTGGTTTGGTGGTTTTTTTTTTTTTTAACGGTAACTTCCTCATTTGTCTGCAGTCGCAATAAATCAAGCTGCTGTGCTGCTGTTACTCCTCCCCCCGCAAAAATCCAAACTCTGGCCAGCGTAAGTCAGCCCCGCACACATCCTGCGGCCCGCGCCGGCTGGCCTCCTCCAGCCGGGGAAGCTGATCAGCTAATTAAGAGAGAAACTCGGCCCTCGCAGGCTCTGTAACCCAGCGTGTGTCTGACGAAGCAACACTTAATTAAAACAAATCCCCACATGATTTGCAAACAATCTTTTTTTTTTTAATTACAGTGCATCACCCATCAGAATAATATTTTTAATGAATTGTATAATACCGTGGCCATCCCCCATCCACTACTGAAACTCAGGAGTAGACGTTCATTTTCTTCTTTTTTTTTTTTTTTTTTTAGCCCTGCCCAAACATTCAAAGACCAGAACCTGCCTGGAGAAAGAAGCACCGAAAGGCCGTGGCGATGCTCGCGGAGGGGCTCGGGCGTTACAGACCGGCGGTGCTGCGGGACCCTGCCCAGTGCCACTCGTCCCCGCTGTGGTGGGGGAACCGGGGGCACAGCGCTGAGCGCAGGGGGCCCGGGACCGCCCCGCCGGCTCCATCCCGGCACCGGGGCTGCATCCAAATTCCTGTTGCTGCAAGTTACATAGGGATGATAAAAGGCAGCAGCTTCCCTGTGGCCGTGGGTTCAATGCTCTGCATCTCAGCATGTGAGCTTTGCCCAAAGCGGAGCCGGGGGGGCTGCCGGCGGCTCTGCGGCGCGGCCCGACTGCGCTGGAACCGGTTTGGTAGGAGGACGCACTCTGCTTACCAAAACCACCTTGATCCAACCACGGGAGCAAGTCCGGGAAGAAAAGCGCGTGAAGCCAACACGCCTCAACTGCGACAAATACGTGGGACAAAGTACAAGCTCCAGCACGGTTTTGACGCTCGTCTCCTTTTCTCTAGAGAGAAGGCGCGAACACAGCCCTATCTCCGCCCCGGTTAAGCCGGTCCCAACACAGGCCGCAACAGCGAGTGACCTGTGGGACAGGGCGGCGCGCTGCCGGCACATGCTGTTCTCCGGGAGCAGTGACATTAAGGATGAAGTGGGAAGCCACCACGCTCGCACGGAGGCTGAAGCCGTGCGGCACAGACGCTCCACGCCTGGCGGGGAGACAGCTGGGCCTCCTCCGGACTGTTAAAAAAGCGAGGGGATGACTCAGCCTCCCCCTCGGCCCGCGGCAGGAGCGGTGCCGGGAGGGAAACCGCGTGGCTGCCGCCAGCCGGCGGCAGGCGGGTGGAGATGTCCCCAGCCCGCACCTCTGCTCCGCGGCCGTGGGCGAGGACCGCGGGTCCGCAGGGCTCCGAGCGGCACCCCAGGGGTGCTCGTGCCCGCGGCGCAGGGACGCGCTTGGCAGGCGGCGCGCCTCGCCGAAAGGCATTACTGACTTGGCAAGGGCTGCTGCTTTCCAGACAAGAAGAGACACGACGTTGTTGACACATTTCTTCCTGTTCCCATTCAAAACTACATCGCAAGCGGTGCTGCGAGAAAGTCACGTGCCGGATTTAACAGATTTCTTCCCAGAATGAGCCTTCAGCTCAGAAGGGTAGGACACGAGGGATTAAAAAATTAGTACAAAATTCTGTTTGCCCGAGAGGACTGTCACAGCATGCTCGAAATAGGGGGCCAAATTCTTCACTGATTTCTGCCCTGTAGCAGCCTGAACTGATGCCACGTGGAAAGCGAGAGACTTCAGTAGCAGTTTGGTTCATGTAATTATTAATATTCACTCTATTGGGAAAGAATTTACAAATAAAGTACAAGAAAGCCTTGCCCATCCGTCGCAAGGGCGTATCTTCAAACAGCAGCATTACAAACCATTGCCTGGGATGGCGGGGCGGGGGGCGGGGGTGGGAAGGGGAAAGGACTGGAAGCGTGTCCCTTCCCCTGCCGTCCATCCGTCCGGCAGCAGGCTGGAGGGACGCCGACCCGCCGGGCAGAGCGGGGCGCGGGCGCTGCCCTCCGGGAGCGGGGCTGCGAGGCAGCGGGGAAGGGCGGCGCGGCCAGTTACCGAAACAGGGTGACATACAAAATGCCAGAAAATAAATCGGGAAGTGGCGAGGCCTACATTTTAGCGCTGAATACGAAATGCCACAGAAGAGGCATATGAAAAACAGAGTTAGGTTCTGGCAGTTTCTGGGCGCTGCCCGTGGGACGTCGCCCTGCGCCTGCGCGTTGGGGCATCTCGGGGCACGGGGCCAGCCCCGTCCTGTCCCATCCCGCCCTGTCCCGTCCCAACCCGCCCTGTCCCTGCGGGAGCGGGGCAGCGCTCAGCCCCGCAGCAGCCCCCAGCTCGCGGGGGGCTCACGGCCCCCAGGCCCGGCGTTCACCCGGGGAGCGATTCGGGGTCGGCAGGACCCCGGGACACGGCTCGGGCTGCAGGCAGGGGACCGCAGGGGAGCGGGTCACAGCCCTGCGAGGTTCGGCGGGCGGGCACGCACAGCCCTGTCTTCCTCCTTGTGAAACATGAGGGCTTTTGCCGGCATCTGTAGAGCAGGGAGGGAGATGCGTGCGTGAACTAGCAGCTGGATTAGGTTTTTGCTGTCCTGAAAGCAAAGTGACGACTGAATTCCTGAGAAAGAAAACAGATTGGGAAACAGAAGATTGCCCAATTTACCTACCGGTGGGTGAGTCAGAAAGCGGCAAGCCTGGCACGTTTGCTCTCCGGCAGCGAGCGCTCTGTTTGACTGGCGTACCTGAAGGCTGCCAGTAATGACTGGGTGGGGGGGGAACCAAACCCCTCACTTTGCTGGCAGAGCGTCCGCACGTCAGGCTCCGCGCTGGGCTGAGCCGTGCTGCTGCCAAAGGCAGAGATTCCCGAGGGGGCCGGGCTGGGTTTGGCACCCGGTGCTGGGGCAGCACTGGGCGAGTCCTGGCGGAGGACCCGGGGCCGGAGGGCCACGGCGCTGCCCCGGCCAGCAGCATCCTCGCCCCATGGTCCCCGAGACACAGCCTGCCCTAGGGACACGGCCACCGCCGGCGAAGGGGACCATCACGGCCGGCTGCGGTTACGGGGGCTAACGAGAACTGAAACACCCCAGCATTTTCCTGACCAGTTCCAGCAGCGATGGAACTGGTTCCGCCTTAAGCTTACAATGGTCGTTTTATTGTTGTCATTAATAGGTTTGTTACCGAGCGTGGGTATGCAGAAGCCTGCCTCAAACAGGCCAACATCCGTGTTTGCCAACACCTAGTGACACGAGGTTCCCCCAGAGGAAAACAATCCAAGTAAACGTGCACGCGTAGCGTATTAAAGTTCAATCACTGAGGCAGCGCCGGACGCAGGAACCTGTTGAACCCGAGACGTGAGTAGCAGCCCAGGTGGCAAGCGCTCGCTGCAGCATCTCCGGCAAGCCCGCGTAGCTGAGGCAGCGCGCAGATCAGTGCGTGCCCTCGTGTCGTTGCAGTGTTTGAGGCTACTCACGGGCAGAACTCCTGCTTCGGCAGCTCTCCACGGGGCACGGCTCCCCCCGGCACTGCGGCACCCCATCCCCACGCCCTAGGCCAGGGGCACGGCGGGGCTGAGGAGGAGTCGCCGGCGGCTGCTGGTGCCCGAGGTGGGCTCGCAGGCAGGCGCCCGGCCCCACCGACACAGCGGCTCCTCCTGTTTCCCTGGGTCTGGAAAATGAATGCCCTCGGTATTTTATCTTGCTTTAGATCAGCCAGGCGCCATGCTGATGCACGCGAGGAGCAAGGGGCACAATTCGTCTCTTGGTACCTCTGCTCTACACGAGCAGCACCTCTCAGCTCCGCCACGCAACCCAGAGATGCCGCTTTCCTGCCCAGCGGCACGCCCGTGTCCTGCCCCGCACCCCAGCCCGTCCTGCCTGCACGCCCCAGTCCCCGCGGCTCGGCGACACGCAGCCCCAGCGCGGCCAGCGCCCCTGGGAGCAGCTCCAGTCACTGACTGGTGCCCCGGGCGGGCACTGAAGGCTTGGTAATGCAACAGAAAAATCCCGGTAAATGAATTCTGTGTCCTAATTTTCTCGAGGACTTAAGCGAGAAGTGTATTGCACTAACTAAAGATTGTGTCAAACTGAACTCCGAAGTGGGGGAAGCCCGGAGCAGGAGGGTGCTCTGTGGCTCACCTCCGTCGCCACCAGCACGAGACGAGACCGAAGCTCTCACCAGGAGCCAGAGGCGCTCCGCCGGCCCCGTTTCAGCCGCAGCGTGGCTTCGGCGCGGCTGCGGGCACGGTGCCTCAGCAGCACTCCCTTGGTACAGGTGTTAATCGTCCTCGCAGGTCACCGGACCCCGAGGTGCTGCTGTGCAGAAGAGCAGCCCCCTTCCGCGCCCCCAGCCAGGAACCCCCGACCCTGCCGGCAGCTCCCGGCTGCCTGCTCTGCCCGCGCGCTGCCCGGGGACGTGCTGCCTGCTCCGGGAGAGGCAACCGGGTTACCGGCGGGACGCTGCTGCTGCTGCTCTTCGGCGGAGCCGAGGTGAGTGGCTCCAGGAAGAAGACGGATCGCCGTTCGGTTCCTCCACCACCACCACCCGGTACCGCAGGAGCTCCAGGGCGGCGCCGGCGCGGCGGGCGCTGCGCCCGGCTCCTCTGGGCCGTGGAAAGCGGCACGTCCGACCCGAATCCTGCCGATGGGGTTTTTTTTGGCTGTGTCTGACCATGAAGACGTGGGACGGCGGAGGAGAGCTTCCCAGAGCCTGTCCGGGGCTCAGCCGAGAGGGGGAAAAAGTTGAGACAGCGGAAACAGGGGGAGACCACACAACAAATAAATAAAAATCAGTAGTTGAGACCAGAAGAAAAGAAAAAGTCAAGGCAGC
>JAVKLA010000084.1:42425400-42449019 GCA_034782735.1 Sagittarius serpentarius
GAGACCAGAAGAAAAGAAAAAGTCAAGGCAGCAAGAGCGCGGCAGGCTGAAGGGGTGGGGGTGGGGGGCGGCGAAGGCCAGTAAAAAGGGGTGGGAGGCCAAAAAAAGGGTGGTAGACTGAGAAAAGGGGGTAGGAGGCCAGGAAAAGAGTGGAGGTCAAAAGGGAGTGAGAGGCCAAAAGCAGGTGGGAGGCCGGGGAAAAAAGAGGAGGCCAAGAGGGGGCGGGAGGCTGGGAAAAAAGTAGAGGCCAGCTACAGAAGGGCTCGTGCTCCTTGTGCTGGGAAGCACGTGATCCCTGCAGCGCAAGAGCCAGACTTTCGGATTCTCTCTGTTCAGAACGGCTAAGGTCTGCCCACCCTCCTCCAGCATGTCGTAGGTACAAGACGACAAACATCTTTTCAGCTGGTTTTGGTAAGGTCCCTAACGTAGGCGCTTACGCTCCCCGACCTCCTCGAGTGATAAATTACCTCCTAATCCTGGCCCTTCTCCAAGCAGCTTAAGTTGGCGTGCTCAAGCCAAGCTCCAGAATTTTCTTCAAAAATAGTAACGATCAAAGCGATTCCCTCCAGAACACACGGGGTGTTAGCTGCAGCTCCGGGGGTTTTCCAGGCGGTGGCTGGGCAGGAGGGCTGGAGAGCTTCCCCGCGGGCAGCCTGCCTCCCAGCGTCAGCCAGCCCTGCTCTCGGGGCAAAAGGACAAGAGAAAGCTTTACATTATGGACAACATGCGATTTAAAAGCCAATAAAAACCCCTCAGCCACACAGTGCTTTATTTTCCTCTGCTCCGTATGAAGCCGAAGCAGGGGAAGGGCAGTTCTCTGCCCTGGGGTCACAGGGCAAATCCTGCCTTCTCTCCCCGGACAGCACAGCTCGGGGAATCCTTTGCCGGGCACTGCCGGGCTGCCACCGACACGGGCATCGTCACCTGCCCCACCGCCTTCACCTGCTGCGCCGGCACGTGGCCTCCATCAGGTGCCGAGCCAGCGTCTTCGGCTGCCGTCACCTTTTATTCTGCTTCGTATCTCAAGGCTAAGGGCGAGCAGACGCCGGCCCGCGCACCCCTATAAAGCGCCGCTGGACTACGGCTGTGCCGAGAGCACAGGGCGCTTGGAATGGGCTGCTCCAAGCTCCGTGAAAAGAAGAACAGAGATAATTTAATTGCAGACTAAATTGAAACTCCATTATAGCAACTCATAAAACCAAGCACCGGCTGAAGAGGTAGGTTATGTTCAGGCGTACGTTTCCGCGCTGCTGCAGGCATACGTCACCGATTTTGTGTTACAGATTAAACACGTAAAAGGGCAACACAGACCCAACGCTCGCACCACACTTTAGAGACACGTGTCCTCCAAAGAGCACGGAGCTGTTTTAGAGAACAGACACAGTTAAAGTGACTAATACTTGGTATTGGGAGAAACGAACACAGCAGCGCAGCAGGAATTGAGGTTCGGAGGGAATGCCGATAGATGCTCAGATACCCCCAGAGCAATTTTCTAGGGCAAGTTCGGTTCTTGTTAATTCCCTCAAGCTCTCTTCCGTAAGTTGCTCCTTTTCACTCTGTATCTCTGTGTCTATTTTAGGACAAAATTTTCGATTCAGCACAGATGTTCAGAACTGGGTTTCATGCAGTAACAATCTTCTCAAATCATTTTCCTTTTTGCACTAGAAATTACGAACAGAGGAAGGAGCTGGAGCCAGCAGCAGCTGTCAGAGGCTGGGTAAAACGACACGCTGGATATCTTTTCCCCCTTTGCTTCCGGCTGCTGAAGCCGCAGGCCCTGTGACCGCCGTCACAGACCCCTTCACCATCAGGTGTCCGTGTCTCCTACGTCCCTCCCATCCCAAACCCCACATCTGGGTGACACGCTGCTGCAAGGTGGGCTGCGGTTTCTGGCGAGGAGTGCACCGGACGCTGCACCGGCTGCCGCTCCCCGGCTGCTCCTCCATCCCAGCCCGGGAGCAGCCCGTCTTCCCCGGCAGCGCAGCGGCGTACCCAGCCAGACACCAGAGAGAGACTGATCCATTCGGCACGCGCATATGTACTAATTACGAGGACGGCGTTTTAAATACCGGCGTCACTTCACCACCGGATCAGTTTCGCTGCAGGACGCACGGTACAGGCACAACAGGGCCATGAAAAGCGGTGACCGGCCCCGCGTGCTGCGGCACAAGCACACGAGGCCAGCGGTGCCGAGCACGCAGCAAACGGCAAGGACAAGGCACGGGTGGGTGACCGCACCGCCACCTGCCCAGGCTCCCGGCGCTGCCAGAGCTCGGCCCTGTTTCTGCCCCAGCTGCCGCCTGTGCTGGGCTCGTGGACCAGGTCATGCCCGGCTGGGCTCCCCCTTGCCCAGGTGCCCCAGAGCATCGCTGGAATCACCCAAAGCCGGCCCTCAGCCCCCGCTCCTGCCCACCCCGGGTGATGGTGCTGTATGGGGGGGGACAGCGCAGGGGCCGCTGCACCGCTGGGTGCTCGGGGTGACCTGGAACAGGGGAAAGCAAGCAAACCGGCAGCCCCCGGCTGGATGCGCACACCCCGCACAGGCTGTTGCCACACTTCCTGAGTGGCAGCAGAAATACCCCGTGAAACGAGATGCAGCACATCCTACAGACCCAAGCGCAGCGGCTCTCGGTGCCGGACGCTGGTTTTTATCCTCCCCCAGTGAGCGCACAGTAACTAAGAGAGCTCGGTGCTGAGCCAGGCTCTTCTTCATGCTTCTCATTCAGGATTTCAGCGCACCCCACGCTTCCACCGCGGCAGGTCCTGTGCACGTGTGCCCAGGGAGCACCCAGGGTCGGCGGCACCCCGGGCTGCAGCATCACTGCCACTGCTTAGTGCCAAGCCAGCCCCCAAAATCACCCGGTGTTAAGCGTGCCCCGGCTGAAACAGCCAGCGGGCACCGGAGCGGCTCTGCCGCGGGGCAGCAAAGCCAAGCACGCAGACGGTGAGGGCAGGCACCGCGGCTCCTGGCTGCTCGGCAAGAGGTGGGTGCAGGAAGAGGAGGGAGGGGACAAGCAAAGCCCCTCCACAGCTGCCTGGGCTCTGCGCCCTGACACTGCACGAAGGCACGACCCCGGGCAGGCCCACCTGGGTTTGCCAAACGCGCACACAAACGCCGAGACAGACTCTGTGCTCAAGCAAGCACCAGAGGAAGCTCTTCTTCTGCACGCTGACGGCAAGACGCGGTGCCTGACCCGCGGTGAGCTGCTATCGGCAGGACACAGAACTCTGTTTTTAGCCTTACCAAGACAAGCAGCTCGGCTGAGCCTTGCCCGTTCAGCAGAGGTTGGCTTGTCGGCACACGGGTTTCCCCCTTGACACTGCACCCTACTAATGCTAACAGTAAGATACGCAGTTGCTTTGTATGAAGTGTGGTTTAGGGCTCTTGAAAACCAGCGGTACTTGAGAGGAAGGTAGGAAGCAGCAACTTCCACTGCTGACCTTTTCCTGGACCAGAGGTATGCGTTAAGAAGAGAGAAATGAGACGTGGGTGGAAAAGGCAATTAGCCGCACCGCTCTGCGGAAGGGTTTGTTTCGTTTTCCTTAAACAGCGTTTTGCAATGCCCCTGCAGAGTGCCACGGCCGGGAGGCAGCCACGGCTGCGCCAGCCCAGCTGCGAAGCCGCTCCCGGGGCTGCGTGCCGGGCCCGGCCCCGTGCAGCGCGCTGCGCTGCCCAACACCGTGCGCTCCGTGTACGGCCGGGGCTGCGCAACCAGCACGCGCAGGCAAGTATGGCTGGGGATTAATAACAGCATTGAAAAAACATTTCCCTTATGACTGGATGTTTTCTCCAGCGCAGATGCTGCTCTCCAGCACGAACATCCCACGTCCTTCCTGGCCAAATCCATCTGGGCATCTCACCAGCACCCCACGGCGCAGGCACCCACACTCAGCCCTGCAGTTTCATTCCTGTTCCCCCAGCCCGGGGGACAGAGGGGGGGCTCGCTCTCCTGAGCGCCAAGATACATCCCCCCCGCTCGGGAAGTGCTGCGAGTGCCTCCCACCGCTGCAGTACCTTGTAGCTGAGGGCATGTGGAAACAGTCGAAGCAGTTTTTCTCTCTCCACCCCCAAAGCCGAGGGTCTGCGTCGTGCCCACGGCACCCCCATCCCACCCCTCACAGGGTGCCTGCCAGGGAGGGACCCCGCTCTCGTCGCCCCAAGGGGGGCTGAACATGCAGTGCTGCGCCACGTGCTGTTTGCTCTCAGAAGAGCATAGTCTGTCTTTCCCATCCCATAATTGTCACTCTTCTCTTGCCGCTATTTAATTGAATGTTGCCCTGTTGGTGCCAGGTAATTGCCAACATACGCCACAACAAGCTTGCTAAATTCTTGCGATGGGTGAAAGACTCCAAACTGGCTGTTCTTAGGCACCGAGAATGTGTACGTGACGAATGCTGTTCGGCTGTACCCCCGGTGGGCTTTCGGGGTGCTTTCGAGTTACTGCACTTCTATTTCTAGTGCATTCCTGAAATATCACTGCGATTCATTTCTTCCTGTGGTTTATCAGCACACAGATAACGCACCTTCTAACGTTTTCACCAACTCCCATGAAAAACATAGTGCACCGGCTTCTTACCTGCTTTCAGTTTGTTCCTTGAGTCCCTGTATAAACAAGGGGGACTCTCCCACCTCCCCCGCCACCCCCAGCCCCGGGGGCTGCAGGCGGTGGGCACCCAGCGCAGGGCACCCCGCTGCAGACCCCGGCGCTCCTCCGGCACACGGCACAGCTCCTTCACCAGACGGAGCTTTTGCAGAAGCACCACAAAGCACCATCAGGTACCGACGCTCTCGCCAGCCATCCCGCCCCCGCCCCCCCCCCTGCCCCGGGGTCTTCCCCGCAACACCAGCCAGCCACACGATACGAGAAATACCAGTTAAAGCATCTGCCTGTCAGCTGCCTTGGGGCCTTTCAGCCCTGCCTTTCCAACACCCGGCAGCAACAAACTGGGAAGCGCTTTGAGAGGGGTGCACCCATGCTGCGGGCAGGTCCCCTGTGGAAGGGCCCCACCACCTTGGCCACGTCAGCTGCAGGAGGTCCACTCCCCCTCTGAACTCCTTAAAAGCAGCATCGAGGACCCGTTACCATCCCGTACTTTCACCACTCGCTCTCGTGGCCCCGACAGAGGCATAACCCCAAGGGGAATCCCGCGGCACCGTGGCCCCACCGCTGCCCTGCACCGTTACCCACAAACGAGGCGAGCTGGGCTGGACCTCGGCCAGGCTGACCCGGCGAGGAGACCCCAGCCGGCGCTGTGCAAGCACCAGGGCGAGGTCTGCCCCAGCGCTGGTGTCCCGAGGCTGTGCGCGAGCCGTTTCGCGGAGATCCCGCCCGGGGACCCCAAGCCATGCCCGCCCCAGCAGCAGCCAGCTCCTACCTGCACATCCAGAGGCCCTCCGCTCCCTCCGGCAGCCGCAGCTCACTGCAGCCCTGCCCTGCTGCCTCCAGCCCTTTACCCCCAGCTGAGCCCCATCACACCCCCCTCCCCGGCACCTGTGCAATTCTCCAAACCTGCTTTCCCAGCAGCTCCGGGCCTGCAGGAGCTGACGCCCGTGATGGGTCACTCAGGCCCATGGCACGGCATGGCACGGCACGGCACGGCACGGCACGGCATGGCACGGCACGGCACGGCGCGGTGCTGCTCCCCCCGGCCCCGTGCCTCGCCGCCTGTCCCTGGGCGCTGGCGGAGGGCAGAGCTGTGCCCGACCCGGCCCCTCTCCCCAGCGCCAGGGCTGCGCTGGCAGCCAGCGCGAGGCACCGAGGCGTCGCGTGATGCCGCTGCCGGGACCACAGAAAGTGGTGGGATCAGCTCTGTTTGGGCAGGAAATAGGCTTTTTTTTCTGCTACAACTAAGATCTGGATGGAAAAAGACCCTCAGAATTATTCTGTTTCCTTCTTCCTGACGCCATTCCCTGTTCTCACCACAAATCACACACAGGCAACTAAAACTCCTTTACTAACTCCGCCAAGCAAAAGGCAGGGCGATGACTGCGGCTCTCTGGCTGCGACCGGCACCGTCCCGGTGCATCCCTCTGCAGCGCTGACCCCTCCGCAGGGCTCCGGTGGGAGAGAAGGGCCGCGCAGGGCTGGGGAGGGGAGCGGAGCCCCAAAGGCCGAGAACCCTTTCCTCGTTTCAGAAAGCACCTCAGCGGCAGACACACGTGGGTCCCTCTGAACAGGATCCTTGCGCCTTGGTTTTAACACAGTTGTTATTAATTGCTCCTGCAGTTGTTACCATCCCAGTGCCATGGCCGCGGGCTTCCCCGACGCCGCTTTGGCAGGAGCTCCTTCTCGTGGCTCTCCTCAGCATCTGAGCGGTTTTCTCTCTCCCGGCTCTCCGGCGAGAGCCCCGCCGCAGGCAGAGCTGCCGCTCCGTACCCGCTTACCGGCAGCTGTGGCCTGAGCACCCCCGGCACCGGCTGGGTGCGACGGGACAGACCCGGCCCGGCTGCGGCGGAGGGTCCTGCGTGACACCGACCTCCCATGGGGCTGGCACCCAGGGGCAGCGCCGGCGAACAGCCTCCTGCCCGACGTCGGTTGCGGGAGCGCTAACCGATAGCAGCTGCGGGAGCTGTCTGGTTAACCACGGGAGCCTCCGTGGCCGCCTTCATGGGTTAGAGAGGGAAACAGTCCTCTTATTTTTGCGAATTTAGAACATTCGTGCTGCTTGACGCGTTATTTTTTCACCTAGCAGCTAAATGCAATGACAAACTGAAATGCTGGCGTCATCGCAGGTATTGGTGCAAACGCAGTGCAAACGGGCTGGGTGTTCAGCTGACGGGAGTGAGGCGTCCTGATGTGCTGAGCTGAGAAATGAAGCAAATAAAACCGGCCTGTGAAAGGCGAACTCTTCTGTGAGGTCTCCGAGGCTGCGCTAACAAACACAGGAGACACCTGAAATCCTCGTGGAAAACGAGTGTTCCGATGTGTTTCCTTTTCCAAATTAAGCCCGAGATTTTTTGGTCAACAACTGATTCGCAGAGTGATTTGCGGGAGACTAATGAAGGAAGAGCAACGCGTGGAAACGGGGCTCCCTCTAACGTCAGTCACCGCCTCGCTGCACCCCCCTGCGCCTGCTGTGGGCCCAAAAACCGGGGGCAGGTGTTGAGGGTCCCTCTCGTTTACCTGCATCTCGGAAGTATTGCCACAAGAGGGTAATAACAGCTTGGTCCGGATCGGCGGTATCCCGGTACTTTATGTTCATCCCCTGGATTTAACAATAGCATCACGTACTCTTGGCATTCTTAATATATATCCTGTCTATTTAACGTACTACGCGCTGTTGAAGAAAAAAACCCCAATACCAGCATACAGGTTTTCTTCCCCAAATAAATTACGTCCCTTCAGTCATGCAAACGCGCAGGTAAAATTAAAAACGTGTACAAAAGAAAGCGGTGCGATTTTTAACCTGATATAGAAAAACGTAATTAACAAAGAGAACCTTTATTAGGGCAATTTCACTTTATTTTTTCCATACAGCAAGGTCAACTATAGCAGTAATAATAAAATAAGCATAAAAACAAATTGCAGCCCAGGACAGAGTACATAATTTGGAGCAACTACAAGCAAAAAGTAAGTCTGTGATTACATAATAGTAAAACCAAGCACATCTGTCCTTTCAGCAGATGAAAGTTGCGGGGTTGCAAATAAGTGCAACTTCATTAATCATTCAGTGTGAGTACTGGAGAGATCAGATACAGTTAATGGCCTAATCGCTTTCTCTTTCCAGCTTTGGCATATATAACGACAAGGTTCCTTGAACGCTTTCCGTTAAAACGGTAAAATTTCCCAGGGTTTTTTTTTTCACCTGCTAAAAGAACAGGACCACTACAGCGATAAAAAATAATCACATAACAACTACAGCTACGGTGTGCTGTTTGGTTTGCCTGTTCATGATTTAACTCTTTTGTGAAAGTCAGTATTTGTTTTGAGGAATCTTTTTTGTGAACAATAAACCACTGAAATTGTCAGAAACTGGTTTGAATAGCATATATTTTTAATATATTTTTTGATACTTTAAACATGCAGTAGTTTTTGAATAATGTACGGAATATTTGATCCATGATTTCACCTTGATGGTTTGAAGTACCTGCTTTTTTCCTTTTTTTTTCTTTTTCTTTTTTTTTTTTTTTCCTTAATGATTTTCAGGCAGATTTGAACCAGTGGAGCTTTTGTCAGTCATGAGATCTTGGAAGGATGGCATATCTTTCCAGCTGAAAAAATCCTGGCAAACTACAAGCTGTCCACATAAAGCAAAGCAACTTTTTTGAAGGGGTATGGAGTGCTAACTCTGTGCCACTTTTGCAAGCAATTTTGTTCAGCCTGTCATTTTATTAGCCTTAACAAAACTCCTTGTAATTATAGACATTTTTATTCAAAATAAGATCTTACTATTATACAGGTTTCTCTCTTTTTTGACTATATACAGAAGTGCAAAAAGTCAACCTTCTCTCTATACGTTCCCACATGCTAAACTGCAGCATAATCAACCCTCAAGAGTTTGCACACACACGCTATAATTCTTGTTACGTAAACTTTGAGTATTTGGATTATCAACAAAAAGTCCCTTGATCTATTGATTATGCAGCTTATTTATAACAAGGCCTGATATTCAGGGATTTCAAAAAATATTTAAACAATATTTTAACATTTGAAATGGATACAGTAGAAAATAAATTTTATTCTAATATCTAGGAACTAGATCTTCTCATAATAACTAATTACAAACAAAATAAATCATCAAAATATTACTCAATTGTCTGCCAGGATTGTTGCGATAGCAACAACTTAACTTCTTACTTAGCAATGATTATATAATTATAAGATATCCATATAAAAGATCTTTGTTCTTTTAATGAAAACTAGACAAGAACTAACAATGACTGACATTCTTACATTGTAATATTAAATCAGTAAAATATAAATCATTTAGTTAACAATAATACGAATACTCATATGACACTACATGTAAATTCAAAACTGAGTATGTTATGAAGAAAACTACTTTTTTTTGTATTTTGAAAAAGTCATCAGTAAACTCTAATAAAACAAAATTCTATAAACTGAAATGGTATTCAACTGGTAATAGAAAATGAAAACAATCTAATAAATGTAAGAAATAAAAACTACACTTTAACAAGAAAAAAATAAGTAATATTCTAGAATGTTAAGTAACTACAATAACATGTGAAGTCACCTATACTTTCTTAACACGATTGAAATTACATTGGTATGGGTTTTAACCCGTAATGTAATAATCTAAGGCTTTAATAGATGTACAGTACAATCAGTAAAATCAACACATCATTCTTATACTATAAAGCATCTCTCTCAAGCATAAAAACTCGCAGTAAACTTGGAAGTATGGAGAGTTCTACAACCGAACTCGCGCTTCTTCCACTCCACGCTACGCTACCAGTGACCTGGCCCCCACTTCAGCACTTTGCTGAACAGAGCAAAAATATCCTTTACTAGCTGCAACATCCAAACCACAAAAAGGAATTCCTTTGGATGAATCCATTCTTAAAACTTGAATGCACATCTATTTTTTTTGTTTTTATTTTGTAAAGGCTTTCTAAGGCTATAAGCAGTTAATCTGAACAAAAAAAATCACATATAAAACTCACCCAAGTATTTAACCCACCCAATTTCTACGCTAATTTAACATCTCCATTTTTTCGTATTTTGGTTTGTCATGCATCTGATGTCAGTGCTTCTTTTGTCTTTGTTTAGAGTCACCATGTAAAGCGTGACTTTGATGAAGTAAAAGTGAAACCCAACTCTGCAAAACATTTATAGTCCTTTTGACTTTCAACAGAGGCTATAAATAGAAGCAAAAGAAGTTCCTCAAACATTTGTTACTGTGTCTCAGAAATGGCTTTTCCCTTTCGTATATCATGTCATACAGTAAAATATGCATAAATATTACACTACAATGCCTTAAAATGGTTTATATATATGTCCAGTATGGGTTAATTTGTACGGCTAGAGTATCTTTCTTGTGCTGTCTACTGTTACTGTAAGGAATAGTTGGCCATTTCTGAGACAGCTTTGGTTTGAAACAGAATGGTGCCCTTTTGACTGATTAGTACTAATAAAGTAAGTGAAAACGTGGTTCTGAAAATAACACTGCAGAAATAATACTCTAATCGGATGTACAGTCTATGGCACTTCATGAGAATCCTTAACAACGTGGTACTTAAAGCCATTGATGTGCTTTAAAATATACACAGTTGTGGTTTTGCTTGGCACATTCATCTCTGTCAGATACCTCTCTTACCACTTCTTACAATCTATTACATTAAAAATATTACTCTTAAACAAAAATTACTGTGCATGCACGCTCTCATCTATAATGGCAATTTTAAATACAAGGTGCACCTTTGTTATTTGTAAACCTTGAAAGAAATAAACTTACTTTAAAAAATTATATCTTGGTCTACAGACGTACCAATACATAATAGATTTATGGTTACATCATCGTCTGTCTTTTCAAGGTGACATACATGATTATGTAGGAAACAGACTACATATGCATATTCAAATCCATATGCATACTTCTGTGCTAGAAAAGAGAGACAATGTTGTAGTTTTTAGACAATAAGATCACCTCAGCACAAATATCAATTAAATGTACAAAGTATATAGGCAACAGTGTGCAGTGGATTTCCAAGTTCTTGTTTCGTCTCGTTAACATGCAATGTGTGGATGTCTTACTGCTGAGGGAGTTTCCGAGTGCTGCTTGACGGTATATACATTATGGCTAATGAGCTTGTCCTCTTCTCAACCCAAACACACTGTCCTTTTCTCTTTAGTTATGATCTAGAAAGGAAGGAAGATAAAGCGTTTTCAACACAGTCATGACTTTTTGTTAGCACCGCGTCAGCCCAAACTCTGCATTTGCAACAGGGAAACCTGCCACCGAGTACGGGGGAAGCTTGCACCCAAACCCCTGTGGGATCTCCCTTCCGTACCGTTCTTGCAGCACCCGAATCCCGCAGTGACAAAAGCACACAACGCACGGGCCTCCCGCTGTTCCCAAGCCCCCAGCCGTGGGAGCAGAACCTGGGGGACGGGTTCCCAGACCCCCCAGCCCAGCCCCTGGGAGACAGCCCCCCCGCCAAAGAGCTGTGGGCGCGCTGCCCAGCGGCCCCGGGCCCCTCTCTCTGCCCAGGCCCTGCCGCCGCCGCCGCCGCCCCTGTAAAACCTGGGAGCCCAACCACTCTCCGAGAGGCTCCTAAACAGCCTTAGAAACGGGGCCCTATGTTCCCACGGTAATTCCTCTTACTGAACTGCCCACCTAATGTAGCTGTTTCTCTGCTCTCCGTTGCCTGTCACACGAGAGACACATCTAGAGAGCGATTCCCCCCCCCGCCCTCGGGACAGTCTCTAAAACGGGGACACCCCAGTCCCAGCTGACTGCAGAGGGGAGCCTGGTAGCAAGTTTAGGCTGCAGATAAGAGGCACCCCACCTGAGTCACTCAAGCGGTTTAACAACATCTATGCTCAGCAGAAAGGAATAACTATTATTACAAACCCACTGCGGCAAATCAGTTAATCCCCACCCTAAGTGATAACTCCGTTATGGCCGAGCCAGTCAATAACAAACACAGCAGAAACGGAGCGCAAGGGAGAGAAAGGCAATACAAATCACAAGCTATCCTAGGGGAGGAGATGTGCTGCGGGTGGTCTTAATGACAACAGGCAATTTAGTGACAGACTGGAAACTACAGTTTACTCATAGGAAGATACAGGGAAAAAAAGTCTCTCAAGCTTGGGCACACAACCTAGATTTCAAGCTACGCAGGATAAAGGTTACAGTTTAAAAAGCTGACATACACTATCTGCAATCGCCGTTCACACCAACAGAACGCAGGTATGAACTGCACCTGCACTGCGGGACCTCTCCTTGCCATACCACCCGTGCCAGGAAAATACCGCACATAACGCATCGCAGTCTGACAACCTGTGTTCAAGAGAAATCAGGCTTCAGCTAGGCAGACGACGAAAGCTGTATTTTCAGATGCTGGCTTTCCAAATTCGGAGATGTGAAATTCGTCACCACCTCCCCCCTAGACCTGGCCCTCGGCTCACATCAGTGCTGGAGCCGTCACCTTTTATAAACAAAACGCAAAACTCTAATTTTAGACTCGCCGACTTTGCTATATGGATATGTACAAACTAATACCGAGACCTGGTCCAAGGCACTAACTAACGTGGTCACCGCTAACTATGGGATCTCCACGCAGACAAGAACGGCACGTCAGTGGAGTTCAGAGCCTCCTCCCCTGTATCTTACTAATTTTCTTAGAAAGAAAATACAAACACTCTGTCCCTGCAAAGAGACATTATGCACACATAAAGCTAAGAAAAATGCAAGCAACAACACACTGGGAACTTACTGTTTGATGACAAAATGTCTACATCTGTGTAACATACTTGTGGCTAGTCAGATGTTCGGCAGATATTATGGGTATCTGCAGGTAAAAAATTTAAACAATAAATAACATGTGCAATGAGCCAACCCAGAGACATAGCATTTTGCTATAGAACATAAGTTTGGAAAAGTGAGGATCAGCTGTGAGTTGGTGGATTTTATATTGTAACTGTAAGTTAAAGTCAACTGAAGAGCTACAATAGCAACTTAAAACTGGAAAACTTTGTGTTAAATACTACTTGACAAATATAAATAAGTATTATTGGTTGTTTAGGAAATAAGAGAAGTTAAAATCTACAAAACTCATGCAGTGCAGTAATTGAAAATAGCCCTTTTTGTTGGCCTACACAAAATTCTGTGATTTCAGCGTATCATTGAAAACGATAAATTCTACAGTGGCCTTGTTTCGGTCTGATTTTGTGAAGTGTTCACTGCTTTCACCGTCTCGGTTTTTGAATGCCAAACCTAAGACACCCTGAGGTTGATTTTCACAGCTGGTGAAAATCCACCGTGGAGGAGAGCTGCCTGCTCTTCCCACAGCCGCCGCGGGCATCGCGGTGGATCAGCTGAAAAGCTAAGACTGCCCAAAGCAGTGAAACAATTCTCAAAATGTTCGTCTGTGTAAACAGAATCCAGCACGAGGCTCTCCTGAAGTGCCCCATCAACTCAGTTCCCCATTAAAAAGAAAAAAAAAAAAAAAAGGTATTGAACTCAGAGTAGATTACCAGCAGTACAAATACCAAACTTGTGTTCCGCGTCCCACCGCCGGGTCCCAGCCGGGCAGCCCTCCGTGTGTGGGGCACAGGCTAAAGCGCGGGGGCGCGAGCCCCAGCCGGCGGGCGGGTCAGGCCCTTGAGAAGGGGGAGCAGCAGGGCGCGCGGGCGGAGCCGCGGGAACCCTGCACTACGGCGGGACCCGAGGTCCGGCGGGAGGGAGCAGACGGATGCGCCCGCGTACAGGGAAACATGCTGGGGCATACGACACAAAAGGGATTTGTACCATCACGAGCGGCTGTCGCCTTTGAAAAGGCTTTTTCCTGACGGATACTACAGCTGACCTGTTAGGGAATGGGGCGGTTTCTTCTTAACTATTCGTGTGCAGGTCTCGGTGTCGGCTTTTCCACCCCTCGTGCCCTCTCCTCCCCTAGCAACTCCACACCACTCTACAACATCGCCAACTTGTACAGAAATGTGCTTCAAGCGTAATGAAGCTTCTCATACCATTTTTTTTCTACTGCTGCAGGACAGGCTGTTGCACCCAACTGTGTAGAAGCATCAGGGATAGTGCTGTCGGAACATACCAAGGACCTTCAACACCAGTCAATGAAGATGAAGGGCCAGATCTTAAGACTTGGCATGCATGCACATTGCATCGTGTGGCATTAAATAATTTCAGCGTTGCTCACATAGTATATACATATATTTGTTATATATGTATATATTGAGGTTTGGCTGCAGTACTGTACTAAGTGTGTTATGAGGCTCCAGGGAGGATATGCATGAAATGATCAGATTCTACAACAGAAAGTTTCCCTCTAATCTATTTGGGAAAGTGCATGGTTATTTAGACAGATGATTTTAAAAAACAGTGGTGTTTTTTCTGTGGCTTGGCTTGTTCTCACAACTCTCTGGACTTACGGACAATATAGAGACACCCTTAAATTAACTGCATGGTGCAATAAATTAAAATATTAAGATAATTTGGGCATAGAGGTGGTTGCTTGCTTAGGTGACATGTATGCATAGGTAGTCCTACCTATAAACTAGCTTTTCAAAATACACAGCGATTCTTATGCTAGTTTAAATCCGTGAGTGACATGGACATTCAGCAAACGTTTCTCAAGAGCAGAAAGTGCTACCCGCTAAGCAGACTAACCTGAGTATTTTCTGGAATTGTAAAATATCCAGGTCCCTTTTGAGACTCGGGATGTGCACACCTATATATCCCTGCAGTAGTATAATTTTTGGAATAATATTTTTGAGAGATCAGTAGGCAGACAGGCTAACAAAGAACGTACAGCTGGGCATAGTACAAAATGCCAGCGCTCAACAGGCAAAGGTGGAAGGGCTCGAAGCCAGACTCAGGACTTAACCCTGCGAGAGCCCACAGCACGTGGTGCCCGCGGCGGCAGCGCAGCGCCCGGCGCAGTGCAGCGAGCCCCGGGGCTCGTGGCCCGGCGGGAGCCAGCCCGGTCCTCCCCAAGCGCAGCGGGGCATGTGCAGCAGGGCACGGGCACGGGCACGGGCACGGGCACTGCTGCTGAACGTCCAGCTGCAGCTGCAAACCTGACAACTTTATGACGGGATTTTGAAACTGTTTAAGGAGATCGCTCTAATGACTTAGGGAGCCGAGTATGTCAGGTGAGCCTGCCTTGGAAACTGACATTTATCTCCAGAATTTATTACACATACAGAACCACACCAGCAAAACGCTGAAGAAAACGTTTAGTTCCCTCTTCGAAAAGGCACATGTGTGATTCCCACTGAGTTGAGAGTAATACCTGCATATCAGACCAGATCTGACAGTTTCATGACACAGGCAATTGTAACTTTCTAGTAAATCTCCAAAAATAATTTGTTTTTGTAAGAGGAACAAGAGGGTCTTTAAAAAGTTTTTATTGTTGCACCTTCAGCAAGATGTACTACAGAAATCTGCATTTTTGACGACCCAGCTAGACAGAAACAACAGGCCACGTTCTGTTCTCAGGTGCAGCTGCAGCTGGTACGTGTGGGGACTGCAGCTCCTCTGGCCCCTGTACTCATCTTTAGAGCATCGTTTCTGGCTTTTCTGGGAGGACTTTTAATCACTTATTTAGTAAAGCACTATTCTTTTATTCCTGAAATACATCCGAACATGGCAACAATTGGGGTAGCTATTTAGAAATAAAAGCAGACTCTAATGGACATTCTCTTAACTGAAGTCTGTCTACTGCAACAAGTAATTGGCCGTTTCCAAGCAGAATCACAAGCTGAAACAAAGGTTTAAAAGAAGTTTCTGTGTGGCCCATGCTCAAACGTTTTTGTTTTGCTCTTGGAAGAGGACAGTCAGAACATGTTCAGACTGCTAAATTCAGACTGTTAACACTGTGATCCTGCAGCCCCTCTGCAAAAAGGTTTTACTGGCTTTCACTGGAGTTCTGCACTAAAAGGAACTGTCGGCTTCACAGAAATAGAAATAAATAATGGGTTCCGTGTATTATCCCTTTCTCTTTACACCTCTGAGAGCAGAAGCAGCATGGCCCATAAATGTTAAGACTGAGTCAGAAACTCTATTATCAATTATTTTTAGCATCAGAAATGGAACTGCGGCACCTTTTGAGCATGGATAAAGGCTTCTTAAGATGTGCTGCAGATCTTAGAAAGAATGTGTAGGCCAACAAGAGGTAAAATCAAAACCCCCATGCTCATTAAAAGCACCAATTTCAAGTTGTCTGTAAGGAACAAAGCTGTAAATTAGCAAACCTGGTTGGCTGTGGCTGTTGCAGCGAAGGGAACACTTGTGGCAGATGTTGTTGCTGCAGACACAGTGGCTGGCGTAGCACCGTGCACCATGGGAACTTTCGGAAGGAAAATCATATAAGCAAACATACAGAAGAGTGTAGCAGTATGGGAACCAGAGCGACATGTGGTAGGATAATTGAGCATGGTATTTATCACAGCAAAAAGCCCGAGACATCATTGCCAGCGCGTGACATGCAATCACAGTGCAAAGCAGGACAACATTCCAGGGAGAAAGAGGGGAGGGAAATGAAAGAGAAAAAAAGGGGAAAATGCTTGTTACCATCAAATCAAGAAAATCGACACAAACAAGCTTAACCATTTCAATACAAAAATCAACAGAAGAATTTTTAAATGCCCTTATATTTACAAATTTGTCTTTTAAAAATTCAACCCAAATATTTACTGCAAACAAAAATTAATCTCGTTGAAGGACAGTATACGTCTATGTGGCTATAGTAAGGTACAGTCTTTATTTAACACAAGGTAGTTTCTAAACACTGGAACTCATAGTCCAATCAAAATCCACCAAGGAACAATGTGCAATTCAAAAAACTGCTGTACAAAATTAATAACATCTACGTGTCCATGTCAATTAAATAAAACAATTGCATTTAATTGACAGGTGTTAGTGCAGGAGGCTAAGGGAGATGGATTGGCACGAGAGCTGTAAGTTAAAATCTAGCAGTGGATTTTGAGGGTCCGTGAGCTGCACCACAGGTTTAAGATAATCAAGAAACAAAGCTGGCACCTACCAACACTTGTAGCGGGTGTCATGCACAATATTGAGCCTGCCCATCATGCATTGCAACAGGAAGGTGGATTTGGAAAGGGAAAAGAATTAAAACAACCCATCACACGTGTAATTAGAAATTTCATTTGAACAAAGAAGAAAAATTGTTATTATGGGAACAGTGGCATGTAACTGTCAGCACAATCAAACCATACAATAGCACAGTGATCCATTAGAACTAGTCTTCAGTGAAGGGGAAAGAGCTGATTGAACTGTGTGCTGGTGTATCGTGTTTGCCTTTGTAGCACCGTGGAATATCAGCGTGGCTAGGAAAAGTTTCTTTAGCTTTATTTTAAAACTCTTTTAGTCCTAAATCTTTTTGCCTTTTGACGCAAACTTTGTAATGGCCTTAACCCTGGTTTCCTCAGATTAAGAGAAGTACTTTAAACTTGCACCTGCCTACAGGTACCTGAGGTCCGCCGCTGCTAGGACCCGGGGACTAGCCGGAGCGAGGGACTAGCGCTGCTGGGCCCTCTCCCCGCAGCTGCTCGGGAAGCGCAGCGTACGGCTTGCTCTGTCCGGGGAAGACAGACGGGGAGAGGAGGTGCGCGAGGCTCTCCCCTCCTGCTAGAGCACCCTTTTCAGCTGGGGCCCTCCTCCGACGGGCTGGAGCGACGACTCCTCGCAGAGCGACGACTTCATCTATACTGTTTCAGTAGCTGCAATCTGGCTGCTCCAATACTTAGGTAAATACATAGGCAAAACCCAGGTGAATCTGGCATGCAGTACTTTTGCCGTATCTGTACGACCCCTGTGAGCTGCCAGCGAAGGGGAAGTGATGCTGACTGTCCTCTGGTCGGTTCGCTCAATACGCAGGTCAGAGGAGTGACTGAATAGCTGAAGTCTCCTACGCAGCTCATGGCAGCACCTAAGAACACTTGTTCAGCAGTTTTTTCTGCATTATGGAACATATTTTAAGCTGCTGCTGTCTGGGCTCACAACCTGCAATTCTCTTTAGGCTACACAAAAATAATTGAAGTGACAACACCTGGTGAATTCTGCCCTGCAACTAGAGAGCCACCAGCAGAATGGTGTTTCCAGGAACACGAGGGGATCATTTTTTAACTACCATTATGTTGGTTGGTTCTGTTTACTTTACATAGCAAGATGCCTTAGAATGACAGAATCATAGAACAGCTTGGGCTGGAAGGGACCATCAAAGGTCACCGAGTCCAACCCCCCTGCGCTGAGCAGGGACACCTTGAACTCGATCAGGTTGCTCAGCGCCCCGTCCAGCCTGGCCTTGGATGTTCCCAGGGATGGGGCTTCTACCACCTCCCTGGGCAACCTGGGCCAGTCTTTCACCACCCTCACTGTAAAAAATTTCTTCCTTATATCTAGTCTAAATCTGCCCTCTTTTAGTTTAAGTCATTTCCCCTACTCCTATCGCTACAGGCCTTGCTAAAAAGCTGTTCCCCATCTTTCCACCAGACTGAACTCGGAATCTTTTCTTTTTTTCTTCCAATATGACAGATAAATATAGAGAGAACATATATTTCAGAGTATCCATTTTTAATAAACAATTTACTTTTTTATTTAATAAATAACATTTATTAACACCGCTAATTATGCCTGACACAGCAAAAGCTGAAATAAACTCTGAAATCTGGGAACAGAGATTGCAGTGGAAATGGAAACATATTCTAGAAGACTGCCAGTGGGAGCCACGGCAATGCTGCTTCCTTGACATTACGTGACCGTAACGGGGGACAGGAAATTGTTTTAGCTGGTGCCAAGCATTGTAGTGGCTTGCACAATCTCAAGAGCATTTAACTAAGCAGGGGAAAAAGTCAGTCAGTATAATTACTGCTGGGGACAAGGTTATTCTCTGTCATCACTGTGTCTGTAAGGCTACAAGGAAAAGGGCATAATCATGTTTCCTAATTACTCTTCTATTTCTGTGTCATGGAAGAGACTGAAAATATTCACAAAGAAAGGTTAAAAGAAGGGTAGCTTTTCTGACTTCCCCATGCACAAATCGTGGCTGAAGTCAATGGGACCACTTGCAGGATTAGAAAATTGAGTAAAATTCGGCTATAAAGCACAAACAGTAAGTAAACCTGCTTTCTCGGTCCCTCTTACAACATCTCTATGGTGTTAATGAGTCTACAGAGAAGAACCTTTGAATTCTCTCTCTGTGCAGAAGTGCCCTATTTATAAGGTTGTACATACTTCATTAGATCTGGAATATTACGTCATTCCATGCATAGTTATGTCTACATGCTAAAGACGAGTTAGATATTCATGGTGACTCTGAACGACCACTGTAAAGCTTTTCAGCTCAAAATTTTAGTCCAAGTTATCATCATTAACATTATAACCAGTGCACACAGTTTTGAAAGGGAATTGAAGCAAATGAACATAAGGCAGAAACGAAAATACTAGCTAGGGTGCAATAACTTGCAAATATGAAGACATAATGCTGTATGACCCTCTTACCGGTAATAAAAATCATTTTTGCCATGACCTTAACATCCATCTTGACTTCAGAAGCTTTGACTGACTGATGAGAATGTATGAATAATAAATGCGCAGTTTCAAATGTTCCCTAGCTTTTCAGCACAAGGCAGAATTTTAATTCAAGGATGTGCTCAGTTAACTGATCATAACTTCACAACCAGATTAGTTCTGCAGTGGAATAAAGCTATTTTTATAAATATTCTAGGTTTACTGGTGTTGTAAGCATTTTTTTCTCTTCTCTCCCTTGTATTATTCCTCTCAGTCTATTTATTCTGTCCAATCCACTAAATCCTAATTAAAAATACCACCACAGACAGCATAAGCAGTCCTGTTGAGGTGAACAGTTGTCCCTGATCTTTCCCTCCCTAACGTTTTGGAGGAGAGCCGTGTTTTCACATACACCCAGAAGCCCCATGAAGGCAGGCGCTTACACAGACACTGCTTTAGGAAAGCATCTGTGCACTGACCGAGTCCCAGCGATGAGCAAGTAAGTTCTCTGGTGCTGAAGCTCCAGTAACTAAATAAATATGCAATGCATTAACTTAACAGCAGAGGTGGCTGAAGCCTTTCCACGGCTGGCTACGCCGTTCAGCGGCCCTGCTGCAATTCTGCCCCTTGCAGGTGCATCAGGACAACAGCTCCTGGGAGTATCCTGTAAACCTGACCCCTTTCTTCTGGAGGATTACGCGCCTCAAAGACCAGCCGGTCACCCGGCTGACACGCACAGGCCAGGAACAGCTGTATACGCACAACTGAGGAGACAGTGAGCTGAGGCACAGGATGGTAACAAGCACCAGGGCAGGAATTTCATCTAGTTGCACACAGGAGCTCTCTACCTGCACGCACAAACGTACCCCCCCAGCTAGCTCACAGTGACTGCAGGACAAAGAGCATGTGCAGAAGTAGTGAACGCCAAGTAACCAGTGCTCTGCAAGTTCACAGTCCCTCAGCAAACGTTCGCCCGCATGTCTGCTAAGGCGTCAAGAGTCAGCAGCCAGGACCAAAGTACCAAAACAAGCTGTGAGCATCTATTAAGTCATGTAGAGCCTTCTCATTCGGCAGACTAACTCCACTTATTTCGACTACCCAACACCACAAGTGTTCCCAGTTCTTTCTTGCAACGCCTTTTAGCCTCCCCTCTCAGCCTGTGGACAGCTTCCGGCAGCCACGGTTTACGGCGGGGGGGGCCTCAAGAGGGGAGCCGTGCAAAGAGGGAGCTTTATTTGAGAGCAGTGAGATGAGTACCTAAGAGCACTTAATCATTTAAAGTGTGCTGGAGTGCCAGTGTCCACCCCCTGGCGTGGACGATCCCTTGATTTGCTTTCACATGCCCCTGCATACAGGCAGCCAGGATGACGCCTTACAATTTAGAAGAGGCATCTGGGTTTGCCTGGAGCACGAGTGGACAACTCTCAAGGGTGAAACACCAAGAGTGAAGCGTCCTGCACAGGAGGGTCCTGCCAAGATCCTCCACAGGGGTACACACCGACACCGTGTAGGTTCTGTGAGTGTCCTGCCCTCCAGACATGCTGCATTTTCATCCATTGCAGCTGAAGCAACTAAGAACACATATGAGTAATTACACTTTGGGTGTCTGAACCTGGAAAATGTCACTTTAATTCAGACCCCACTGAATTAACCTGCCTCTGCTCCATGGCAGTGGAGCTGAGAGCACCCATGCTCTGCGCTCTCCTGTCGGTTCTTACGGACTGACGGAGAAACTGTTTCCAGGTGACTGTGCACAAACAGCGATGCTAGTTAATTTTAAGTGGGGAAAACTAAAAAGGCCAAGGTAGCAAATAAAATTTTCAAACTTTTGAAAAACACTGGGTTACTGGAAAGCTCAAACTGCTGTTCTCTGAAAAATATAAAAAGAGAATTTATAGCAGCTCATGCTAAAAAATCCTTTACTTTTCTTGTTTAACATATACTAAAGTTCAGTGGTCAAGAAAGCATGAAGCATCAAGAACCACTGCGCAAACTCCTGCAGGTTGCAGTACAGATTTGCTAGAGGAAGAGCTGAGGTAGGTTGTGTGTAAGTGCCGACGTGAAAGACCCCGGTCAGTGATGTAGTGCAAATGAGGTCTGACGCACACGAACCATAACCCCAGCTTCTAAGTTCACAGGGCATGATTCAAAGCAGCTCGAGTACTTGCAGAAATCATCCAGCCCCTCGCTGATTTAATGGAAGCTGGAAAACTGCATGGTTTACTAATTACATCAGTCATGCTTTGCCAAAACAAATCTGTGAAATTGTTTAATATCTACACAGGAAGAACTGTGATTGCATAAGCATTTTTACATGAATTTTAGTATGTGGCCTAGAGATCTGATCTAAAGCTTACTCAATCAGTCTGTCTACTGACTCCAACAAGCTTTGCAGCAAGGTTTTGCTAAAATATTTCAGTGGTCGCAATGCATTTTTGGAACCTAAGTAAGTTATTAAAATGCACGAAAATCAGTTGCTTGATGTAGTACCATTTAAATTACACACGTTGCTTGTATGCCAGATCAAGAAAGAACGGTAAAAGGCATTATACCGAATTCCTGGGAACACACTTGCCAAAAATGTCTAGGATAAAATCCTTAATATTTTGGTAAATATCAAATAGCTGCATTTTCTTTTCTCCCCTCCCCTCAACTAGTCGGCTTTACAAAGGGCTGTCCTCACAGACTCCTTCCAATTTCTTGAGTACAGATCTATCAGACATCCTCTGCATACCTCCTAGTATGATAGTGCTGTTTTAATGTGGGTTTGTCTGTAAAAAACTAACTCAGCTGTGTTAATATAGGCAAAAATTCACATAGATATGTAATTTTTCATGAAGTGCTATTTGCAGAATCGAAACATATATCCCAGCTTTAAGTCCCATCACTTGTCCTCTGAAGGGATTTCTGCTTATGTAAATTGTAGAGCATCAATTCTTCAGCAATTACATCAGGACAAGTGTAGATTTGATCACTCTTGAGTAAGAACAAGTGCACCTTGGTTCTGCTTAGTCCAAAATCAGCCCTGAGGCTTTAGTGGTAGAGGTCTGAACCTTGATTTCTTGTGTAGGTTCATGATCAGCCTGTCTGCGAGACTGCCAGCCTGTGCCCTTTATGATCACTGCACCATAAATGAAATCAAAACCTTCAAGTGTGTGACTCAGAACAACTGTTGCTAAGCTCATGAAGGCAAAGGGGTCTTACAGCAAAGAGAAACAAATACACCAGCTTAAGAGATGTGTAAGGAAGAGAAGTTAATTGAGGGAAAGAGGAAGGAAAGAGAAGATTTCAAATTCTGATTTGGGATGACAGAGCATGATGCTGATTTTTATATTAGACTGGAAAACACCCACCCAGCTTCCGAGAGAAGCAGAGAGAAGCCAGCCTTCCTGCAGTCAGCACCTCCTCTGCCCGCAGCTCGCCAGGCACCGCAGGGCCGCAGGCTGGAGAGAGGCTGCCTGCACCTGGCAGCAGCCGCCCCGCACCAGCGGCTGCCGCGCAAATACCTCTACGCATTTGCCGCCAGGAACAAATGGTTATTTCCAAGTGTATTTTTTCCAGAATTCCCCCTTCTCCCTCCCCAGAAAAAGGCAAACGAGAAGCACTTACCTGGTGGGAGAAAGGCTGTATGCTGCTGTAACTGCATGTTGGCAAGAGCTTGCTGGTATTGGAAAATACCAGTGTTAAAGACTGCGGTGGCACCATTGGTTTTTTCAAGCGCAGGCCTCTTTGGTAATGGGGGAAGTACAGCTTGAGGAATTCCCTGAATGGTGGATGAGTATAAAAATAAAGTCCAGTAAAAAAATGAAAAAAAAAAAAAAAGGGGTGGTGGGGGGGACGGGGTGTGGAGGAGGACGGGAGGGAGGGAGAAGAAAAGGAAAGAGAGAAAGGAAAAAAGAAAAATCAGTAGAAGGCAAAAAAACCAGGCAGCACCATGTTTATCCATGAGCAAGCAAGCAGCATAGCAGACTTAACTACCAAATAAAAGGCGAGGTAAAAGCTTTACAAGGGAGCACTACTTTAGCCTACCATTACAGCGGCACAGGTAACGTGTCGGAGCCGTACATTATAGGAACCGGCATAAATACTACGCTACTGTAAAGCTTCAGGGTTTCGATCGGGAGCGAGGCTACTGGGGTAGGGGGAAGCAGCACTGCTAGCTCCATGAGGATCAACACGTAGAAGCAATGTTAATAGTCACCGTCCGGAGCGGATGGCAGGGCCGCTGGCGCCAACCCACTCCCCGGGCCCCAGCGCCTGCCCGGGCATGCAGAGCGCGCGCCGCATGCCGGCACCCCCGGGCCACCTCCGCGCCACAGCGCCGCGAAGCCATGCCAACGCACCCTGCGCCCGCGGCCGGCCCTGCGCCGCGGCCGCCCGCACGGCACCCTTGGGGGGGGGGGCGGGACGGGATGGGACGGGGCGGGGGCCGGGAGGGGCGAGGAG
>JAVKLA010000084.1:42455694-42484682 GCA_034782735.1 Sagittarius serpentarius
GGAGAGGTGACAAAAGAGTCACTCCTCTAAGTCTCGGCACTTATTTTCAGGGGTTTCCAACTTGGCCATCGTCTTCCTTTCCATACAAGTTCAAAGCAAAACCACTCAGCCTTTTTTTAAGTTTTACTGATTTCAGATTTTTTTTTTCTGGCTTTTCCTAATTGATAAAAATGGTTTTTACTGCAGACTGTGCCCCTGGGTGTTTTGTGAAAGTAACACTCTCACAACTCCCTCTCATGCAGAGGAGTTTGGCTCAGCAGTGTATCACTTCTCTAAATAGCTATATAAAGAGAAAGCAAGCGTCCAGACGACCAAATCCTGCACGCTGAAGTCCCAGATTTCATTAGCTCCCCGTGCACTTTGGTCACAGTCTGCGAGTCAGCACAAGCTCTGCCCCGGAGGCACCGCACAGAGTTGCCCCTGCACAGCCCCTCTCGGGCTCCCACGGACTTATGTGCTTCCCTGGCCATGGGCACAGCTGGTGCTCGGGGACTTCAGGTACCTCCTGCTCCCGCTTACTAACAGAAAACTTTTGAGGCCACATGTCCCCAACACCACTGACCAGCGCCATGGCCTCTACATGGGTGGAAGCACAATCAAACACAGCAGCAGACCTTTGCACTGCGACCCAAAGGGCTCCCTGCCATCAGCATCCTCCTCTCAGTACTCATTTCCAAAATCTAGTGTGATTTATTTATGAATTTATCTAATCGCATTTTGGTTTTAATCCACCTCTGGCAGGTATCCATCACGAAACAAGAGTCCTCAAAGGAAAAACATCCCTTGGTGATTCCAAACAGCCACCCATGCACCAGCTCTCAGCTTGGTGTGGCTGCCTCTCCTGTAACCTGACCGTGCTTTGGGGAACGCTTTCCTCGGAGAAAACATCTCTAAAAGGGAAATGATGCCATCCCACAGAAGGGGAACCTGTGGTGATGTGAGCTCCAGTGACAGCGGCAGCGGGAAACACTCGCTGCCAGATGACCCTCCACACTCCTCCCAGCTCACAGCCTTCTGAGTGGCAGCTTGTCAGTCAGAGATGCAACTCAGAAAAAGGAATTCATTTTCCTTGTAAGGCGAATTAATCCCTGTTAATGCAGATGCATGGGCAGAAAGAGAAGCACTACAATTACAACTGGCAGCATTTTAAAACAGACCTCCTTCTCGCTCCTCCCGTCATGCTCCTGGAGTTCAGGGACCATAACCAAGAGCAAAGCAACCCACCCACCCCCCCCTGCCCCAAGCCTTCACACCCTCCCCACGCAGAGGAGATGCTGCAGTACCAGGATCTCGGAGACCCGCCGCTGCACTAACGCTACAGGAACGCTAGTGCTGAGCACTGGCCAGCGGCGTGGGGGCTGAGGGCAGAGTAGGGGGGCTGGGGCTGCAGGGACAGGTCACAGCTCGGCTCTCTCCACCGCCGATCAAAGCCGCCGCCGGCTGCTGCACGGCGCCGGACAGGGAGAGCACCAGCGGCCGTGCTACGGGGAGAGGCGACCTCTCGCAAGTGGTCCGTGCCTTAACACACTGCTGTGTCCAACAGACAACCGGGGTGACAGCGGATCAGCCCGCCTGCTCAGCCTCTCCCATCACTGCCTTTTAACCACTAAAGCTGACCGGGGCTGCCGAGCACCCGCACGTAAGCTGTGCTCGCAGGCTGTGCTCGCTGGCTGGGCTCATCGGCATGCCCCAAGCGTGCGGCAGCCGGTGGCAGGTTGCTGGCTCACCACCCATGCTGCTGCAGCGCCGATAAGGTGGCGAAAACACTGTCACGCCTTTCAGATAAGAAAGATTCAGGGCAAGGAGAGTACCAGCGAGAGAGCACTAACACTTGTCAGGGTTGTAGCGAGGATGATAAGCCGGGTGCGGGAGGCTGGCGGGGGAGTGCTGGCACCATCTGTCCAGAGCAAAAGTAAGAGAGCCTGAAAGTCATCTTTCACCCAGACAGCTGAAGCTCTGCCCTTACACCCACCCCCGGTGCTCCGTACCTGTGCCCGTGCACCCCCCACATTAACACCTTCTGGGCACACACTAACACAGTTTCGAGGCTCTCTTGCTGCTGTCATGGTCACTCCTAAAAGGGCTCAATATTCCAATTTCTTTGTGCAACGGAGGGTCAGAAGCAGAACCACAGGCATTAACCTACTGTATGATCAGTCATACAGTCACCCCCTGTCCTTACCCGTCACCAAGATGCGACATTATCAGCTGGAGTGAAACCTGCATTATTTTCTTTCACAAGAAAAATATTTCATATCTAGGAGACATAATAAATGATACAACTTGTGAGACTAAGTTACACATATCGGCTCCTACCTCCAGCCTGTCTGTCCTCATTAGCTTTTGGGCAGCGGCGGCGGCAGCGGCAGGAACCGGTACACCGGGGTTCCCTGTCACCAGCATCGGGGCGGTGGGCAGGATCTCCGCTGGGACCAGGCCTGGGGAGACGGGCCCCAGGTAGGGGTTGAAGGCGGCTGATGCATTGGTGGCTAAGCTCGGTGCAACGGAAAACATCGGCTGCAATCAGAGAAAAGAAGAAGAAAGACTCTTTAATATTTACACTTGCCATGCCGTCAGCATAGTAACTTTTTGGCTATAATCTTGAGCACGATGGCAGTGAACTTCTGTTACTAATGGGAAAGAAGCACTTGTCGTGTTTGTGGAACACGAAGAATAGCCGTGCAAACATTGCGCACGAGCAAGTCCACGAGGGCAGGCATTCCCCGCCAGCCTCCACCGGTTCTCCTGCTCAAGCTTCCCCTGTGCAATCACGTGGCAGCTCTTGGAGTAAACTCTCATTTGATCTGCCCTTCAGCAACGCCATCATAAACGAGCACTCCTCGCAGCCACAGGAGAAAGTCTGAGGCTCTCGGAGGGACATGTCCAAAACTGGTACAAACATCCACTCTCGGGGAAAAAGGCATCTGCGCGAGAGCCCCGACACACCATCAAACCATACTCAACTTCAGACACTGATAAATACATTTCTGACCCTGATGATAGCCAGCACTGGTTCAGAAATTTCAGAGGTTTAGTACAGGAACAAGACCAGACGACCATAATCATTTATTTTTACAAAATTAAACAGGCTGTCCGTGCAGATATTCAGAAAGAAATACACTGCATGAAGGATATGCTTTATTTAGACTAAAACATTAAGCCAGAGAGCGAGCTTGCAAATACTGGGTTTTTTGTTTGCTTGCTTGATAAAAAGAGTCAGATGCCCTTGTAGGCTATCACATGTTGTGAAGATAACTGGATGTAGAAGACCAAGTAATGCTGAAAGACCGAATGTGGAGCTGTTACACGGCAGCGAAGATTAAACAACTCTTCTGCCCCACTGAATGCAAAGGCACTGCGTGTAATTGCCAAACAAAATCTAGTCTGGAGTGTTTATCTTTAGTATCTAAACAAAGTAGTTACTCAAGGCATTTAGATTTTTCTTCCAACCTAATTTTTAGAGGGAAAAACAACCACAGAGTTAACGCAACTTTTTTTCTCTGTTTCATATCTGTTTAAGCCAGACAGCATATAACACCACATGTTTTCGTATTCCTGAGGAAATGACTGAACCATTTGGAAGCAAGGAACAAGTCCATTTGAAACACTGGACAAAAACACACGCAGAGGTTACTGAAGGAAAAAGACTGAAAGTTGTGTAAATGGGAATAATTTCTTTAATGTCTCTGGTTCTTCATCCATGTGAATGAAAAACAAACAGGCAAATTTTACAGGAAATAAAATATTACTCTTAAATACACTATTAATTAACTGCACTTTTCATTACTGTGTTATCAGCTACGTAATAATGAACATTAAAAATAAAACTACAAGCCAGTCTGTTAGTGTGTAACTTAAGAGATAGCAATGTTTGACTTCAGCCCAATATACCCACTGTACAGTTAATAAAAGACTACCCCATTTATTTCCTACTGAGATAATTTTATACCAATATAAGTATCCTGTGGCCTTTAGATCACTGCAAAATAATAGCATATTTTACCAGAGCCACTTCGTATTATTCTGAAACTCACAGGTATTTTGCAGTGTGCTGTACACATGTAAATTAGGAGATAAAAACCTGCCCTGCAGTCTTATTAGCCCAGACTCGGAGCCACGCTGCTGGCAGAAAGAGACCATGAAGTGGTGAAACCTGGGCAGCACACAACTGCTTCTCGGTAGCAGCAGTCTGCCAGGGCACAAAGCCACCCGCACACACCTGCACCCAGAAAAAAATCCTGGCAACACAGTGGCCTCAGGAGGACACGCGGCACAGACTGGATCTCCCAGGGACTACCCCAGCCGCCCCAGCACTGACCCAAGGCTCGGGCGGCTGCAGGACGGGGAGGAGCGGGACTCTGCCCCGAGCGTCAGCCCAAGCACGGCCCTGCTGTCCATGAGCATCAGCCGAGGGTCAGCCTGGGCTCCCCTGCCTGTAACTGCAAACTGGTCAGAACTGGGACCTCGATGACACGCAGGAGAGGCGAGACGGGGGGGGGGAGCTCCAGGTCAGTCCAAGCTGCTGGGCTCTCCTCTGCTGTTTACTGCTCACTCGTTTTCCATTAAGCTTTCACCTTCCCATCTCTAGAAGCAGAGGTAATATTTCTCTATCACTGCGACCAAACCATACAACTACTTACTGGCCTTGCAGTTTGGGCCCTGCTATGCTGTGCATCATGCAAAACAGCTAAAAAAAGAAAAAAGCAGCTCCTGTAGGTCAGCAGAGAGAACAGAGGTGAAGGAGGACACAGCCTTGGATGCAGCCCTGTGCTGCCAGATGGCCCATAATCCACATCATCTCCTCTACCGAATAATTCTGTTCTAAAAATGCCTGTGCACAGCCAGTGGGAACCTCACCAGCAGGTCCGATCTCCACGGGTCTGCCTTTCAGAGGCACTGCTTGCTAACAGGGTCTATCGACTGGGAAGGAGACACAGGGGCACCTTTGGAAATCGGGCTCTGCAGCACAGCAGAGCCACAGCTCCTCCCCGGACAGACAGACAGACAGGCTTTCTGCCAGTGCTCCAGCTCGCCAGCTCTGAAGGACCGGCTGCCCGCAGGGAAGGAGCTGGACTCATTTAATGCATCTTTAACAGTCATCTACTGAGCACCGACCACGCCAAGGAAAGCACAGGAGCGTACCTCATACACAGAGAGAAACGCTGGCAACCTACGGCCACTTGTGAATTACAAACACACCTGCAGGAAGGTCTGGGAGCTTGTTCTGCTGCAGATTTGCACCTGCAGCATGCAGCGGATCGCCTCTGGAGATCCAGCACCCTGCAGAAAGGCACGCCTGACTAACAGCCCTGCGGTTCAGGCCTGTATAGAACAAGCAGCTGTGGGGCTCCCCGTGCTCCCGGCACCCCCCGTGCCCCTGGAGGCAAGGAACAGCCCCAGAGTCTCCGGCCACCTTTGCAGTCCTCCTCCACTCGCCTCACATCTCCATCTTCCTGCTTCTATTTAGCATTTTTCACACTCTTCCACACTGGAAAAGGCAAATCCAGGGTCTGACGTTGCTATTGTGAAGCAGCACAGCATCACCCACTGATGTACCAAACTGATGGGCTAGTACCAAAGCCACAGGCTAGCTGAGCCCCGTTCCCCCTAAACCCGTTTACAAGCAAGGAGGGCAGAACCGATCCGAGCAGGCAGAGCTCTTCCTCAGGACCTCAGCACTTGCAGTCAGCAGGACACGCAATCCCCACTCACCATCTGAAATCCCCTCCCTCACGTGCCAGCTAAAGACAGACAAACGAGTGAACTAAAAAGGAAAGATGGGAAAAGTCCACAGACATTACTTGCAACTAAGATAATGAAAACTTTAATCAAACAGAAATATGAGCGAAAGGATCCTGCTGCTTTGCTTACAAAATTAAGAGTCTCTCGTTAGTTCACTTACTTTTATTAAAGTATGGGGTATTGATTTTTGTAAAACAAAACAGACTGAAGCATCATTAGATGGGATGATATTAATCACTTGCTAGAATACCTTGAATTAACATCCGTTTCCACTGTGCTAAAAAATAAAGTAATTTTAAGGCCAAATTAGCAGGATGACATCCATCTCGGAACACTATTGCTGGACAGCCAGTGGGCCTTGCTATGAATCCTTGTATTGAATGAGACTGAATTCTGGAAATACACAGTCTGTAATGTTTGAACTCAAGCGACGCACACAGAAATTACCCAGGCACAGGTAGAAGTTTTGTGCCGCACTTCAAAATACACTGTCTTAAATTTTGCTTGTTAGGGACACTGTGACTGTAGCATAAAGGAGAATTTAAATTTGATGTAAATGTTATCCTCACACTAGCCTCTCTTTATACTAAAAAGGAACGTTAATCCAAAGGACCGCATTAGTATTTTTTTCCACATTTACCCAAACGTTGGTGTGTGCCTACACACTGCTTTGTATAAACCCGAGAGAGCTGTATGTGGTTAAAATTCATGAAACAAACAAAAAGGTTAACAGAGAAGAATATTTTAAGCAATGGTTCTTACCGTTGGCTGCATTTTGACTTAAGCTTTCTCATAGTCCCAAATACAAATTTGGTGGCACTAATGCTGTATCACTGTACTCAAATCAGGAAATAAAAATAAAATTGTGGCATGTGCACACGTCTGCTTTGAGCTGCTGAGACTGAAAAATCATTTGGAGGTTGTTCTGGAGTTGAAGCACGTAAAGCACAGCCTGCTTTCGAGCTCTCTAGCTGTACAGGCACTTAATTTTGTTCCTGAGCTGAAAGCTATCAGCAGCGGGCACCAGCCCACAGGCAGCCCCATTCCTCCTGCAAGACAGGAGTAAGGAGCAGGCGGCACGGCGCGGTGCCAGGGCAGCCCCTGGGGCACGGCGCTGCCACCGCAGCTGGGCTCTGCGCGCTGACGCTGCCTCAGCTCATCTCCTTGCCTAGGTGACACAGCCAATTTTATTTAAAGAAAAGCCAATCAAAAGAGCGAAAACAAAATGCAGTATCTTCTCACGCTGTGCTAACAGGTACTAAAGTCAATTTGCTGTGACGATCCTACCACATTTTCTGCTTTTCTCCCCCACATACACTCTTTCTTGAAACAGTCGAGGCATAAAGCTCTGTGAGAGAGTAACACTTACATTAACTGACTCAAATAAGAAGCTACAAAACATTTACTGGTATTCCGTAGACCCACAAAACATGGGGCCAAATAACCATTTGGTGTAAGTATGAGAATCCTTTCTGCTGAGATGATCTCTCCTAAGGATCTAGCTGTATTTTGAGGAGCTTTAATTGTCGCTATGTTTTTTGAAACAAAAGTTGAAGAACTCATCTAACAGAGTGAATATAGGTTTCCTAACAGAGGGTATCTAGAGGTAAATGAAACTCCCTAAATTCTACCTTTGCCAGCAAGAAAGGAATAAAAGATCTGTCAGAGAAGTGCTAATGAAGATATATTTACTTCATATTTATTTTTCAACTTATTCTTCCCTTTGCTGCCATTTTACCCATTGAAAGAGAGAGCTTCAGCCAGGGGAGCTCTGTTTGCATTTTTATGTAGAATGTACCAACCTTGCTCATCCATTAATCAGCGCTAGTCTCGCTCATACATTAATCAGTACCTTCTAATGTCTGAGCTAGAAATTTATATCAAAAGTGTTCTGGCCAAATTTATCCATAGGTTAGCTCAAATGTCCTCTCTCGATTGCATTAGAGAGGGATCTGGCACAGGGTGTTCAGCTCCTGAACGCCTATGTGCATGGCGGATTGATGCCAGTCATCTTCACATTTGCTGGAATGAGGGATTACTGCAGAGCCAGAAACTCAGCCACGGCGTTCAACTTTGTGGAACACTGAACTGCACTTACTAAGGTATAAGAGAAATAGATATGATGTAATATACGATCACATTTTACTGTGACCAGACGAGAGATCTCTGATAGATTCTCCTTCCCCCACCCCTTGGTTTTTTGTAGAAAGTGTGATTATCTGTACGACTCCTTCCTGCCAAGCCTGAGCTGTGGATCATGCAGGTCAGACTGACATGCACCATACATCACTCGGGGCAAGCCTTCTGCTCTGCCTGACAACGTGCTGTAAAAAGCAAAGTCCAATTCCAGCAAGTAATTTCCTGAGAAGGTTCCCCTGAGTGAATGGAAAACATCCAGTGGGAATCTTCTCAAACCCAGGAATTTCCTAGAGCACATGAAATTGAAACGTCTATTTATGAAAATCCCACACAGATCGCTCACTTTCTTAATTTTAAGAAAGAAGCTGCAAAAAAATGAATTAAATTAACAAAAGATTAACAAAATTGATTAAATTAACAATATTATTGCAGGCACGGGAGAAGTAAGCCGTACAAAGACATACAGACCAGCATTTCCTTGTATTTGATTTCTGCACCAGTTACTGACGTTTGTGGGATTTTACAGGCATGTAAACAAACTCGCTAACTTAATTCTACTACAATTCACTGTACTCATTGATGGAAGCCAAAAAGCGTACGTACCACAGGCTGCAACGGGGCACCAGGCATCATGGCATTGGCAAGCTGCATCTGCTGGGCCAGCATGGCCATATTCTTCTGCTGAATCAGGTTATTGCGTCCATTTATCTCCAGCTGTGTTTTTAAGTGTGGTGGTGGGTGAAGATATTTGCAGTTTTCCCTTGAACATCGACCCTGAAGGAGAGAATTGACACAGTTGGCTTAGAAGCTATAAGTGTATCTTCGCTCCTTATGTCATGGGCTAAACCAAGCACAACGCATGCTACAGACCTAGGAGGAGCGCCCCCGGCCACTTCTCTAGGCCATCACATACTGACCAGAGCAACTTGACCATTCTAGCATCGGCTGCCTGCTTTGCTTTTCTAAATTATGCATTTCTGCAGTACAACTCTAAATTTTTGCTCAGTCAAAGCTATGCCCATGGGGACTCAGAACGGCTCCCCCCTGCCCACAGACCTGCCTCCAGCAAGCAGGCGGCTGCGGAGCCAGAAGCCCAGCAAAAGAAACGCGGTCCGGCTGCGGCAGTGAGCCTACAAAAGCTCACGTGCTGCTCTGAGAATGTTCGAGGCTCGCTTGCCTTTCTGCTGTGCAGGGGCACAAGAAGCACTGAGTGCACAGCAAGACGTGTGGTCAAAGTAGCATTATTACCAGGAAAACCGCATCAGCTCTGTGCTTTCACTGGACCTGGAACACGGCATCTTTGACGAAAACCTCTTACATATGATGCATTTTTGTCACAACTGTGCAAACCAAACAAGAAAATCAGAATTGACTTGTTTCTAAATTTTTCATTAAATTCAGATGTGGTAAACAACAAATTTCATGCACTGACTTTTTCTGGATGAAAGGACATTCATCAATTTGACAACCACTGACATCAAGAAATAATAAAAAATAATTCTACGTACAATGTATATCCAAACCCCACTGTACCTCCTTGTAACCAAGTAAACCAGCTTCACACATATGACACCCTTGCTTGGTGAACTCTCAATGCGGTCTCTTGCTCTGGGTGCCCCCACCTGCGGGGTCCCAGCTGGGAGCGGGGTGGCTGGGGCACAAAGGTGGCTTCTGAAAACTAGCCCCAAATCCCCCCAACTGTGGCTCCACTGTAAAAACCTCCAAAACGAAAGGCACCGCCAGAGGAAAGGGCAGTGCTGCACAGCCGCTCAGGCATGGTGTGCGGCAGAGGGAGGTCGGGGAAGAGACACCCCCTCTCCTGGGGAAGAGAACCCCCTCTTCTCATGGCTTCTCATGTGAGCTGTGGTCTCGCACGCCATGAGACTTCAGAAAAATGCAAATTCATTAGTATGGAAGCTTTACACACTAACTGTTCTTTAAAACCGTAACACTGGAGCCCATACTTTCACTATAGGGATGATAACAATAAAAGAAAAAACACAACCGAAAAGGAGAATTGAATCCTTTTCTGGAAAAAACAGACTCCTTAAATTACATTTTTTTTCCTTTACTCATTCATCTTTGAAATAAATCCAAACAGGAACAATGACAAGGCAAAAGACAGCCTTAATTTAAGTAAGAAACTGTTTTTATCAAGAAAGAAATTAATTCAATATAGTTTGACCTTATACTGCAGTTTTGCTCAAAGTTAAAATGTATTCTTGTTATAAGATCTGCCAGAAATCTAATTTGTACGATGATTTTTGTCTCCCCTTAAGGCTGGGATAAATGGTTTGCTGCTGTCCCTCTCCCAATCTGTCTCTCCTGCTGGCAGTCCAAAGCTCTTTGAACTCATTTTCATAGTTATTCAACTGACATCCGAGTGATCCTTGCATAGGAAGATATACCTGATACAAAGAAAAATGCGTAAAGTTTTGTGGATATCTTTAGGCTATACACCAAGATTATAGAAAGCCCCATGTATATGCACACCACTACTGTAAGGAACGGCAAAGAAAGTTCATCTTTCCCAGCAGCCGTTCATAATTCTGGGGCACATTTCCTTGAATGAAATGCATTTTCCATCACACAGTCCCAGCGACAACACAGAGGAACTGGGCGACTGCTTGCAGTCACAGCGGGAAGGTGCAGACGAACAGAAACCCCGGCACAGGCTGCCCCGGTGCTCGGCCGTGCCGTGCTCGCTGCCGCCTTGCTGGCCCTGGGCCGCGGGGCTGCAGACGTCCGTCTTCTCATTTCTGGCAAGAGTCGGAGGGCTCCCCCAACCCCTTTGGCGTGGGGCCTCTGCCTTCCCCCTACACAGCCCCGTGATGGGGCTCCCGCAGGCGTTTGCTCGTCGGACTGAGGGGTGCTACGGGCTGTCCCCGGGCGAGCTGATGCACGGAAAGGACCACTGAAGTCACTTGCAAGAAAATCTCCCTAATAACATGGCTCCGTATTTTGGAAAGCAATCAAGATAGGGGCCAGATAATGCACAAAAGCTAAAAGCACAACAGCTATACTACAGATAAGACGGTTTAAAAAACACCTGCAGCCTGAGAAAATATTTTTACAGGGGAATGGAGTTTCCTACTGCAAACAAGGATTAGGATACTTTAGTAACAAATATTATCAATTCATAAGTAGAAAAGACAAACTGATGGTGGCAACAGGAATAGGTGTTTATGGGGTGTGAATTTTAGTCACCGTGCTATTCGCTGAAACCATGTTTTTATATGTGTGTGTATACACACGTATACACGTTTGCGTATGTGCATCTGCTGGTCACTGTTCCACCCATGCTAACTCCCTGGGAAACCTCCAGCAACTCATGGCGAAAGCGCAGGGCGGCTGCCGGTGGGGCTGCACCCATCCACGTCTGTGGGGACGAAAGCCAGCACCCAACAGCCCGGAGCAGCGGCCAGACCCGCGCAGGGGCTAGTGCAGCCTGGGGCGGACCGGCCGAAATGACGCGCGGGACACCTCCCGACCTGGCTTGTCCGCACGCTGTGCCTTTGCTCGGGGGAAAGCACACTTACAGCCTGGGGGGATGCTTTTGGACAAAATGACCCCCAGTTCTCTCTTTTAATGCCTTACTGACAATACAGTTCAGTATTGAAGCCATTTTGCACAAATAAACCAACATCATTTCAGCACAACCCCCCCGCAAGCATTTCACAATTAGATGAAATGGTAGGTAGGTAAAAGGCAAGCACTTTGGAACAGCTTTATTTACGTCAATCTTTCTCTTGATACTAAACCCCATGTTAATTGTTGCTACCACTAAGTAACATGGAGCAAAATTGCACATTTACTAGCTGCCTGGAAGATGATATCTTACAGTGTAAAAATCAGACTTAATTACTGCTAAGTGAGTAACATGAAACTACAACGCGTTGCTGGAATCAGACAGGAGCAATTAACAAACCTGATTCTGAAACGCAGATTAAACTCAATGTCCTTATTTCACTGGTGGGGTTGAGGCTGCTCCACACCTCTCCAGACTGGATCTGAAGTGTGGCAGTATGTGTTGGACATCATGACCACTTAATGTACTTCATAGACTCAAATGCTTTAAGGCCAAAAGAGACCATTCCAGTGATGTAATGCAATGCCCTCTGGTTCCTGGGAAACAAGGAGTCCCCTCTGTCATTTCCCCATCAAGGCCATCATTTCTATTCACTTAGCAGCTGATCTTTAAGGAAGACAATTTACTCTGAGTTAAAGACTACAAGAATACACACCTCTCCAGGTAAACTGTGGTTATGCTTAGTTATCATTAGCTACTATCAAAAAGTTTACATCTTTCTTGTTTCCATGACATTTTGGAGCCTAGTGCAGTGTTTAACCTTCCATCTTTTAAAATTTTCAGATCTCTGCAAATTTTCCAAAAGAAATGCAGACTCCTCTGGGAACAGGATTTCTCATCTTACTTTTATTCCATGGACCTTTAGAAATGGTCCACAGAGTGCCCAGGAGTTGGGAAAAAACCGCAGGCTAAAAACTACTGTCAAAAATCTCGATCAAGAACACCGACTGCATTCTTCTCCTTTATACTGTGAGCAAGTAGTTTCTTGATCACCTTTTCACTAGATTCGGGTAACTTCAGTCAACAGAGTTTAAGCCAGCTTTTCATCTCTCAATCTTTTCTGACCCCTTTGCTGCTTTTTCAATCACAAAAAAAAGAATACCGTAAGTGAGTAAATTCAGAGAAGTGGAAGTTGAGCATGCTGGCAGTCTCCTGAAATGCTGTACCAGCACACTGGCAGGGTTTTACCAGAATCCTGCTGGACTAAAACTTACTAAAAATGCTTCCGAGGCTCCCCAGGCATGCTCTTCAGCAGAGGCCCCCCGTAGATCTCCGGTCCCTCCAGACAAGCCGGACGAGGCCTCCCCCACGGGCAGAGCCAGCAGGGAAACTCGGGGTGCACAGCTTGACACTAAGGGGGGAAAAACACTCAAATGGCACTGTGACATTTGGGCAAAAACCTGTTGCCAACATCCCGCGTTTACTTCTGCGCCCGGAACTCCCCCCGGAAGACACCCGGCTCTCGCTCACACGGCAGCGGACAGCCGGAGCGGTGGCTCCCCACCAGCAGCCGTGAGGAGAAGAGGCCGGGCCGGGCCCAGGCGGTGCCGCTGGAACCGGGCACGGACACGGACCCACTGCGGTGCCTGGGGTGCACCGGCCCGAGCGAGCCACGCTCTGCGGCCGTGCTGTGGCTTTGCCACCAGCCTGCTGCAGGAGGTAAAGCCCGGGCGGCCCGTGCGGCCTGCCAGCCACGCAGGGCAGCACCAGCGCCCTCCCCGCACAGCAATCCCGCTGTCACTAACCAGCACCCATCAGGTGCCACGCTCCCGACAGCAGCGTCACGGCGAGAAGGCGGCCCTGTGCGCTGCGGCGAGCCTTTGCGCACACCCTGCTCACAAACACGCCCTGCAGAGCGAGGAGGAAGAGGGTGAGCTTGGCTCGTCAGCTGGGCAGCTCGGTGGCCTCCCGGCAGGAAAGCCGGAGCAGGAGGACGCGCGGGCCGCTCTCACATGATGTTTTTCTCCAGCTATCATATCAACAACGTTCAGGCAGAGAGCCCAGGATGAACTAAACAGCCAGCCAGACTGTCATTAAATTAGGGCAGCACCACGTCTGCAGTATTTTAAGCTGTCTAGCCTTGGCAAAAGCCGGTGATGGGGACTGGGACAGAGAGGAGCGGGTGGCACTCGCCCGCCCGGAGACCTGTGTGGGCCCTGGGAAGTGCCTCCCTGCACCCCCCTGCAATTCTAGGTGTGGGTCTGGCACGGCTGGGGGAGCGAGGGCGTCATTCTTTGCTGGTAACGCCTCCCGCCTTGCTCTCCTGTGCTTCCCATGCCCGTGTGAAATATTTACAGTTCACTGACCCGAGCACATGGCAAGCACAGGCCGAGGTGGGGGGGAGCCATGGGGGGACCTGGCCGCCTCCTCAGCACCGTTTGGGGAGGCAGGAGGGATGGGGCTGGGCGGCTGCAGGCCCAGCATCACCCCGGCAGGTCTGTCCGTCCACCCTCGCTGCCTGCCGGATCAGGCCCACCTCTGAACACATGCCTAATCTAAATGCCATGCAAACATCATGAAACAGGGAGGGCTTGCAAGGGCAATGCCAAGAAAAGGTATTTGTTTGCAAGGTGCTCTGCCTGTGCGTTACCTCCTCCTAGCAGCATCTCTGAGAGCCCTTCTCACGCCTGTGCGTGACGCTGAGCTGGTGCAGCTCCCGTGCCCCGGTGCAGGCAGCTGGCCCCGGCTGCCGGGACACACCGTACCTCCACCCAAAAATGTCCAGAGGTCCTCGTCTGCCACTCGCTCCCTGCCACTCACAGGCAAGTCCCACGCTCCGACGGCGCTGCCAGACAGCATCGGCACCCGGCAATGCTCCGGGGAAGCTGGGTTTGCACCGCGGCAGCCGGGTAAGTGAAAAAAGCCAAACGGGGAGCAGCTGCAAAGGTGGCAACTGCAGAAGAGTGGGAGCTGCCATGCTGCACGAGGAGCCAGCACAGGGGTGGGTGACCTCAAACGGCCAGGGACACTGGGATGCTACACAGAAGCCATCAAACACAGCTTTCTGACCCTTGCACAGCTCCCTAAGAAATAAAAAATAACCCCCCAAACACGCAGAGCACTGAATACCTTAAAAAACTGGTTATTGCTAATCTCAATTTTTTTTTATGAACTACACACCAAGCCCTGAAATCTAGATTTTTTCCCGCAGATTACTGCTTTTTTGTAAACACTGCCAGTCAGATTATTGTGCCGATGAGTTTTTAGTTGGAAATAGGAATTAATAAAAATGTGTCTGTAGGAAAATATTTACTTTGTTTATTCATTTGTTGACAGAAAATGCCTGTTTTCTTTGAGTTTTCTATTTATTTCCCTAGACGGGTGGAAACGAGTAGTGCTGCCTCTCAGCATGCACACTGCCTTCTCTCAGTGCCACACAGCACTTCCCTTGTATTTGGGAAACCACTACAACACGGAAGGGACGGAGTGAAGGCAGGGGAACCCTTCTGTGTTAAGTTACTACTTCCCATCCACAGGGAAATGTGTTTTTCTTATTTTATTTTTCAAAGTCTCTTACAGAAAAATAATTATTTATTGGGACAAACACATTTTAGATGTGCAGATTTCTGTTTAAATTATCGGTAAGATACCAGGAAGAAGTATAATCTTTTTAGCCAGCAGCAGCTACTGCACAAACTTTTAAGTCTTATTTGAAATACATTTGCTTCTGCTCTTGTTACAGCAACAAATCTTTTAAACTCATGCTGGCTCTCCATTTTTGTCTTAGTTTTTCATACACAAATTATCTCCTATTCTGTACATTTCACTTTCATTGCTCAAAAACGCTGTAAAGAACAGTCCACTCCGGTCGCGGGATCAGGGTGCCCCTGCCACGGCCCGGCCGCGTGTGCCTGACCCCAGCAGAGTCCAGTCTCCTGTAATGCCTCATCGAGGTGCAGTGCCAGGTTAATCATGGTCTAGTGATCAGGTCGGGAGTTTTTCTTCCCATTGCTTTCAGGGGAGCAGGGACACGTACCTGTGCCCTGGGCGCCTTCCCACAGACCACCAGAAGCATCTCCCAGCTGTGCAATTTGGTTTTATTCCTCACAAAGTGGGAGGCATTTCATGTGAATATCTGCAGAATTGTGGAACAGAAAACATGCAAAGCTCGGACAAAAAAGAAACCATAGTCAATCTTGTCTTGGAAAAATCACCCCAAAAATTCTGCATTCTGAAAATACAGTGTAAGTATTTCTACGAGACTTGGATCATCTGACAAATGTGCTGGATTTTGTTGTTACACCTAGATATTGAAGACTTTCACATCGATGAGCAAGAAATGAGTCCATATCTGTAAGGTCACTACCATGTTCTGCTCTAGAACACCATTTTTCTGCAAAGTGCAGCACATCCTATTTTTCAGACCCCACACTAAATGTTAGAAATACAATGGCAATTCTTGCCCTCTGAAAATAATTTCTTTCCAGAAAATACCCTGATTGCATGTTTAATAATGAAAAAGTATTCTTGGGATTCACTTCTGAGACTGCAAACTCCTTCATCTGCTGCAGTTGCAGCTAGGTAATATGGGTACTAACAATTTTTACTTTTTCCTTGAGGGAATATTTAATGGAAATATCAGCAGAAGTCAATAACTAATTAACAAGAAGATAATTTGAGCTTAGTGTACTGCGGAGCCCTCTGTGCAACTGCGCCGCCGCCCAGCAGAGAAGCGTGACCCACCGGCAGAGCCGAGGCACGCGGCGCGGTGCTGCGACAGCCCCGACACTCACCCACAGCCCCGGCACAGCCCACAGCTTCAGGCAAAATCCTCTGTGCCCTGCAAATGCTCTTTCAACGGCCAGATGTGAGCCTTCGCCTCACCCACTGGAGCAGCGGAGATCACGGCAGCAACCTCACTGCTGACACTGGGTGGGTTTACAAATTAACGGCGCCCAACCGTGCAACCTGCAAAGATGACCTCAGGGTGGCATCGGGTCCAGCCCCTGCACCTGTGACCCCGGCGTCTCCGGCATGCCGCCGCTGGTTTCTGTCTCCGCTCCGGTAAGGTGCATGTGAACCCCCAGTCTCATGCACACTCAGGCCAAAGTGCACATGCTTTGCGCAAGTATCTGCACCAAGGTCTGAAAAGCAGGTCCCTGACTTTGAGTAGTTGCTATTAGGCCTTCAAAGCTGCTTTAAGAACTTGCAAACATCCATGGCTTTCAGTACCTGCATAAACTTTAAACCGATTCAAATTCAAAAAAATTACTTTCCAGCACCTCTCTTCAGAAACACCGCCTGATCTGTCACGCAAAGGAAGAACAACCACCTCACCACCCTGGTGGACTTGGCTCCAGCCTGCAACTTTCTTGGAAAGCACAGCCTAGTGATGCAATAAATAAGGTCTAATTAGCAAACTGCTCCCACAAGGTCATTACTCCTCTGGGTGCAACCCGTCGGGACCCCACCTGCGCGAGGGACCTGCGGGATCCCAGAGCAGCCGCCGCGCAGGGGCATTGCCAAAGCCAGGACACCCTGTCCCCAGAAACCCTGCGAGCAGGCAATGGGAGGTTTTCCACACTGAATCCTCGAGGGGTGCAGGAAGGCAGGGAGCACCCAGACCACCCCGCTGTAGCCTGGCACCCACGGTGCCATCACCCAGTGCGATGCCCAATGTGAACCCTCCTCTCCCAGAAGGAGCCCCGGGGAGCCCACCACATCCACCTCCGGTATCCCCCTGAATCTCAGGCTGAGGCTCCCAAAGCAGGGCTTTCCCTGCATTTCGTTATTTCCACAGGGACACTATTTGCAGTAACATAACGTCTGTCTGTCGTCAGTATTCCCTCTGGCATCCAGACGGGTTCTGGACTGCGATGGGGCGCGCTTAGCCGTGGGGGGACACTGCTCGGCACAGTGCGGTCGCAACCAAACCTGCATGACAGGGGAGAGCGGCAGAGAGGTGACATGGCGTCTGCATTTCTATTTGTAACGTTACCAGTGACTCGACAGACTGAGAGTGCTGGGATGCCTGCAGGTTTGGAGAGGAGGCAGCCTTTGCAGAAGAGTTGATTTGGGAGGATCAGCAAACCTCAGACTGGGCACAGCCAAAGTAGAAATACAGAAAAATTTTGAATGGACAGAGACTAAATAAAGATTACTGCTGTCATTTGGTAAACACTGGAGAGTGCATACTGAGCACCACGATCCTGCCATTGTTGTTTAAGGTTATCCTTCTGCAGCAGTATGAAACCAGAAAAACAAAAGAGACCCAGCAAGCCGGTGTGTGCCATTGATTCTGCACGTCCCCGGTACGGCACTGACCCCTTACTTCAGCCACGGCAGCTGCCTGACTCCACATGGAGTTTTTCCTCTATGCTGCTGGAGTCAGGTAACACTGACCGCCCTGTGTGTATCTGAAGTAAATACATCCAACGGACAAGTTTCATAAATGCAGTTGGTCTGGGAAAGTCTTAAAACTAAGCTGCGCCAGCCTGCTGGGTCTATTTATTTATGCTATTTTTATACCACTGCGGTAGCACAACCCGAGTTACGGAGCACTTGCTACACCACTCTGCGCATGTTTATACAAGAACTGCTGCTCACAAAAGCAAATGGGAAAGCTTCTTGTTTTTCATCAATCCACCAATACCACACCATTAAAATATCACCACAGAAGTCCAGGGGCAGAGGAGAACCAACAGCACCAACGTGCCCTCACTGCATGTGGAGACGTTACTGGAATAAACTCCGGCTCTTCCTCCAACGTCCTGGAATAAACCCCTTCCTCTCCCCCCGAGGTCCCGGCGCCGGCCCCGTGGCTGCTGGCAGAGCCACAACACCCCACTAGTGCGGCACGAGGAGGAGCGTGGACCGCTGCGCAGCGCGGCAGGGACACCACCGGCCACGGATGCTGGGGCGGTTTGCTCGCCCCGACCATGGGCCGGCCGCTCGCTTCAGAGCCCAGACACTCACCTGCATCCCCGCAGCGCTGCCCGGCTGGGAGAGCAGCCGCCTCCCCTCGCCCCCCGTAGCTAACAAAAGTTTTTAAAAAAGGGACTGTCACCTACAAACGCAGTGGAAGTACAGGACTGATGCAACAGCCTTTCAATTGAAATTTTTAGCACACATTGCTGCTCAGGATGTCCTGAAGCCAAACTAATTCTCCAATTAAAAATCGTTGCTTAGCAACAGGGTTTGAGATGCAGGAGAGAAAAGCGGGGTGCCGGTGACAGCTGGCCACGGGCGGGCAGGAGGGCTGCGAGGAGCCGCCTCTGCCCCGGGGTGCACAGCCCACAGCCGCTGCCGGACCCCGCCTTGACGGAGGTGTTCGTGGGGCACCTCCTGCGCAACAGGTAAAAACAACCCTCCCGTGCCGCAGGGAAACACAAACTGCGGCCCAGACCCTGCTCCAAACTCTGCTCTTGCTTATTCCAAAATAAAACTGAAGCGAAAGAAACACCAGCCCTGTGGAGTTGCCCTGGGTTTTGAGCAAACGTTTTTTCCTCAGGTAGTTTTGTGAAATTACGGTTAAATATGTGATCCTGCATGCAGCATTGCTGTTGTCATCGCTACCATTACATCAGTGAGACAACCTCCACACCACCGGATGCAATGAACCTGGGCTTTAAACATAAAAGCGTCAACCAGAAGCAGGCTGTAATCTCTGCTGACAAACTCAGCAAAGCATTTCTGTGCCATTAAGAGTTACCAACTCCTGCTTTTCAAGATCAAACATATAACCCTCTAGTATTTAACAGGATACCTCCTAAAAACAAAAGAAAAAGCTTCTTGTGGCCAGCAGACGCTCCTAGGAGTGCTGCACATCCCAACTGCCCCGCACGAACATTCACCGCCCTGTTACTATTTAACAGTTATTAATGACTGACATAATTAAACCAACCACTTTTGGGTGTTCCGAATGCACCACGATACTGAACGGCAACAGCCACAGCTGAGGATGCTCCGCTGACGCGTCCTCTCAGCCGGGGGGCTCTGCCTGTCGCTGGCACCTCCGCACCGGCGCTGCTGGTCCCCCCGTGCTGCGGGTACCCGAACTACTCGCATCCGCACGGGCTAGAGCTAGCAAACCAGCAGCCATGCTGAACAGCGCAGCTGTAACAGATTAAATATTTTTGATCCAAACCAAACATGCAAACACCTCCCTCTTTTAGGGAGTATAAATTCCTTCCGACAGCAGAGAGCTCGACACATTAAAAACCAAGCAGGAAGACGGCTGTTACGTAAAATCTGAATATTGCCTGTAAATGGTAAAACTATTTATACTGATGCCCACGTGTTTTTCAGGAAAACATTTAACTACACATAAGCTATGGTTTGCTTTTTAAAAATAAACTGTTTGCAAGCGCTTTGTTGTAGTAGCTGGCCTGCCCAGCACACATTCAGATAAACTTTTTTCAATATTGAACAAAAAGAGTTACTGGATTTGTTTTACTGACTTGAAGCATACAAACTGCAGTCCCGGTGAGTCAATGGCTACGCTTACGACTCCGAAGCCATGCAGTGACCCAGGGGCGGGACCACGGTCACCGAGGCACTACACGATGTTGATGTACAGCCTGTTTCGAGACCCAGCCCAACACACACCGGAGGAGAAGGAGGAGTCGCTGCATCTTAGCTCCTGTGCCAGCTCCTTGGCTGCCCCGGCACGCAGCCAACTGCCCCCCGTTGCTGTGGGACCGCGGGTGCCTCTCCCCAGAGACGGTCCAACACCGTAACCTGCTGCTGGTTCACCACCAAACCCACCGGCTGGGAGCGATGCTTGCTAACGAACCCTCAGGCAGATTGTCCATCCGTGCCCGTGGGGCCAGGCTCACAGCCTGACAGCCTGCTGAGGAGATGGCCCAGGCCGGGATACTCCCAGGTAATTTTCATGTGCAACCAGAATGCCTGCTGGTGGCAAATGCATGTCTTCAGAGGAAGGAGGTGAGGGCACTGGCCCCGTGAAGGCCCCTCAGCCCCCTCCAGGGCTGGGCTGTGGCACGGGGACACCGACAGCAGCACATGAGCTGGTGCTCACATCCTCAGCAAACACGCCTTTTCCACGTAAGGTGAAAGCTGAAAATGAATTCAGCTTTTTTCCCAGGGGGAAACAGCTGTGATCATTTTCTTTTGTCCAAAGCTGCACACTCCACATGCGCGGGGAACTGATTTTTTGCTCCCCAAGAGGCGTACAAGAGCATATGGGCATCCTTCACCCAGCCATGTCCCTGAGGCTCCTCCAGAGGCTGAGCCAGACAAACCCGGTAATGAGGTGTGCTTCGTCATTAGCCACTCACACGGGTGGTGTGAGCACATAATCGCGCAACACGGCCCTTCACTGGGGACCAGATTGCCGCGGGAGGTGTAAATCACACCTGTGAGCAGCACTCCACCCCAGTGAGCAAACAGCCTTTTAAACAAGAAGCACGCAGTTATCCATCCTGGGATGGAAATACCTCCTTTTGTACTTTGCACAAACCATCTTCAGGATCTATCCTTAAAAACAAATTTCTGTTTTTTAAATTAGGCTGTTCCAAAACTTGTTAAAATCCAGTCACTGCCCCCTGATCCCTGCGGAGGCCCCGACAGGGCTGGCCCTTGGCGCACACTGCTCTTGACTTCAAACCGGCAACTTTCCTGACAGCGGAAGGATGGGGGGGACTCAGGGCTCCAGCCCAAAGTCCGATTCAGCATGTCAAAACCCGATCTGCCCGCAGCCTCGGTGGTTTGCGCCTCCTGCACCGCAGTGATTTCACTCCCAGGGGACAAAGAGGGATGTTGCTGCATTTTGTTGGTCTTGGAGCCATTCGAGCAGTGCATTCCTTTGCCTGCTCCTCCGCAGCACTGGCAGACCGGAGGAAAACCTACCAGCTCCAGAGCACCAGCAGAAGGGCAAGCGTTGAGACAGGATAATCAATGCTTTGTGCTCAAGTAAAAACGATGAAAATCGCCTGTGTATTTCTGGTTTTATAAGTGGTTTCTGTGCATAAAATGAAAATACACCACAGCATGGCAAAACCCAGCAGGTTCTTCTTTCCTCATACAATAACCACATTCCTGGCACCATCGTGGTCGGGCCAGCCCATGAGCAAGCGTGCCAGTGCAGCTGCCTACGACAAACACACGGAGAATCAGGAGAGACAAACACCCCCCCGTGAAATACACGTTTCGTCCTGGAGTACAGCGAGCAGCCCGGCGACGTGCAGAGTGTCAGAGGACTGCAGGCGCAGAAGCCGACAGTGATGGATGCAGCAGTTTACGTCTCTCCCCTCATTAGCAGCTCAAGCTGCCCTTCAGACCTCATCTGTTTCCCCAATTATCACCGCCATGCTTTGATCTGCCCTAGCACACTTCTCTGGTCTGGAAAATCGTCCCTAAATGCCCCGCTGAGTGACAGCCCAATTCCACTTCCCCGCCAGCCCCACCTCCTGCTTCCAGCGGCTGCAGAGGCAAGTGGGCTGCCACTGGCCCCAGCTTTATAACACTAGCCTCAAAATAATTGAAGAAACTTGTAAGTAAGGTAGAATCCAACCTACAAACCAAGTACAGAGCCACAGTGGTCAAGGTAAACCCCTCCTGCAGCCGTGGGGTGCGAGTGCCTCGGTCCAACGGCAGCCTGGGAACAGCACGGCGCTGAGCCAGTACAGCCACACAGAGCCTGGCAGCCACAGCACCCGCAGCAGAGTCCCTGCTTGCAGAGGGAAAGCAGCAGAAAACGTGATAGGGGTTGATTAAACAGCAGCAGACAAGAATAAATATTGACAACAACTGCTGAATTTCTATTAAACAAAGGTTTTCACATAAACACGCACTGGCCGGTCACAGCTGAATATCCCCGTTATAAAACACCGAAGCTGAGGAGCACGGCACTGAGTGTTCACTGCACGGCCACAGCACCAAGTGACACCAGGAGGGGGGCTGTGCCCCAGGCTCCACGCGCGCTGAGATGAGCTTGCAGCGCGCAGCCAGCCAGCATCCCCGGCCCGGTACGGCCCCACGCTGCCCCATGTCACCAAGCACACATTTCTGTCAGCACTGACATTAATGAAGTTCTCATGGAGAACACATTTTTAACAAATAGCAACAATAAAATAAGTCATCTGACCAACTTTCCAGAACCTTCAATTCAACTTGAATTTGTCTCCCGGTAAGGCTTTCTGCTGGACTGCAATAGCTGCCAAGTGTTAGCAAAGAAAAGCAGAAAGTATTTTTAACAACAACAACAAAACGCCCTGGATTTCATTAGGTAGCTGAAATACGCATTTCTTCAGCCCTCGGGGAGTGGATTTGTAGCGGGGAGCGTGACAATGTCACGAGAGCAGAGGCACCTCACAGCCGGCAGTGACACCAGCGCAGCGATGGCACGCACACCGTGCCACCAGTGCCAACACTCTTCCTTGCTTCTGTTTCAACCAGTCTCCTCTGCAAAGTCCCAAACCAGCCAACTCACAGTGTCAACAAGACTCAACATAATTTTTGCTTTTACTGGTCTTTACTTTCCCCCATTTACCAGTGGGCTTTAGCATTAAAGTCCCCGCAGAGCAGGAGTTTCCCTGGCAGCTCTGGGCAGGCTCCTGAGCGCCCTGGGGCCCACCCCATCCCCATCCCCGCCTGGGTCTGGACAGTGCCTCAGCCAACCCGGTGCAAGTAAGTGCAGCCATTTCATTTCTGACTATAAACTTATTTATTAAACTTATTAAAGCTCCTGTAGAAGAAAGCAAGCTAACAGTTTCTGCTTTTAAAGCACTGTAAACATTTAGCAGATACGTTGAGTACATTTGGTTAAGTCCTGCTTCCAGGAAGACCAATCAAAGCTCTGCCATGCTCTGGAAAAAGAGTTTAGTTTTGGTTCGGAGCTGTTTCAAGCCTGGTTTAAGACTGCTGTTTCTCTAAGACCTTAACCCGGGGCCGTCCTGCCTCCCCCTGCATCCCCTCTGTCCTCCCGGGGTTCACCCTCCGGTGCAGGCGGCTGCCTCTGCAGGAGCCTCTGCAGCCGCAGCAGGGACTGCCTCCTTCCAGCTTCACACTTCACCACGGCCGTTGGTCCAGAGGACAACTTCACTCCGTCTCTGATAAGCCCAGCTGTAATGTATATGCTGTGCTGCAGCTATTGCAATGCATTATTGTGATTTATTCAGCTAAATTAAGTCATCAGTGGCTGGGCAGAATTATTTCCAAGTACCTTTCACTGATTTATTTATCATGTATTTCTTTCTATGATTTTATGGCTGTTACTGCAGAAAAGAAGAAAAAATAATAAGAGGCGGCCTTTTTCAGTTATTCCTGGTCACTTTGGGAGTTCTTTGCCAAAATCTGCACTACCAGAATAGGTACAAAACAAGTATTTCCCAACTCAGCTGCACAGACAGAGACAGGACCTAACTGGAGCCAGCAGCCACCACTGCGGCGGTGCCAGTGCTGCTGGGGGGCCAGGGACACAGCTGGGTGCCCTGCCGGCGGCAGCCCCCGTGTCCTCGCTCAGGCTGCACGGCGCTGCTTCCCTGCCCGGATGGCACTGGCAATCCCTGCCTCCTGCAGGCACCTACTGCGCCTTTACAAAAGGAGAAATCTGACGCATGCAAATTTGCTAAGACGCTGTGTCTCACTTTTTTGGCATGGTGTGATCTTGGTTATAATAATTAAATTGATTCAGCTACAAGTTTTATACTTTTTAATTATCTTTGTGCATCTTTTCATATCAGTGTAGCAATAAAACACACCAAAGTGACCACTTAATGACGTCTTTGTGTGTGTATCTTGTAGATGAAAGTCTCAAACCCTCTAATTTATCACTTTGGCTTACACTGCTAATGGCACTTGTACAGGAAGAAACGCAGAGGAGCCGTCGTATTGCCATGAAATTCAACATGCTTTAAAAAAAGGAAGAAAAAAGAAAAGAGTAAGCAGACTCCCAGCATGAAACCAGAAGGAAAGAAAACAGCAGAGGCGAAACCCGCCCCGCTGTCTCTGAAGTCTGCTGGGAGCTGCCCCAGGCTTTGCAGGGAGGGCTCAGCGCTCCTGCCAGCCCACGCACCGGGACTGAGGCAGGGGACGCGCTCCGAGACTCGCCCGTGCCTCTCCCCGAGCCAGCGGTGTGGGACGCATGCACCTTCTGCTCCGGCCCGGCCAAGCCCTCGTCCTGTCATCACCGGCAATTCGAACCGCCCAACCCCGAGCAGGAACAGACGGGAAGCGCAGAATGATCCCCAGCTCCAGGAACAGCAGCACGGGGACGGGGATGGGGACGGGGATGCGGATGGGGACGTTCACGCCTGCACCACTTTGCTTTGCACCCTCCTCCTCCTGTGCAGCACCCACAACAGGGTCACCAAAGCGTCTGTCCAGCTCAAGTCAGTCTGTAACCTGGGGGCGAGGTGGCTGCTGGAGACTCTACCAAACCACCCCAGATCTTTGCTTCCTAACAGCCACTGGCAAATGCATCAATAACTTACAGAAATATAAATACGTTTCTAATCCTTTAATACAATTTGGGATTGATATTCATATTATTACAAATATTTGTACATCCACATGTGTCTGTATATACACATTACATGTATCAATTTATCAATATTTATATTTACACCACCACTGCTCCCAAGTCACACAAACTCTGTAGACTGAGATAGAGTTACCCTGGATTTCTCCCCAGGTAACCCCCTGCCTGCCCCCCAACCAGTGCTGTACTGCAGGACAAGAGGGAATTGCATTTTTCCAAGCCTCTACAGGAAAACCAAACACCCCCCCAAGAGTCGGTTATCTCCCAGGAGTTGCATGTGGATAATAACAGTATTAGAAACTACAAGACACTTCTAGCAAGGACTTCAGAAACTGCTCTCGCTCAACTCCTAAAACCATAAAATCCTGTTAGAGCAATCTCTAGTAATCCGTACGATCCTTACTCAAGCACATAATAACTAACATTTTAAGAGTAAAATGAATGACTTTATGTCAAGATCAAGTAAAACACACGCAAGATTTAATCTATTTATCGTTACAGCTTCACACAGTGCCGACCAGCAAGTGGCTGTGAACAAAGCAGCGCGGTACAAAGCCTCGCCAGCTGCAGGTACCAAGGATTACTTTTATCAACATTTCTGTTCACAGTGTATAATCTCCCCGTAAATGACTTGGTCTGAAAAACAGTCCCTTTGCCGTCCAGCCTCTGTGCTTAGGATCTCAGTAGTTTCAAGTAAATGATTAAAATCAGCAGTAAGCTGAAGATCCATTGGGTTCCACTGCAACTGTTTAATGAATGTACTGCAGCATAATTAATATTTAATAATATTTTCAAGCTTCCAATTTGTTTCGGTGTGGTACGACAGAAAATAGGCAAGTTGTCAAACGTTGCATCCAAACTGGGGGAACAAACAAAAAAGGCACGGCCCTCATTCAGCAGAGCTGCTGAAAGAGGTCAATGTTATTTACAGCAAATCTGAAAGGGGAATACCACAAGAAGGATGACACCAGGTATGTTATATACTTTTTACATAGTTGATGTATTTCAAAATTGTGCCCCGGCTGCCTGCTAGGGTGTTCCCACTGTCCCAGCCCCGGCTCTGTCACTGCCACCCCGGGCGTTCGCTCTGCCCTGCCGCCAGCGCCTGTCCGCACGCTCTTTACGGTCCCATTGACTCAAGCATAATCTCCTTATTAGATATCAAACATACCTTTTGAGATAGATATAGGCACATGTAAAATAAAATTAAAACAACCAAACCCAGATGTAACTATTTTCATTTGTTTTTGCAGCGCACTGGCATTTTAAGTCTGTTCTACCTGGTGAAATGGGGAGGTGGTTGGCGTGGTGATCTAAATTGGATAATTAGTGTCCTCACCCAAGTGTAAATATGCAGGAGAATTCTCCATTATAGGTGCTATATTTAAAACTGAATTGCTATAGTTTAAAAATAAAATCTTGGTTTTGTGATTTCAAGAGAGAGAAATTGCCATCACCTGTTGCTTACATCTGCAAACAGAGAGTAAGCTGAGGCCAAATACAGCGAGCTCGCCAGCCGTGCCTCTGTGGCAGGAGCGGTGCCAGCCTGATGCTCGATTTATAAAGCTCTTCCCTAAATTGCACAGGCACGACACAGAGCACTACTACAGCATCTTCATAATAAATTTGACCTGGAACATACAGAACAGGCAAAGCAAACAAGCTTTGAGAGGGGGGCAAGGCACCATCGCTGCGCTGCTCCTTCTGCACAGAGCCCCAGGACGGAGCCCGGCGGGGGGCACCCGCTGCAGGAGGGACCCCCAGCCCCGGGACTCCTGAGGGCTGTGTTTAGCTCCCACTGACACTGGTGGTCGCGGCGCACCCCCAGCCTGGCATCCCTGCGCCTGCACCTGCCCCGCTCAGACAGGGCACCCGGCCCTTCCGACACACCGACGGGACCAGCATCCCCCCCCAGCATGCAGCTCCATGCGGCCAGAGACTGAAGGGCCCCTTTCAAGACACGCGCAGGGGGCTTGGGGTAAGCTCCAGAACAAGGACCAGGAGGGGAGAGGGGGAAAGCCTCTCCTCTTCATACTAAATCATTTACTTTAGAAAGGGGAAGCACACCTTCCCCTCCTCTAGGTTCTGATGAGACTTTATGGCAATCATACACCATTGCGCTGCAATTACCGTGTCTGAGACGTGAGCAACGTTAACAGATTACAGCTGCAAACTGCCATGCTTCTTTCTAAATGGGAGTGATCTGATAACCAATTCACAATATACCCACTGCAAACCCAAAAATATCCTTTAAAAAAGACATAAAATATTTTCAGAAAATTTCACTTTAATTATACATGTGATTAATTTCCCTCTTTAAGCTCTGCATCTCATTTCTAGCACGTTGCTCCGACAGCTTTCCACAACGCTGTAGCTGCACTCACAGCTGTGCCTGCCTGCACTTCCACTGCTTCCGCAAAGTGCCCTTTTTTTTTTTAACAACAGTAATCCGAAGGCACTCCTTTACATAATGGGGGACACAGCAGAAGCCGGTGAATCCTCAGCACTACAGCGGCATCTGGACCTGCCTGCACTACACCTCACCACTACTGCTGAAATGTACCCCCATTTTTCAAGGCACAAAAATGGCAGAGCACTGCAGACCTGTGGGACGAATTTAAAAACAAAGATAAAACCAACAGCTGGTAACAGGCTGCCGCAACACTCAAACAAGACACAATGTGGAGGTGCATCCGGAAAAGGAAAGCCTGAATGCAGGTATTCAGGGTACAACCATGAAGACGCTGCAAAGGGACCCAGTCCCAGACAAACAGTGACAAAAAGAAGGACGTTCCCCAGTGTCACTCTCCTGCCTTGAAGTAATCTCACCAGTTTTGTTTGGACGTCCGAAATCTTCACTGCTATAAACCTCTTCTGTAACATCCTACAGCCATCAGACTTACTCTGAAAGCCCGTTCTGTATTTACTCCATTAAGAGAAGTGATTCCTACAAACATTCATGCAGTATGACCTGCTACAACGCACATTACTCTTGCTAGTGTATCTTCTGCAGTGGTGGTGTTCAGTCGCTCCTGAAATCTACTTGTGCTGGGTCCCTTGTAGGGTTAGGTTTTAAGCAAATCAGCATATTGCGTTACGCAGGTAGCAAAACTTGGGAGGTCTCTCATCTGCCTCCATCCTAATGAATAACTTGGCTGTTGAGGGATAAAGCCCCAGGTGAAACGAGGACGCAGACTGCAATGCTCTGCCGAGCCGGGCAAGACGTCAGTGCCCGCACAGCCTGCCAACGCCGCGCAGCCTCTTCTCGCATTTATAGTTAAGGTCACTGCTGAATAACAAAAAAATTCATGTCACATCAATAAATTGTTCTCTACTTTCCAACAGTACACCGATGACCCTCTTTTAGCAAGCTGAAGGTCAACTGCTGTCATTATTTTTTGTCTGGATTTTTATTGAAGAGAGGTTGATTTAAAATCATTGGTGAAAACTGCAGCCCCATACCACTGACACTGGAAATCACTGCTGGAATTGTAACCTGAAAATGTCAACGTATTGACATGTTTGGGTTTTTTTACTGATGTGGTTTACATAACATTTACACATTTATCTATTTTCTTGCCTTGCAAATGGAGTTTTTAGACCTTGCTATCCCTTTTGTAGCATTTTCCCTTGTTCTTAACAAATACAGTATCTCCACACATTATTTTAAGTACAGTTGGAATGAATTTGTCACGTAAGTAGTTTATTGATTGAAAAATAATGACTTTGGATTGACTGAAACTAAAAATAACTTAACAACATCTGTAGGAAAAATAATTGGTAAAATATTATTTTATCCAAGTAAAGTTAAATGACAAATTCTGGTTGAAATACGGAAAATTATTAAACTTAATTTCAAAATAGCATTTGACTTTGCAATTTAACTGAGCACAAGTGAAACAAAGCTTTCTGAGTTTGTATTTTGTGCGGCCACAGCATCCAAACAGAGAAAAGGCTGAGGTGCTCAAGGACTTCTTTGCCTCAGTCTTCACCGGCCACAGCTCGTGCCACACTGCCCAAATCGTAGAGAGCAAAAGCAGGGGCTGGGAGAACGAAGAACCACCCACTGTAAGAGAG
>JAVKLA010000084.1:42484782-42503693 GCA_034782735.1 Sagittarius serpentarius
AGTTGTGGCTGCCCCCTCCCTGGAAGTGTCCAAGGCCAGGCTGGATGAGGCTTTGAGAAACCTGGTCTAGTGGAAGGCGTCCCTGACCACAGCAGGGGGGTTGGAACTAGGTGATCTTTAAGGTCCCTTCCAACCCAAACCATTCTGTGATTCTATGATTCTATAACGCCACTATTTGCTTTTCGACAGTGAGACCTCCCAGCAGCGTTTCCAGCGCCTCAGATGCAGCGGACGGTGCTGCTGCTCTCCCACCCACCCAACCCACCGCATGGGACCCATACGTTTGCTCTGCCATGGGTCCCGTGCCTGCGCTGGGCATCTTGGCACACTGGTGGCTGCCATCAGCCACGCTCCACGCACCCAGCTCCATTTGGCTGTCCATGCCATACCGCCCTTCTGTACTTTTGATTTCTTCTCCTGGCAAAGTCCCTCGCTCAACCAGATTCTTTCCCCAAGCAAATCCAAACGTTAAGATGTGCCTGTTCAGGTCCACTTCTGCAGCAGAACTACCCTACTGCAGCCCGGGCTGCCCCGCCGCTGCATACTCTCCGCTTCAAACTTCCAAAGCCAGAGGTGAATGGATCTGCCAAAGGGTTAATTAGAAGCTGGAAGTACCAGAACTGTGCTTCCTACCCCAAAACACAGCCAGCTCACAGAGGACCTGCTCGAACGTCTCTTCCATGACAGGAGAGACCCACTGACTTGGGATTAATCAAAGGAGCGTGGCAAGGTCAGTTCCCCTCCGGGGATGCTACCACCCCAAGCATTAACCAAAATCACTGGAAGCTGCAAGCTTTCAGTGCCCTGCAGGAGATACTCAATATTTGGCAAGACATACCCGCATGGTCTCCCTCCTTTGGAAGGGACTATGCTGGGTATGGGCTAATTGCAGCCAATTTTGGTATCTCAAAGCTGTGCTGAAAAATTGCCTTATGTTTCAGTTAAATACTGAAAATTTGTACTCCAAATTTTAAACATCTAAATGGTCATTTCCACCACTAAAAGGCAGATGAGGTCTCTGCTGGGAGGACCAGTGGTTCTCCTGTGAGCAGGCAGACTTGCACAGAGAACCAAGGACATGCCTGAGCACGCACCAACAGCGAAGAGCTACATGATGCCTTCTCCCTGCTGATACGATCGGCTTAGGGGGAGAGGACCGCTTTCTGGGGAAAAGACAGGATGTACAATTTAGCAGGACTTGAGGTACTCCTTACAAATATGAACGTTATTTTCAGATAAAACATTTCTCTGAAACCAAGGTCAATCAGTCAAATGGAACTATTCTGTGAATCAACGTGAAAGCCCAGAGAAGTGATTTTAAATGCATCCACCAAGCTCTGCTCTGAGATGCCACTTTTGTTTGAATGTGAAAAGCGGAAAGTGAATCTTCACGAAGCAAACACCAACCATGGGGCCCTAATGAATCTTTACACAAGTAATGAAGAGCAGCTTAACGGCGGTATGATAAGCAACTGCTATTTTTACCTGGAAAAGTGAACAGCTACTTTCTCAGCACTAAAAACTTTTTTCCAAAAGTTTGCAAAGGATAACAGTTTTGAATTACCAGTATGAGAAACGATCTTGAATCTCTTTCAGTAATGCTACACTGAAATCTCCGCTGAGCAACATGCTGTGCTTCTCTGTAAGAGAAGTTCTCTGAGAGCTGGCTGGCATTTTCAGTCAAACCAGAGAAAATAAACCCAGCACGCTTTGCTTGCTAGGAAAACCCACTAACTGCATGGCACGGCTGTCCGTTGCAAGTTGCTGAAAGGAGGCACGGAGAAGTGACCTGATTTTCAGGAATGCGAACAGCTCTCCAGTCCCTAACCCCCACACGCGCGAGACATTTTACAATACAGTAAACTTTCTTAGATGGAAACATATTGCTTCAATAACATCCAAACATTTCTACTTAATTACTGCACATACCCAGTACTGCCAAAATAAACCAAGAGCAGTAGCCATGGAGGGGAAGGGGGAGAGGTGTCATGGGACTGAGACAGAGACTCTCTCGGGTATTACAGCAAGTAACAGCATTTTTACAGCTGCAGGGACACCTGTGTGGGTGCCGCTCAGGCAGAGATGTGTGACAGCAGAGGACAGGCTGCCTTTGGCAGCTGACACAGAGTTCTACCTTTGGCAACACTGAAAACTTAAAACTTCCGGACCTTTTTGTACAGTTTGCTTATACAGTAATCAAATTAAGGCCCATTCAGCCTACTCATTTAAAAAAAAAAAAAAAAAAAAGAGGAGAGACTGAAATAACACACACAGCCACACAAGAAAGGCCCATGCGGGAGGGCATGGTTCACATTTACCCATAACTGCACTGGATTTCAAAACTGGTTTAGTCTGATGTCACTACACCACAAAACATTAAGCCCTGAGATGTAATTTCCACAGGGTCTTCAGCTCTGAGGTATGCGAGGATGCCGGGGCTGATGGACCACTAACGTCCATCACAGAGGGCAAAAACTGGACATTGCGACCCTTAGAGTAACGGCGTGAGGTCCCATGTGCAAACCCAAGCTGACCTCCTGTACCAGTCAGGAGGTGAGTCCCACTTTAACACTGAAGGTTTGCTTTTGGTTCCCAGTTGCCGCCACCGTGGCTGGCACAGGGAGAAGCGACCGAGCACTGCCCAGCCTTGCAAACTCCAGCAGTGCCAGCCTGGCTTGCTGCTCCCCGGGGCCGGGCAATGCTGAGACACTGCTGTGCCACACCGCTCGGGGACTGGTGGTGGCTGCTGCTCAGGGCATCCTCTGCCGCAGGAGGGAGGATGCACCTTTCATCTGTGCTCGGCTGCCAAAGGTCCGGCTAATCCCAGCACCAGGCACGAGACAGAGTCCAGCAAGCCAGCACAGGGCAATGACATGGCACAGCGGAGACTGACCTTAGAGGGTTGTTTAAAGAGAGCCACAAAAGAGAGAAGAAAAACTTCACAATACATAGAAAAGGAAAAACGCTTAAAGTTTCCAGTAATGAGAAACGTCAGGCCAGAGGATGTCTCTCTTCTAGCCAGCATCATTGCTGCGACTGAAAGGACAAAACCACAAATGTACTTGAGTAAAGCAGAAAATACTTTCCCTGTCCGACAAGAACTTTAGAAGTTAACAAAAGCTGAAGAATTTCTGTTCTGAAAAAAACCCAAAAAGTAATCAGGAAATCTTTAACAGTTTTTAAGAAAAAATTTCACCTGTTTTCTACAACAGGGAACTCAGTGAAGCCAATGGCCTCAGCTTTTGACAAAGTGATTTCCAACCAAACGCATCTTTAAAAAGCAACCACCGACCCCTCTGCAGTCAACTTGGTCCTCCCAAGACCGACAGCAGAAATGAGTGTTGTGAGCAGCGGCTCACGGCCAGGCTGATGCCCACGTGCCGGCCAAGCCCTGCGACAGGCACGTGCTCCTGCACCACAACAGCCCCCACGGCACACGGTCCCGCCGCTGTCTCCGCACGACTCTGGGCATCACCACCACTACCATGTGATGCCCCGAAGCGCAGCCACTCGTGTGACCCCGGTTCTGGCACCCCTGTGTGCCTCATAGCCCGGTGGGCACAGACTGCCGGAGCCCACAGAAACATACCTGTGGTAGCAGGTACACATACCGCGAGAAAACAGGTATTTAATTTAACTGTATCCCTGGCATGGGCACAAGAAGAATCCAGAGCGAACAGCTGGTCTGCATATCCAACCAAGACAAGAAGCGTCAGCATCTCACTATTATTTATTGCACTGATGAAGCTGGAGCTGTCAGAAGCTGCTGTAAGCAGAAGTACAGTAAACAAAGTGGTAATTAATGTGCAATCATGCACCGGCACAGGACAAGGCCAGCTGGCCAAGGGTCAGCATGAAATACAGCTCCTCACCACATCTCACCATGCTGCCCATGCTGCAATTAGACAACTACACAGTTTCCTGTAGCTTGACATTACTACACTTAACAAGTTATCAATGGCAATGAAATTTTGCAAGACTTAATCAGCATTTCAACAGGAATTAATGAAGCCGGCAGCATGCACCTATGAGCAAGGACAACGCAAGGACCTCAAGCCTAAAAGCATCCACAGATCAGCAACAGCTCCTGAAACCTGGTGTGCCACCCACCCATCCACAGGGCACTGCCACGTCCCACACCTTTCCTCTTGATTTCTGCCGGCTGGCAACTGAATACCCCTCTCCCTTAGAAATTTTTCTTTTAAAGCTTTATTTTGTCTTTTTTGAAGTGAAAATCAAAGAAACAATCATTAAAAGAGAAAGATTAGACTGACAGAAAATTAGCCTTGCATTTTTCCTTACATGTGTAAGACAACAAACATTGCTTTTCTCTTTTTCCTCCCTACTGCATCGCAATTGTAACTTAAGTAAAACTGTTACCTTTGGCCTTTTTTTTTTTTTTGCATGTGGAGACGTATGCAAACACACTATCTGAACTTTATATTCCACCAACTAGTGAAATCTTTCTCCTAGAGTTAGACGGATTACTAGAAATCATAATGAGTTTTACATAAAGGAACAGTAAATGCACTTCAAAAGGAAAGAGGGGAAGGGCTGGCTATCTGGCACTTAACTCTTGTGGACACTTCACAGATGAAAAATAAATAAATAAATAACCCATGTGCCACAGGCTAAGGCAGGGGATACTTTCTGTTGCTCTTCACAACTCCTTCTCACTCTCCTTGCTTGCTACTCAGCGTGGCAGGAAAGGAGGTGTTTGAAGAGTGGAGGATTTGGTGGAAAAGAGAGATCACACATTAAATTTGTCAGGCAGCAGGTACTGAAACACAAGGGAGATGCAGTTAAGTCCAGTTTTTAAGACACCTGGAGGCCAGCTCTATGAAACGTGCCAGAAATAGCTGGTGACAGAAGGAGATGCCCTCAGGACAGGTAAGCAAAGCTCCAGAGAACCGTCAAAATCAGTGCCAGTATTAAAAAAAAGGGCAGGGAATAAAAAAGAAAATAGAAACAATTGATTTTGACAGGTAAGACAAAAGAGCATGAGGAAAAAGCACGGCAGAGAGCATACTACCACAAGGCAAGTGAGTGGAAGGGACGGGAAAGCCCAGAGGCTCAGGCTGTCCCACACCACGACAGCAGCACCCGAGGGGGCTGCGGCGGGAGGGAAGGTCACACCTCTGGTCCCCAGGCACTGAACGTGGACTGCAGGCAGAGCGCGGGCAGAAGTCTCTGTAACAGCTCACAGCATATGTGGTACCATGTGTCCTGCCGGCGGCTATGGCCACAGCCCAGCCAAATTCCCCATGCTGCCCATCTTCCTTTAAACTTTCCCCAGGCCAGTGCTCATTAAATCCTCTCTGCTCATTAATACCCACGTGTTACCCCTGTTCCTTACCTTCAACAGAGAGCAGAAGGCTTCCTCTCGCTCTGGTAAAGATCCAGAAGACACCCATAATTCCTGTCGCAGCGTCTGCAATACTAGGAGCTGCAGAGAACGCCGAGTTAGCGCCTGCCGGCAGCCACAGGGGCGGCAGCGGGAGCCAGGGCAGGCACGTCGGAGGCAGCCCCCTGCCAAATGCTAGCCAAAGCACTCGCACCACCAGGTACGCAGGGGCAGCAGTTTATATGGTCGCAAATAAACAATGAGGACTTGCACAGATACTTTTTATAGTCAAAAAGAGGCATTTCCTTCCACACTCACCTAACGACTGTGCAAGTGGCTGCTGGGCCAAACCAGCCGCGGCAGCCGCCTGCACCTGCCCGTGCTGCAGACGGCTTCCAACCAGCCCGGCACCCAACAGTGCTCTTCCCCGGCCACGGAGAGAGCATTTCCAGTGCAAATGATGCATCTGTGCAAGTACAACAGGATAACATTAAATCTAAACCACAGGCTCCGATACAAGCACTTATGGCACACTTAAAGCCTTGCCTGCTCTTGTAGGAGAAAACCTCCAGAAGTGGATTGGGAAAAAGCCTACAGGAATGAGGAGTGCGTTGTTATATGGTCATTGCTCATCACCTAAAACCCATGGAGCCTAACTGGGAATTTAGTAAATTGACAGAATTCAGCACATGCAAATAAAAACAATTAAAATTAATACTTTTTAAAGTGGTGTGGTGCTGTCAAAAAAAAAAAAAAAAAAAAAGAAGAGGGAGATGCTGTCGCCCCGCAGCCAGGCCTGCTGCAGTCTGTGGGGTGACGAGTGTTCTAATTCTACGTAAGAGAAACTATTTTCTATTCTGTGTTATTTTTCATGTCCAATTTCTGCCGAGCACTACTCATTTTCTATCAGCTTTATCCCTATTAACTTTCAGAAAATGTTTCTCTGAAGGAAAGCAAAATCTTAAACTTGTCCGAAGAGAATGTATCGCCGCAGTGTCCTGCAGCGGAGCTGGAGGAGCGGGCAGGGGAGTTCACAGTCAGCTGCACCAACTTTGCAAAACAAGTTCTTTTCCTTCCACTTGACTGCGCCGGCAGCATTTCAAATACTACTAGTTAAAGAATTTAGGCATAAATTTCAGGCTTTTTTATAAATCAGCTGATCTTCAGAAAGGCTGAGTGCTTTGTATCCCTCATAGTTTGTTGAAATGCCAGTGTAATTAATGGTACCCTGGGCACAAGCGCCACCAGAACTGGCAGCGGCTCTGGCACAACGAGCCTGTCTTGCTGCAGGACCTCTGGCCCTGGCACTCGGATGCCTGCTCCTCTGAGACGCAGCAGCATCGCCTAGCAGCCCGCAGCTCCTCCTGGGGCACCGACACCCCGCCACGCCCCACTGGCCCCCATCCCGCCTTCTGAAAAACAGGGGAAACGCCTCAAGTTGTTTCTAAATGCTCAGGATGTCTGAGTAAGCTCTCGGTGGCAGAACAAGGCGAGGCCCTGAGTCAGTTACACAGGGCCACCTCTAATACACAAAAATAACTTGTTTATTCCTCCTGATATGTTATTTTTACACCGGCAGCTCTGGGTATCCATGGCGGTTTGCTGCCGCCGGCCCCAGCAAAAGCATGCAGCGGGGGCCGGGCGCAAGAGCCCCGCAAGGGCGCCAGATCGGGGACATCCCTGTCTGGCCTGGCCGTCCCACCTTGGTGCAGAAGGGCTGCCCTGTGGGGCTGGGAGGGGTCCTTGTGACCAGCGGGGTCTACGAAAAACACCTTCAGCCACTAGGCACTGCCCACCCTGCCAGCGGTGCCGGGCACCCAGGGAAAGCCATCTTCCACCTCCGCCCAGCACCAGCCAGTGCCTCCACGCTGCCCTTGGAGCCGCAGAAGGAAAGGCTTCGCCTGGGCTGCTGCTGGAGAAGAAACGTTTGATTTCCAATCGTCTGGAGGAAAGCCCTTCTAAATCAAGATGTGCCCATGGTTTCCAGTGAGGCAGAAACAATTCCTTCATACACATGACCAGCATTTACCAGCTCAGGATAGCTGAGGACAACTTAATGATGCCCACTCTGGCTGCACCCATACTGTTGCTTAAAGGAAGAACCAAAGAGCAACTTCCCCTTCTGCAGACTGAACGTTGGTTCACAGTGCATTCCTGGAGTAACCAGTTAAAGCTCTTCTGGGGTTGACTTCTCTTTATAAATATTGGGTTTGGTGGATACAAGTCCAACTGAGTGAATGCGAACATCCATAAGGGCTGCCAATAACAAAGCGTGGCTGGTGAAAGGCATGTGAGAACACAACGGAGCAGGAGCAGGACAGCAGCAGAGGAAGCTGCTGGCAAGCAAATATTGCTCAACATGACACCAGTATTGGGGAAAAACTGACAGAGTGGAATAACAGGAAGCTTAGTCATTTCTGGACAAAAAAAGCAAAGCATATGAGAGAGGGGCGAGAAGGGAGCTGAGCGGCCGGCCGGAGCGGCTGGGCTGGGAGGGCCTGGAGAGCAGAGCTCCGCGCGCAGGACAGGCAGGCACGGACATTGGACGCGCTCTGCCACGGACACTGGACCGGCCAGAGGAGGAGGGCTGTCCTCCTGGGTGCCCCCGCGGGGTGCTGGGCCGGGGCGATGGGCAGCCCTGCTACAGCAAACCCTTTGGGAATGCAGCAGGATGCGCTGCACAGGCTCCTCTCATCCCCAGGTGGCTCCAGCTAATGACTTGTGCTAATGACTGAAGTTAAACTGTGACCTAGTTAAGCCACGGCTTCTCCTCCACCTTCCTAAGCATAGAGTGCACCACAACTGCTCAGCTTGGGGGCAGATAAGAAAACACTGGGGGAGGTCAAAGAGGGCTGAAATACAGCAGTTAGAAATTAAGGATATATTTAATTTTGAACAATTACCATTATCATTCAAACCTACTGCAGAACAGTTTCAGGAGGTGAGTCAAGTACGACGGATGCAGCACAGGACACCTGCCGCCTTTCACAGACAGCGATCGCTTGCTCCCATTAGGAACCGCCACAGAAACGGCGTTGGAGGTGACCGGTGGCTGCATGGGAGTGTGTGAACCACGGCTGAGGGAAGGATCCAGGCAGGCAGACCACGGACCATCACACCAAAGTGTAACCCTGGAGTTTTTGCTGGTGTATAGAACTAGCACATTTCTCTCAAACAATACGGTATTCAAACCGTAAGGGTAGTTTGCAGAAGCCTCAGAAGTGGGGAGAAAAGTTGAAGAGAAGATTAGATTTCTCTAATGGTGATCTTCCACATTGAAAAGTACTCGTTACTCTTAAAATACGGTCTGCACTGCTCACTGATGGAAGGGTAATGGCACCGGCTGTTAGTAAAGGGACTATGTTAGAAAAACACAAATCCAAAATTTTACTACAACATCTGGAAGGGCATGCATAGCAAGAGAGAAAGAGAAATTTACAATAATTAGAGGCTAGATAAAGAAAGCAATCAAACCATGCCAAAATGAAGACAAGCTTGATTAGTAAAGTTTTCTCCTGTTTAGGCAAATGAAGGAAGAAAAGGATGTAATGAACAGTTTGGCAGCAGAGAAATAAAAAAAACTTAACCAAGTTTATGGTTTAAAAATTACTACAATGAAGGTCTGTCTATAAGTAATTCAGATTTCAGTGGCAAAAAAAAGAGAACCAGTTGATATATTTGATATCAGGAGGAAAAGGGAGAGTTAAAAGTCTTTAACAAAGAACAAATTTAAGCAAGCAAGGGTAGCAAAGGAAAAGTGTCATGAGCAAATAAAGGCTGATACATCAGGTTTGTTTTACCTAGCAAGTGTGTGCTAAGGCACAATAAAAGCTTCCTAACCAAATAAACAACGTTCCAGTCCCTGCAGGCTAACCGCAGCTACGGCAAAATCAAGCAATGGGGTGTGTGGCTGGAGGCCTGGGCCAGTGAATCTGAGCAGCCGAGCAACACGTGAGACCTCACATAAAGCACTGTTTCATGATATATTTTGGGACACACTTGTCATGTTTATTTAAAAAAAACAAAACCAAAACCAAATACAACCCTGAAGTAGTATAACAGCTACATGGAAAAACAAAAAGAATGAGAGGAGACCAGTCTTAGCGGGTGGGAAGGGAAGCCTGCATTGCCTCGTTAGACATGTGCACGTTACGGACACACCACACACACCCGCGGCATGGCGGGGAGGAGCTGCGAGGGAGAACACAACAGAGCACGCGTGTGCAGGACAGACACCCCACCAGCCAGCACACGGCTCGAGCATCCCGGGCCAGTGCTGGACGAGCCCAGCACCACGGCAGGAGCGCTGCCGGACGCCGCGGCGCAGCCCTGCAGATGTGCAGGCAGAGGGCAAAGGGCGGCCAGGGAGCGCCGGGGTGAGGCTGGCCGAGCACAGTCGGCACTGCCTTTGCAAACCTCACCCGGCGGACGCTCTGCACAGTCCGTGCTCACGGCACGAGGGCACGGAGCGGCCCTCCACACACCAAAGGACCAGGGAGTGCACGGACGCCATCCCCGTTGTGTCTCCGCTGCTGGTACGGTCCCAGCGCAGGAAAGCTTGGGAAGTGGCTCCCTGGCCACGGGCGGCGCAGGACGGTGGCAGAGCCATGGACGCGACGGTGGGGCTCAGCAGGGGATGGAGCGGGATGGCTGAGCCAGGTGGCGCTGGGTCTACCAGCCCAGGCTGTTTCTGCCCAGCTCTGGAGAGGGTCACCCGATGCCACAAGTAAAGTTTTGATTAATTTCTGATTCGTGGTGGCCAGCTGTGGCTTGCCTTCACCACGCAGTAACGAAACAACACCAGAGGCACAGGCTCAGCCCAGTGTCCAGCCACCGCACCCTCAGGTCAGTGTCCGGCTCCACCACCGGCACGCTGTGACATGATCCAGTAATCATTAACACTGGGACAAGGAAACGCTAACGAAAATGGAAAGTTTCAACCCATACCGACAAAGAATTTCTTGCTGAGAGCTCTGTACTGCACCGCCTGAAGCAGAGGGGAATGGCAGGACGCTGCTGACCCGGCAGCAAAGCTGGACTCAACAGGCCCTGTATCAGTCGCAGATTTTTTTTTCATACAGCTTGGGAATAATTTCCTGCACTAAGTGCTTTCCAGACCTCATAACACTGATATTGTAGATCAATATTTTACAAAAACAAAGCTGCGGGATGGATGTATGCACTAATTAAACCACATCTAACAAGCAGCGCTGCTGTAATCACACACTTTGTATCCCTTTTAGCTTTTGCACCAGAGGTTTCGCCTTGCTCACTGTCTGCATGAAACAAAATGACAGTAAAACGACAGAACAAAAGATCCATTGTAAGTCAGTGTGCAAATAAAGATAGTATCTATGTTGTCCATACCAGTGCAGTGCAAATATAATTAAGGCTACGAGAAAACATCACTTGCTCTCAGGAGCTCTCTATCTTCTCTCTGTTCAAGCCCTGTGCAAGCTTTACTCTTAAAAATGCAACTCTTTGTTAGAGCAAATACATACATACATAGCATAGATCCGTGCTGTTAGAACAAGTCCGATAGCTGTCACACTTGAGGAGCTGGGACTCCGTACGGCCCTAGACAAAGCTGGTAACACACCGACCACACACCGCAGCACTGTCGCGGAGCAGGCTGGCACAGTGCAGCGGGGGACCGTGCCCGTCCGTCCCCCTCGGCTGCAGGCTCATCCCCATATCACCTGCCCGTTCCTGAGGGGAAGCTGCTGGCTGGCCTGGGCACCTGCCCGCAGCCCCGGTATGATTTTAAGATACACACGTTGTTCTCCTTGGGAAGGGCCCAGGTAAAAGCCCATGTGTGCTCAGAAATGTGGCCGCAGGATGAATATTCGGTATCAAAGCCTTGAAAAGCTGAACTCTGTTGAAGTCACGTACTGGGGGGAAAAAAGGCAGCGATAGCTCAGAAAAGCTTATGAAATATTTGAGAATGACATTAGAGGAGCAGAAAGGACATATAAACAGCAGAAACTGTTTTTCAGCATCTGTAAGGTCTTACAGAGCATCTGGGCTCTGAAGGAATAAAGAGGTGAAGACTAATCTGCCCTTGCTATTTTGCTGGAGTTGTTGAACCGAGGAGGTCAATGGACACGAATTGGTGGGAAACACAGATGGCAGGATTTATTTTTCTAAAGTTAAATAATCACGAAATATGCCAAAATACTGCTTTGTGGTCAGAATTCTCTTTAATTGTTTATTTTAACATGGGCACTGACAATTGAAATGTCCTGTCACAAAAACAAACTGTGTAGACAGAAGCAGCAGCTTTCCTCTGGATGAAGTTCAGTTCCCAGGTCCCTTCAGCGCCCGGGCTGCCGCAGCGGGCTGCCCCCGGGGCCGCAGGGGGGTGCCCACCCACCCGGAGGAAGGCACAAAAACCCAAATGCATCGGTAAAAAGGGGTTGGGGGGGGGGGGCGGTGAGTATTTGTTTTAGAGAAGCAATCTTTCTGTAGGAAGTGGCATTTGTACTAATGGCAGTTTAAGTTCGTTATAAGACATGCAACAGTTCCACTACCTTTCCTGTATACACCGAGAAAAAGAACATACAACCTCTGCAGATATGATCTGTAGGGCCTACAAGCTCAAAAACATGCTTATGTCCTGAAGACTTGAATGCTCTTGCTTGAAGTGTTCAGCCACATAGCTGTTGGGAAATTAAAAATTTTCCATGTGTGGGAGCCAACTGAACTGATGAAAGAAGAGTAACATTCAGAAGGAAGACCAGCGTATCATGATCTCATTTGAGAAGCACTTTTTCCCTAAGTTCAGCATGTGTGAGGCAGAATCAAAGTCACAGAGATGAGAGCATCGGCCTTGGGGCTGGGCTGGAGGGCTGCGTAACAGGTGTTTGCTCTTCTTTAATGTATTTCACATAGATCTATGAGGGAAGAAACAACTCCTTTCTGAGTATTAAAAGGAAATAAAAGCACCATTAAATTCCCCTCTTTTCCCCAACTTTTTTAAAGTGAGACCAGATTGACTCTAGAAGTAGTAAACCAAGAAAGAAATGGCAAGAAAACAGCAGATGAGAACTTTCTAAGCTATAACCTCCCTCCAGTAAAACAAGTTCAAGCTGAAAGCTTTGCCCACCACTACTGCCAAGCCCTAAAAGCCCCAGCAAAGTATTTCACGGGATCCGGGGATGCACTGCTCCTAACAGCCAGTGCTGTCCCCTGCGCTGCCCCAGCCCTCGCATCCCGCTCCACTGCAGCACCTCCAAGGGCAGAAGGACAAGACACAGCTTCACCGGCACACACCTCCCTCCTCTTCCTCCACACAGATAAAGCCACTTAATGTCAGGCTTCTCAGCAGTGCCGGCAAAATGAATTTTCCCACTCCAAGAATGAGGGCTGGAGCCTGTCCGCTCCTGTTCCAGACACAGGAGGAGGATGGAGAAGCAGATGGAGGAGAGATGGGACCAGAAGCCAAGGAGAAAAGAAAGGAGGAAAAAGGCCGGAGGGAGAGCTGGCATTGCTGCCCACGGCTGCTCCCACCACTGTTCCAGGCTGTGCCACACCACGCACCACCCTCCCCCTCCTCCTCCTCCTCCTCGGGCTTCACAGTAATGACAGCGCGATCAGAGAGCAAGCAGGACCCTAACTGCTGATGCCTTCATGCACTCCTGGACTTGGCCCTGTCAACAGTATCTGAACTTGTATTAGGCAGGCCCTTAAAGAGAGTTCCCCGTCCTCCACCGAGTGCTCGGCACTGAGTGTTTCTGCCTGGGACTACAGGTCCCAGCTTCCAGCAAGTAAAGCACCTCCCAACCATCAGAGCACTCGAAGCAACACAGCAATACCACTGCCACTGGAAATCCCTGCCCTTCTCAGCTCCCCAGGGCTGAGACATTTTTCAAACACAGTTAAGGAGCAGCAGCTGAACTGAGTAATTTGTCAGGTGATCAAAACAGAACTTAAGTAGTCACTCTCTAACATTTAACTACTTGTCATTTAAATAGAACAGAGGGAAAAGAATGAAGCAACTATGGATGGTGCTGGACAAGTGACCTTTTGCTGTACTCCAGACAACAATAAAGTCCAGCAATGCTTTCCGAATTTTAAAAATTAAATATGGGTGTATTTTTAGCAACTGCTCTTTTCAATTTCTGTAAGCACAAAACAGAGTTTCTTAATTCACAAAAGGCCTTTCCAGCTGCCGAAGGCTCCTTTCTACACCCAAAATCGAAGTCAATACACAAAACGCAGCAGCCTGAAAAAAACTTGGAGGAGCCACCTGGTACCAGTTGCTGCAACTGCTGGAATAATCCATAGAAAGGCCAAGAATTCAAGACACATGGGACAAAATTGCTGATGTCTAAGGATGCTCCCCCAGTGACCCACGGCCACTTTATCTCCTTGCTACAGGCAGGGTCACAGGGTGTATCACGATTCTAACAACTCTCTGTCGTCCCAAACTGCCAACCTCCCATCCCGAGGGAAATCCCCATTTATGCCCCCAGCGAGAGTGCCACTCTGCACCGGCCTGCCCAACGCCACACCGAGCAGCGACACATCACACAGCATTTTGGAGGCCAAGGGCTGGGCACTCCTGCTAAATCTCAGCAGTAACACCCTACAGCGTCACTCTGCCAGCTCACACCGCCAGACGGCTTCTGGGTGTCAGAAAGGTGTCACTGTCGCACCTTCCGAAAGACTGACGGCAATTCTCTCCGGTCTCAAGCAATGTATACGGGGAATAGAATTAGGAAAACATTATTTTTCAGAAAGTATTAAAAACAAACCATCAATGTACTGCAAAAATACCTGCAGCAGTAATACCTGCCCATATGCACAAATCCACCACAACCAACCATAACTTTATCAGAACACGTACACAGAGAGACAGAAAAGTGTCAGACAGGAAAGGGACGTTTCAGCTCCAGAGCCCTTCTGGAATCAGCGGTAGAGAAAGTGTAAAACTGAGAAAGTCATTTTGACAGTGTAATTTACATCATAAAGTTTAATTTTTAAAAACTATCATGTGAAATAAAATACATCAATGCCAAGCTCAGCTACTTTTCAAAGCAGTGCAGTTAATAAGGGAGAAGAACATAAAGAGAAATCAAAATCAAATTACTTTCAGAGTCTCCCCCCGCCCCCCAAACAACAGCAGGTACCCGAGACACACTGCCAGGTGAGACTGGCCTTACAGCAGGGACATCAAAGAGCCGGTTTGAACACTACCCTGATTTACCTGAAGAGCAGCGGGCTCGCCACATCTGCGTTTTCCACCCATAATGCAGTTATCAGTTCTGTGCTATTTCAGCAGACCTCCAGCACCAAACAGCCACGCGAGGGGAGAGCTGTACTGGGGTGCTGACCTAAACACCCGGCGTCGCCCCAAGCAGAGAGTTTCACTCTGCATTGCAGCAGGCCGCCCTTGCCGCCGAGGCACGACTCACCCCTCCGAAGCACCCAGGCATGCCGCGCGGGTGCACGCCACTGCGGCCCGTCCTGCTCACCACGCACAGTGACCGTGTCGGCAGCTCCGGAGGGGAAGCACAAGGGAGCGCGGCAGTGCACTGCATCCACCCCAGCCGTGCAGGGCTGGAGGGGGTAAAAACTCTTCTCACCATCAGCTTTCCACCAGCAAACGCCACAGACACAGGAATGAGACGGTCTCGGGGACCTGCCAATCCTGCCAAAACATCTGCAGAGCTGCCAGCAAGCCATGCTCGTCGAGCCCCGTCCCAGCCTATTGGAGACGATGCCTTTTCCCCAGCCTCAGCCCAAAGGAAGAAGGGGACGTCTTGCAGCGGGGCGTGAAAGGAAAGCACTGACTAAGCCTTAGCTCTTGTGCACGTTTTCCTTTTCCTAAAATGTTATGTTTCAAATACTTCGCTGTAAAAGTTTTATTTACAGCTTTTGCCAATCTAGAGACAGGTGTTTTAAAAAACAATTAAACAGTTCATCTGTTGCATTTCCTCTACTTTACCAAGTCTCCAAGCTTTACCACTGAAAAAAAAAAAAAACCAGTCAGCGGGTGTCTAATCCTACTCAGGTCACTTGGTGTTTCCCTCGTGTCTTTGGAGGGAACGAAACTCCATCCTTACCCCAAAGCCTGTTTCTGTTAACATAAGGAGAGCACTTCCCCTGCCTTTCACCCACGTGTTTTGGGGGGTAGCTCTCTTTTGGTCTCCTGCACACTAGTCAGCTGACTCTGAAAAGCAAGCAAGTACAAGAGAGTTTTTAAAAACAGCCTGACTTAAAAACCTATACATGATACAGATAAAAAAACAGAGAAAGCCATGCGCTATGATTAGTAAATCATGTAACAGTGGGAATACCTCTTGCTATCTACCTTATGCAAATGTACAACACATATTACAAATAACTATCGCTGCTGTGTGTGCACACACACTGCGTCTGCTCCCAAGTACCGCAAAAGCCTGTCTGCTTGCAGGTAATTAATGAATGACAACACCTCTCCCTGCCTGGGTGCCAAATGCTTTCATCAGAATCCAAACCCATTGCTGGAACCTCAAAGCAATTTTGATAACAGATCTACTTAAATTTCATGATCCTTTCAAGTACATTTGAAGCAGGGCTTGCCTGGATATAAAGCCAGTCAGCTTGCATGCATATTATAAGAGAGCCACGCCGTGTAAGCAGGGCTGGGAGGCAGCTCAGCCCCGGCAGCACGAGGCCGGGCTTCGTGGTGGGCGGCACTGGGAGCACCAGGGCCCGCACCGGGGAAAGGGGAACTGAGCATCTCCTGAGAGCTGCTCCCGCTAGCGCAGGGCCATCCCGCACCTCCCATCAGGCAACACCGACCAGCCCCCACAAACCCCCAAAGCAACGCAGCTCTAAAAATTTACACCTCCTGCCCCTCACCTGACTTCAGTGAACCTTGCTTTGTGTTATTTTCTGTCATTAATCTGTGATGTTCATTCAGACATATATATAATATATAGTATATACTGAGCATATATATACAAATAGTATACAGTGTGTATATACACATATATGTATAACACAGAGTAAAACACTTAGTTGAAAGCTTTACATCAAGTAACTTCAAACTTCCACCATAGCTACTTTTTCAGTGTCTAACCACTTAGATATTTACACATCTAAAATTACCAGAAACATCTAAAAAATAAATGTGTGGCAAACACCGTGTGAAAATATTTTACATTGCTGCAGACATTAAAAGTATCTTCAGCTAATGGCCTGAAACATTAAGAGGTGGCCTCTGCTTCCCTTCGTATTTTCAGTACCTTAGTTAAATTAAGCCAAATGTTAGAAGTTTCCAACAAGGCAAAATTAGGTGCACTTTCCTCCATATTCAAAAAAATCTATCAACAAGTATTAGTTTTCTCTTCAGATATATTTAAAATCACACCAGTAGCCATGCTTGGAACTAGGTACAGAAAACTGTCTTGCAAAGAGCTGGCAGAAACTGAGAATGAATGCATTTTCTCAAGGAATTTAAGAGCCTTTCTATATGCTACATCCAACCGATGCATTGCCCTGAGTAGTTTAGTTCTTGACATCTCTTGCGTTTTACACTTTCTTTCTCTTCCCTTTCTGTCTGCTCACACTTTCAAAACTGAGTCCTTCCTCCTTCGGTGTCTCTCAGGTGGTGTAACAGCATCTGACCTCCTTCAAGCTCGTGCCTTTTTTCTGTCTTCTCCCCTTTTAATTTCTTTCTGCTACTTCATCTTCTTTTCTAGTTAGAGATTTAATCATCTCCTTACACATATTATTTCTGTAAACTGGAGAACGCCCATGGTCGTCACCTCCTCTTCCCCTTTGTCTACTGTCTTTTTTTGCTTCCCTCTGAAGATCTCCATTTCTGTGCACGCTGAACGTGCCTTCTCACCGACGGCCTGAGCCATGTCACCTACAAGAGCCTTCCCTGGGACGGGGCTCAGTCCCGAGGTGAGGCGGAGCGGCTGAGCCTGGCTGCCACTGCCATGGTCCGTTCTCTGCTCAGGGCCTCAACCATGGTGCAGTGGCCAAGAGGAGCCCGGCAGCACGGGGGCCACACCACTGTGCAGACCGCGGCCCCCACGGAGACCCCCTGTGCCATGCTTGTCAGAGGGGGCAAAGCTGGGAAGCTAACAGCACCACGATTTACCTCGGTGCAGGGGTACGCCAGCGCCAAGCCCTGCGCGGGGAGGCAGTGGTGGTGGCGAGGCTCCCCAAGGCGTGCCAGTGCCTGCCTGCGGTTTCGGTGAGGCAGCTGGCGCGGCAGAGGCGGCCGTACCTCCTGCGGTTCCTGCTCGCAGCTGCGGCCGGCCTCCCGCGCCCAGGGCCAACCGTCAGGGCAGCCGCGGCAGGTGCCCAGGTTTCTGCCGGAGCCCTGCCGTGGCGGGAGCCGCGCCCAGAGGTCAGGGCCCGGCTGGCCGGCACCGCCTGGCCCCAGCCCCGCTCCCGCCCCAGGCAAACCTCAGGGCAACAGCTACCCCATGCAGCCATGGAGCGGGGTTAGCGACCCCCACGCTCCTGCCCCTGCCAAGACAAAACCCAGAGGCGAAGGCGCCTTCAGGGGCAGGAGGACCCGTCCCACCATTACGAGAGGCTGCCCAGCACCGACTAGCACCCTGCCTGGCGGAGAACATCAAACCCACCCGTTGCCGCCAGCCAGAGCCAGCAGCCATTGGCAGAACTGCAGCTTTCCATCTGAAGGGGGTTTTCCCCTCCAAGATGTGAAGCGAAAATACACACACAAAGAAGGGTGAGGGACCAGCGTGCAGCCCGCTCTGCTGACCCATTCAGCCCCGCAGCGGCTCCTCCTCCCGTCCCCCAGCCCTCCCCCAAAACCCAATACATGTATACACTATCTGCTTTCACTTACAGCTAAATGTACTGTAAAAAATGAGGCAAAATGGCATTAACAATGTACCAGTTCTTCTGGCTATGATAAGGCCATTTACATAAAAATTTTAGCACCGAAACGTCTTTGTTCTTCCAGCTTTGAATTAAAACAAACCAACCAACCCCCTCCTTATGGAACTTCCTGCAAAAATATGTCTTTAATGTACTAAAGCAAATAAAAATAGACCTAAGAAAATTGGTTTAATTTCTTATATACCAAACAGAATGAGACTGAAGAAACCTTCTGATTTCACGAAATACTTTAAATAAACCACTTGTAACACATTCTCTTCATCTAAATATTCATGGCTCCCATCCTGTCAACACTCATGTACTTGGAAAAACACTGGCGAGTTCCCCCAGAGAGTTACACAAACACAGGCTCCAGGGCACGCCAGCAGGTACATACCCTGCTCGCTCAGCGCCTGCAGGGCCACGGTGCCGTGCCACGTGCACACAGAGCCCACCACCTGAGTGGGCACTACCCTAACGAACCTGTGTGATGAGCGCAAATGAACCACCCTGCCACCCACACTCCTGACCAGGTCCTAAGCAGGGTCAGTAACATGACCACAGTAAAATAAATGTTAATTAGAATTAACCACTTCATGATATGTCTTTTCCAGGTCATCTTGGTATATTTTGAGTTTATACGCAATAAAGTTTCTTTCTATTTCTCCCTTCTTTCCACACCACCCCCCCCGCCGGGGGCGGGGGGGGGGGGGCGGCC
>JAVKLA010000084.1:42503703-42518139 GCA_034782735.1 Sagittarius serpentarius
CCACCACCACCGCCCCCCCCCCCCCCCCCCGTATAAAATCAATCCATCTGTAGTTCAAATAGGAGACGTAGTATAAATAAGCAGCCAGAAAATCTGGTATTCTGGACCTTAACCAGTACAACTGCCACCTCTCCTTAGGAAGAGCTGTTTACTTCAACATAAAGAAACCACATCAACTTAGACCTGCAGTGGATAATTAAAAAAGACACCAAGCAAAAAAAAAAACAAACAACAAACCCAGCACTTCAAGGAGGTTTTAAAACCAAATCAGATATAATTCCCAAGCCAGTTTTTTCTGCATTTCTGAAACTGTCACTTGCATTAATTATCTGCAGGACTCAAAACTTTTTTTAAAAAGTAAAATGAGCAACACTGCATACAACTTGCACTTGGAACACTCATCTCTATTCAAAGGAACCAGGCACATAAAAAATCTTAATCACTTACAGCTACTTTAATTAGTGCCTTTTAGCGGTACCGACTATAGGAAAAGGCAGTTGTCGGCTCTGACAAGGAACCGACGGATCTCTCTCCAGTCACAGCTGCCGTCAGCATCTCCCAACAGGCTGAACTCTACCCTCATCTGAGCAGACGGCTGCAAGGTCCTGCTCCACTGAAATTTAACTGAAGAGGGCAGCTAAATGATTGCAAGGTAACAGGAATCACTGTAAGACCTCTGAAGAAGGCAGAGTATATAAACCAGACTCTGACTCTTGTGTACAATTTAAGCTTATTGCAGTCAGTTTCCAGGCTTTAGGAAAGTCATGTTCCAGGAAAGCTTTAAACACAGTAACCCATGATCTAATAAACTGAACACAGTTGCCAAAAAGCCCGTGTTTCTGCCTTCTCACAATGGCATTCTTACCTTTGCCAATTCATTTATTTTAATGATAGAAGTAGCTGTACCACAAACAAAAGTCAGCTGCATCACACTGTGCAGGCATTTAAATGTTGGTTTATATATTATCACTGTGCCCTTCTCCCTCATGCATGTACCCAGATACTTCTCAAAAATTATGCAGGCTGTTTGCTCGGCTGGTCTTATTTTCCAATTTATGTGTAGCACCCATTCTTCTCTCATCCGAGTCACTGGGAAAACCACGGATTTAAAATAAAAATTGTAAGATTACATGTGTTTGTTTCTACTTGTCTGCCTTCAGTTTTACTCATGATGCTTCAGATAGCTCCTCTCACTGTGTCAGCCAATGGCCAGTTTAGCGTGCTGCACCTTACTGGGTTGCCACTGAAGTATTTTTTAAATCCGTTTACCTGCGCTGACTGAGGTCTGCCACAACTGCTCGCAAGGCAATCCCTGACCACCTCTGGAAGCACGGGTCCAGCTGGCGGCCGCGTCAGGGGCCAAGTCCAAGGCCAGGGGCCGCAATACAGAGGGTTCCTGTCACTCCGCGCCAGCCGACAGATCCCACTGCCTGGGCTGTCGGCTGGCACTGGCTGTGCTTCTGTCTTGCTCTCCCCCTCCTACTTCATTTCAGCCCCTAAGTAATACCTTCTTCTACGTTTTGAAAATGGTCCTTGCTTAGCTCATCCATTTCCTGATATTTAACACCTATTTTAGCTGATTTGTTGCCATTAGGCTTATTTAACAATTGCATGCAGAAAAGCGAATTTCCCACCAACATTATCACGTTTTTGTATGCCTTTAGGATTATTCTTCCTAAAGAGTTCATTCAGTAAGCTTCCTTGCAAATTTATCTCCCCTCAGCACAAACACTGCTCCGCATATTCCACACTTTCACAGGTGAGAGCACAGAAATGACACCTGTGTGTTCACTGCTCTGCTTGCACATTCATGAAATTAACACACAGAATGTTTTCTGAGCACAAAATACAACTTGCAAATGTTGTTACAAGTAAGTTACTGTGGGGAAAAAAACATATAAATACTTCTAAACACTTTTTCCAGCAATATTTTAAACTAGTGTCCAATCCTATATTGATACAACCTTTGCTAGTACCATTAGGAAAGTGCAGATAGTTTTAGTTTCAATGCAGTGAAAAGCTGAGTTGACTTTACAGGCTGGAGACTCTTTTAACTCGTGGTCTGAAGAGTTTACAATCTTTTCCAAAAAAGTCAGTTTCAACTGAAGCTGCATGGTACTACTGTTCTAAAAATCCTTTTTTCTTCCTGTTCAGTCCAGCCTCAGAGAAAGATTAAAATACTTAATTCTGGTTACAGTGTGCTTACCCTTTTGCTGCAGGTATATTTTGTGAGTTTGCAGCTCCATGCACGCTCACTTCTGTGCAACATATGCTTGGCCAAGCAAGAAACTCCCCGGACCGACAAAGCCCACCACAAGCCTCCCCAGCATCAACTGGAAATATTTTTTTTTTTTCTATGAAACAATTCCTCGCGCTCCAGTATCAAAAAGAACTTTGCATTTTAAGATACTTTACTTTGAAATAAAGCTGCCATATATATCCATGTGTATCCATCCATCCATGACCTCCATGCCTTGTGCAAGGGAAGCATCTTACTCTGCTCCATAAACCACCAGGTGCAGCTTCAGTGTTCAATAAGCAACAGGAGTAAATAACAACGTAATAACTACAAAGAACTGACTCTTCTGTTTCCTCCAAGAAGCATCTAGTTTGGGTGTGAAATCTTTCATCAATCAGTTTGCCCAATCAGGGTTTTTCCTAACTTGCCTGCATTTTTATACAGTTACAATCACTGCATAAATCCAAGCTGTCTCTTAACTCAGTTCACTGCAGGGAAGATTTTACCAGGGTACCAGAGGAACAAGGATATGTTAACGTGAATGATCTTTTGAACACACCCGGCACCAAAAAGCTGAATTACAGGCGCAATTTACCATCAAAAGCTGGCTCTAAACCCCGATTCCGCTGTAGAAAATGGCAAGTGACAAAAGAGCCAACAGCCAGTCCAGCTTCAGCTTGCCCTTTCTCTAGCTATACAATGCACTCCGAGCTCAGAGCTGCTGCACGCTGATGACTGAATTCTACTTGAAGAGCAGAATTTTCAAAAGACTTTAGTTAAACATGCGTACTCTTGTTCCTATATTAAGAAACGAAGAAGAAATGTACACTGTTCTTGACACTGCTATGCTAGCTACTACACGCAGCTAAAAATCTGCCAGGCTGCTGTGAAGTGAAAACCCTTCCATGGACCAGTTAAGGCTGGAAGGAGTTCTCTCAGAAAAAAGTGCAACCTCTCCCTCGCCCAGTATTGAAGACTAGCACCAAAATCGCACAGGGTTTTAGATTGAATCCATCAGGATAAAGAAATTCACTCCTGCAATGGAGTATCAGTCTGTGCTCGTAGAGTGTAACCACTGTTATAAATTCCTCATGGAACTCTGCTTACTCACTTGCACACTTTTACACATGCTCATACCTTCGATTTCTCTCCAGCACGTATAAGGCACGGACTAGTCAAATTTGTTAAAATTCACTCTGGTGTCTTCTTGCAATCTTGACATAGTAATGTTTATGATCAGCTTGTATTTATGCTTTCAAGACAGGATATTTTTAAAAGGACGCACATCTAGAGAAAGGACAGAGAAAGGGGAAAAAAACACCGGAAAAGCTGGAAATTGAAGAAGCATTAATATTGCTAGGGGCTAAAACGCAATAGGGCTTCTGATGTTCCTGAAGTTCAGCAGGTGGGCACTTCCCTTGGACAGCAACTTAATCTATGACCAGAAGATAGGAAAGACTTAAGAAGAGCACAAAACAACGACCTTTACCCACCTTTAGTAGTGGTGGGGTTACCTACTACACCTGCAGCTGCCCTGGGTTTGCGTGGCTGCTCCTGGATTGTGGGTTTTTTCAGCACGTCCACAAACAAACAACCCTGCTCCTCAGATACACTGCAGACCCCCTTGTACCTGAGCCGACTCTTGCCCATGATCTGCCCCAGCCATGAACTGCCATGTTCCATCTCGGGTTCAACACAGCGTTTGCTCCTACTTGTCCCACAGGCATCTCCCCCAACAGAGGTGGCCTCAGGGCCACCCACCTCTCTTGTCCCCACAGCAACCTCTCCACGCTGGCCGCTTCCTGGCCCCTTGGGCACGTAAGGACATGTGCCTTCCCATGCAGCTGGCACGGCAGGACGGACAGCGTGCACATACATGAAGGACAATTTCCATACTTTGCCATTCCTCCTCTTCAAATTTAAGTCTCAATCTCACAACTATTTATGTTTATATTTAAGCCTGGAAACTATCCCATTCAAATTCAGTGAAAAAGTAAACAGCTTTGTTTCCTCAAAAAAATACTCCTTTCTTCAACTAGTACTCTCTTCTTTTTTTGCTAACTCTCTGTACTATTTCGCCAAGCTAGGAATGGTCCAGAGGAATCTGGAGCTGAAGAGAGTCTTTCCAGGAACTTGACAGGACTTGAAGTGCTCTCGAGACGCAAGCTTGATCCAAATCTGCTACCCTAGCCGGCCCCTTCAAACCCTCCTGCTAAAGCACCACCACTTTTCAGCAGCCTTTGAGCAAACTTCTGAAGTATCAGCATTTTCCCATCAGAGCAGCGCTAGTGCTCCCAGCATCCCATTTCTGAAAAGCGAGAGCACTTTTCAGGATCTCCAGGGTTGACAGCTGGCAGTCAAAGCGCACTGGGATACAAAAGGTGCTGAGCTTAGCACTGTATCAACCAGAAAGTTTATGTAGTGACTGGCATATAAAAAAAATGCAACCTGAGGAAACAGATCCTGAGTATGACACCAATGTATCTGCTACATCCAGGAATGTCTCTACTCACTCTGAAGCAGGGACACCACCTCTTGAGGCAGTGCCCATGAAACACAGCTCCGTTGCTCTGCAATGGAGCAGATCTTGGCTCTGGGCTGGGCGCACAGAGACCTGGGGGGCAATGCCCCTGAGGGCACTCATCAGTTCTGCCCCAGCGCTGCCCCTCTGGAAACCTTGCTGCCTGCCTGCAAACAGACGACAGACCCGGCTGGGCGGGAGGCACACGCCGGACCGCTCTGCCGCGACCCTGCCAGCCCGTCACCTCGCAGGGGCGGCGCGGGGGCAGCTCCCGCCGGGGATGTGCCAGCGCTCCTGGAGCTCAAACCAGCATCGCCTGGCTACGTGACCAGTTTCCAGCACAGCTTCTGGTGGATCCCGCCAAGCAGCAGTCCTTCGAGGTCTCCTGCGTTGCTGCTACTAATGCAGCAGGAGCTCGCGAAGCTGCTGTGTCCCACAGCTTGCCATTGCTGCTGTGAAGCACTCCAGCATCACGACACCCTGCAGATGAAGTAGCTGGATTTATTATTCTTCTTTAAAAACCTGCTTCATCAGATGTCAATATTTTCCTCTATTCCATCAAAACACTGGAGTTGGTTCCAACTACCTCAATGGGTGTTGTGTATCAGTTAAATAATTAGATGTTCCCTAGTGAAGGGGTTAAGTCATAAGTATTTCAATAAATTAAAACATGAACCCCAAAAAGGTTTTCTTACTTGCATAATCTAGTGTCTCAGTACCTGACAATTCAGTGTTTACTTGTTTCTTATTTCAATACCAGTAATCCTTCTAGTGGTCCTACGCAAATGAAGGAAAAATACAGAACTCTGGATCAGAATAAAAGCATCTCTCTTGTTATTTTACACAGGGACTAATTTAAGTGCTGCTGTGCAGCCCTGTACGAAGAAACTAAAAGCCTGGATCCCCCCAGCCACCGCGCGAGGCTCACACAGTCAGGCGAGCAGGGACCAGCTGCCACTGTGCTGCTTGCGGGCAGATTCACCTGTACAAGGCCAGTCCCTCAGGATTACGGCTGCCAGCAAGCGTGCCAATTAGCACAGCCAGCAAGCCAGAGACTCAGCGAGGTGGCTTCAGATCCTTTAAAGACTAGAAAGATCTGCCTCTTAGTTCCCCGAAGCACTGTAACACAAGCCTGGTGGGAGGAAACAGACAGCGAGGTAATCGGTGGACAAAATCAAGCAATTAGTGTCACTGAAACTGTGCGCGGTCTGGGATCCTGGTCCTCAAAACGGGAGAGCTGACCTGACGCTGCAGGCAGCGCTCCCCCCTTGAAGGTGCTCCAGCCGGCACCAGGCTCTGCTTTCCCCCTTTGCTCCCTTCGAAAGTGACACCAAGCAAAGGAAAGACGTAGCATACACAGGAATACATTTTAATTGCTCTTCACTGAAGCTTTCTCTACCCAAGCCGGTGCTTGAGCGTGCGGCACTGCTGCCCCCCTCCCGAGTCCAGACCCCGACCAGCAGCGGGATGGTGCCGGGAGCTGGTTCCCAGGGCGAAAACTGCTGCTGCGAAATGGGGGGAACAGGCACTCGGCTCTCCACAAGCCCGGCCCCAATCCCTGGTGAAAACCAACATGGCACAGAAGGAGGCATAAGAAGACTCAGAGACTCTTAAAGAGGTGTCCATTACTAATTATCCCCAAAACAATGACCTTTTTTCCTCCAGGGTTTTCTGAATCTGACTGAATTGGTAGGAGGGCTGCAGACTTGCCTTGGCTTTGGCCAGTCTCCTAGCGAAAAGGTTTCATTCTCAGACATTAGACACGGCTCCAACACGGGAGCTATTCCTGACGTGAAGTACAGACTTCTAAGCAGCACCCAGGGCAGTTATTTCCTAAATGGTATCCAGTGGGCTAACAAGGCTATGCAGTCCAATGAAGAAACATTAATGCTCTCCAAAGTCAAAAACCAGATGTGATCATTCAGTCTTGAATGTAATTTGTTGCTTCCAACAAACTGAAGAGTGAACCTTGGCAACAAGGCATCTGTATTTAGAAAAACAGAGACTTGGGGTCATCCTGGGAAGGAGAGAGGCCTCACAGGCTGCTTCTGACCACTCATCTGAAGACTCGGGACAAATGACTGAATATTCTTGTCATGAAGTTTTCTTATTTTATGCCTCTCTAAATTTTCCCTACAAATCAGTTCAGAATTTTACTGATTTTGACTGTACCCAGCAGAGTTCCTGACTGTACATAACAGAAACCCACGCTGGTTTCTATTATGTACAGCCTCTAAAAAAAATAACAGCGCAAATGCTGCAATGCAATGTTTTAGTTTTGGCATTTTTTTAATTTCTTCCTGCAGATGTAGAGCTGAAACTGTAATATGAACTCTGAACACTGTAGTGAGCCGTAACTCTCTTGTCTGAATATCTGATAAGACTTCAAAACGCCATTTATGTTCCCACTGAGGAACACGCATGGTTTCGATTGTTTGGGTTTTTAATGGACTATTTGCCACTCAGCCTAACAATTGCACCATTTTCCCAATGTATTTGCCACTTTCCCTTGGCTCCCTCTCCTGGAGCTCAGCCTATTGGCAGACGCACAGGCTGAAGAGGAGAAAAATGGCAAATCAGATCTTAGGAATTTGAGCATTGTTTATATTTTCGTTTTTTTCCAAGGGTTACTGCTTTACGATTTTCCTCGGAATCAGATGTCTGTCCATCTGCCTCTCCCAGCCCCTGAGCTGAACCTCACCTCTGCGCCCTGAATGCTGTTGTTGAGTGATGCCATACACCGCAAAGCTAAAATTACTGCAGAGCCATCTGCTAAAGCATCCTGTAACTATGTTTCTGCATTTTTTCTTCTGCCTTAATTGAAGGAGAGACAGAGCCAATGCTCTGCCATCCCCACATTATTAGTGAAATACACTTACCGTGATTTTCTTTTCTTTGTGTTAAAATAAATAAATGAGGTCCTTATTCTACACCCTTAGGCAAGTATAACACAAAGGGGAATGACAAGTCAAAAAACCATTATTTTTTGAAGCAGTGACAAAATAGAGAGATCTGAACAATCACATCTCTGAGGTGGTAGAAATAAGGTGGTCACCAAGTTAATCTGTAATAACAATAATGCATTTATATGTTTTTAAGGCTTCTTGGTACAAAATGGCATGTCATTTTTACAGAGTTTAGGAGTTTCATTGAAAAAAAAAAAGTACTTCTACAACAGAAGATAGAATACTAACATACTATGTACCGGTGGATCTTGGACACAAGGCACCAGAGCTCCAAATGCAGGCATCATCAGTGAAAAGACTTGAACTTCTGGTCTCTAGCTTGTTCTTAGAATTCCAAAAAAGCAGAGAAATATGAAAATTCAAGACTTTTCAGCTGTTGAAGAAAGAGTAGGAAAAAGCTTTTACACTTCATTGGGACATCCAACTTGAGCACAAAGTAGCTGCCTTAGCAGGAGCATAACTTAAGAGAGCAAAAATTTATTTGAAAGTTGCAGTGCCTGTAGCGAACATTAGCTCCAAAGGGACAAATCGTGATTCAGACCAAATCCTGTGGTGTTTACCGACTCCACTGAAATCACGTGAAGTTCAGATCAGTTAGAACCGGCATGTTTTGGACCACAACAGTTCACACGCCATAGAAAGCCTGCTGACTGCAGTGAAGTGCCGACTAACAGCAGCGCTGACCACGGCCAGGCAGCACCACAGAAAAGACAGTCTGAGTCCTCATCACCCTTTCCCCACTTTCCTCCTCATTGTTTCTATACTTTTAAAAATATGTGGCTAGGAAAGACCGTGTGGCAGCCAAAGGATGTGGCGCGCACAGACGAGCTGCAGGCAGGCTGGCGGGGTGTCCTCAGCGCATCTGCAGCCTCCCACAAGATTTGCATTTGACATCCATCTCCCCATTGTTAAGACATCTTTATCTCAGTTTTCAGGAAACGTCAGATGACTCATCTATCGGAACATCTGATGAAGCTAACGTGATTTTAAAAGTGAACTCTACTTAGGCATATTTTTCCAGGCAAAAAAATGAAGAAAAATTCTATAAAATTATGCTAAAAATCTCATTTCTGTTGCAAACTGGTTTCCCGATTTAGGAACTCAAGAGCTTATTTTTGCTATAGATAAGTTTTACCGGCTTTTAGGCATCCAAATTTAGGAAAAAAATCCTACGGCATTTAAACAACGCAGAGCCAGAGCTGGAGCTGACTCAGCCACTCAAGCGCACAATTTGAATATACTACATAATCATTCTCGTTTTAAAATTATCTTCCTAATATCTAAGGGCTAGATTATCCCACACGCATTTATCTTGATTAATGCACTACCCTAAGGACAGCCTTCCAGATTTCATTAGGACTATTTATGAAGCAGGGTATTCAACAGCAGGATGATAAAATCCTGCTCTGATTGACATGGCCCTGACCTCTTCCTTGCACTACCTCACCGAGGTCACAGAAACGTACGCGTCTTCCTTTTTCTTCCCCACACTCCTAATTAGCATGTAACAACCGCTGTTTGTTACCAATTCAGAATTAAGCAAGAACCCGTAAGGTGCGCACACAGGACACGTTTCCCAACAAATGACACGTGTCCAGAGATCCACGCTGCAGTGCCACTGTTCCACACGCAGCCCCTGCAAATGCCGCCGACAGTACCTGTGGGTGGCAACACAACCTGGAGGAGAGATTCTCGGCAGTAGATGCCCCTCTCTTTTTGCTCTAGACCTACATATACAGGTTTTGCTTTCTTTTCACGGTGTGTGGGGGGGAAGTATTTTACCCAAGCTGACAAGCTGAAAGTTCCACTTTTGAAACCTATTTTTACCTCCTACGAGCAGACCAGATGAGTCGCATTTGCTTGCGGCTGGCTGTGTGCTCCGTGCACTCTGTCCCTGCTCAACACCCGCGGAGGACATCTGGGAGGGAGGCCAAAGTCTGGCCGGGCAGAGCTGAAGGGTACTGCCATTTCACGGGGTCCCCTCAGAAAGTATTTGCTTTGCCTGTTTATGTTCTAAATATAGCAGAGCACACCGGCCATCTCCAGCTCATGAGCAAGTATTCCTAGCAGGGGCCGCAGCTCTCTGCAGCACTAACACACACCTGCCTGATGTCAGCTAATACAAAACATTTTTTCTAAGACACACAAACACGAATTCTTGGGAGCAGTACGAGTGAAAGATGCATTCACAGTTTGCAAAGAAAAATTCAGTGACTAAATATCTGTCTTACGCCCAAGAGACAATGCAACAATAGCTATCCAGTTAATACTAATATTACATGCATTTGTAAGAAATCAAGTATTTTAATATAAAGGTCAATTTTTAGGTGTACCGCTATTTTAGTAAAGAGCAAGGACATTACATCAATACTGAGTTATCGAAATATTAAAAATTACTTTTGAATGTCCTAACCAAAAAAAATATTTTTTTTTTCCTTTGCTAAACTATTAACTGACCTTACAGGGTCTAGACAAATCTGGTATGACATGTCCCTAAATTGTTTTTGCATAACATCTAAAGTTTGTCATGTTGCAGAAAACATAACAAAGTAACTAGGGCTCGTTTAGCTTAGCCCACACAAAAATTGACAAAGATCTGAAACAAAACCAAAACTGAGCAACTGCTTTTCTGCTACATGGATTGGACAGGGAATTCACTGAAGGGATATATTCCATTTTCTGTTTACCAAAGGTATTTTCATACATTACACAAGCTGTTTAAAAAAAAAAAAAAAGAGAGAGAGGAAAAAAAAAGAGCTCAGGAGCCCGCTGACAAACGGACGCGCAAGGCCCACGTTGCGGCACCACGCTCCCGCAGCGAGCGGCATTCCTGGCTCTGCCAGCGGCAGCAACACGACCCGGCCCTGCTGCTCCCCAGGCTGCAGCGAGGGGACCCACTGGATCCCCCAGCAGCCTCTCCAGCACACAGCACCTCAGCCACAAGCAAACCTTTTAGCATGAACACAAGTAAACATATCTGGTAAGCAGCGTATTTTTAAATAGCAGATTCCTTCCCAGCCTACAACTCGGCTACTGCGCTGACTTTACATGGGCAGCAAAAGATTCTTTTCCACAGAGTATTTTGAAGCAATGTAATAATGCTGCAACATTACCTACAGTCACTATCCACGGAGCTTCCAGCTCTTTACAAAGGTGACAATTATCTCCTTCATTGAAAAAGGAAGCGGAAAAGCCCTGCTGATGGCAACAGAAGAGCCAGCCACACCACCAGGGACCGGGAAGCCTGGCCGGTCCTCGGTTTGTCTCTCATCCAGACACAAGCCCACGCTGCCGCTCCGGCTCCAGTGCCGCTGGCCTCCTCATCCAGCACCGAGGTTTTAAGGCACTTCCAATGACCATGGACGTCAGGAATCCGAGCAGAGGACGCTGATGTACAGCGAACTCAGGTGATGCCTCCCATAGCGAGGGAGATTCACGTTCAATTGACTCTGGTGTCTCGTTTCAACCTTTCCGGTTGGATCCTCGCTCTGAAAAGCGCAAGGCCAGCGGGGTAAGGCCGCTGCGACCGCAGTGCGCCACGCGACCAAACAGCAGTTCAGTGGGAAATGAACCCGGGGGATACCGCGGGTACTGTTTTACCAGTAAATACATCTTCACTCTCACACTCTCTCACACAGAGGCAGGTTTACGTCTCCGAGGCCAGGCCCGTGTTTCCGGCAGGTATGCCGCCGTGGCCGCAGCACTGCAGCACAGCCGTCCCCGCTGCGGCAGGCCGCGCAGCCTCTGACAACGACGACGACGCACCGGCGGGGTGGTCCCGGCAGCACCTGTGGCACAGCGTCCTCGCAGCGGTGGCTGGCCCGCGCCATGCCATGCCATGCCTCGCCGCCAAGAGGAAGCACCAGGCGGGCCCGTTGCCACCCAGGGCGGTTGCCGCGGGGCATAGAGGCGCCGGGCCGCTCCTCTGCCGAGGGTGATGCCTCGGGACCCGGACTTCCCACCAGCACTGGTGGCCCCAGCACTGCTCCTAACTCCAATGCTTTTTTAATGCATAGAAACATCTTATTTCCACGTTTTAAAATGAGTTTCCCCCCACCACGCATTGTATTTACTGTCATTTTAAAATAAATTTGAACACAGAAACAAAACATTTCCATTGCCGTAAGTTAAAACATGGCTGGGGGTGCTGGGGCTGGGTATTTCGGGCTCAAGAGCATTTTAAAGGTTCACACTCTACCCTGATCTGAGACAAGACACATTTTTAAACACAGGAACGTTGCAGGATTTATATAAAACCGCTACAAACCCACTTCCTGCCCAGCTCCCGCTGCGAGCGGGGCCTGGCTGCACAAGTGACCTGCAGTAGCTGGTTACAGCTACAACTGCCTCCCTGGGGCACGTCTCTGCCATGAGCCAACTCCACGCACTCGGGCTCTGCTCCACTTCCCAGGATTCGGTCCCAAGAAGAGAAAATTACACTGCAGAAAATCTGACAGGCATATTTCTGTTTCCCAACTTTTGATTTTTTATGACTCTATTGAATTAACTCTGTACTGTTTGTGGGACGAGTATTTTAAATGTTAAGATTATTTAATTGACAAAAAATGAAGGGAAGGCGCTGGGATCCACACGTTTTAACACCTATTACTGAAACAACAGCTACAGTAAAACAGCAGCCATACATTTACAGTGCCTAACTCGGATATGCCTCCTAAAAATCACAGTGAGGCTGTACCCTCCCTGCTACAGCCCTGCTTGCACATCTAGAGGCACCTTGCCTTCTGCTAAGCAAGTGCATTTGCGAAAAAGACAGGACAACCACAGCAGTCCCAAACACAGAAATACAAGCAGGGTGCTCACAGACACCCAAATAACCCAGGGAGGAAAACAGTCTTCTAAGGTTCACCATCAGCTGTCCAGAGACACCAGCAACCCGCTGGTAGTTATGAGATGGAAACAAATCCTCATATTGCTTACGTGGTTTGTGCTATTAAAAACAAAGAATCCTTACAGTGACTTTGCTGTTTCTACGTGAAGTGCCCTTTATTCCAGCTACAGGCAGAGAATAATTTGGAGGCAAAGAACCAGTCACTGTAGCCATACCGGAGGATTTGAGCCCTGCCAGGCTTTATTTTCCCTTCATTCCCCCTAGCCTTCCCCTTCCCCTGAGGAAAACAGCAAAACAAATCAACAAGCATCGATAAAATAAAAACAGCAAAACATCCCACTGCTGGCAGCCAGCGATTGCTCCCTTTCAGGCTGCAGGGTTTCTCTGGCTACAGCTGCTTCTTTCATCAACTGTATATCCTTGAAAATAATATAATATTTACTCACTTTCAATGAATCAAAGCAGGCGATTACGCGTCCATTTTCAACTTGGCAGCTTTTCGATGGGTGTGCAAATTTACATTCCGTGTCTGGTCGTGAGCAAGTCCCCCTTTGGAACTCCCTACACACTTCCAGCGTTAGCCATTTTGTGTCCCGAATCGGTGTGACACTAACAGCCATCTTTAGATTTTACAGGTAGTTAAAATTTCCAATAAAACGGACAAACAAGTAGCTGAACTGATAAGCTGGAAATGATGAAAGCGCCACCTCCAGAATACTTTTTTTTCCCCCGCTCCCTATTTTAAAAGTACGTGTAAAACTGGGTGGCCGCAATCTCAAGGAGAAGATGTGCCACCGGGAGTTCACAGTGTGACACTGTTAATTGACAGAGGTTTCGTACTTAGAGAAACGCTAGGATTACCAGCAGGGTGAACGTTAAAAAGTGTGGCCCGGGACTAGCCTCGTGCGCTCAGTAACCCATCCTGGGTGCCAACCGGAGCCCACAATGCAAGCATGAAAACGTGGCAGACCCTCTGACACGGGATTTCCAAGCTGCTGTCAGTAAAGTTGTCTGAAAGGTAATCTCCACGCAGCTGAATTTGCAGCGGGGTTTGGTGGTGCAATCGGTATCGATTAGTTTGGCATAGACAGATGCAGCAGTTTAGAGCAATGATCGAGACTGGCTTTTTTTTTTTTTTTTTTTCCTCCTCTCCTTGATTTTCGGGCAGAAGATATCTGACCTTCTCAGCAAACTTTTATTTTTACAGTAAAGCAGCCTACGGCAAGGCCCGATCGCGCCTTTCTCTCGGTTTTGGGTGGCAGTGGGGGTGTCTGGCTAGAGGTGGCGGGCGGATGCGCTGTCGTCGCAGTCTAGCTGGCAGCAAGCAAGGCAAAAAGCAGCGGCTGCTCTAGAAGCGGTCCCAAGCAGCAGAGACGTCAGGAAAGGCACTTCTTAGTACCAACCTGTAGAGAGAAGAGACACGTTACAATTCACCGGGCGGCATTTCGGGGGTGTCCCGCGGAGCCGCCGCCGCCGCCGCCCCGCGCCGGGCACTCACGCCAGCCGCCGCCGGGCTGCGAGGAGAGGGGCCGCTTCCCCGTGCGGAGCCAGGCATGATCGGGAGCGAGCCAATCGCAGATAGCGTTGCAGCGATATTCCGGGCAGGAAGCCAATGGCGGGGGCCGTCTTATGAAAGGTCGCGCCTGTCAGACGCTGGCTGCGCTGCCCCGAGCGCCGAGCGCGCCCGACCGGGGCTCGCCCGGCCGCCGGAGGACGAGCGTGTGGGCCCGGGCTCTACCCGACATGCAGCGAGGGGGACGGACCATCGCGGCGGCGGCGCCGGAGCGCCCACGCGCGGCGCGGGGAATGGTACCGTCCGCCGGCCCGCCCGCCTGCGCGCCGCCGCCGCCCCGCCCCGCCG
>JAVKLA010000084.1:42518239-42528954 GCA_034782735.1 Sagittarius serpentarius
CCCGCCGCCCGCCCAGTCCCCTCCGGCCGTTCCCCCGCCGGCCGCGGCCCGCAGGCAGGGGCTCCCCGCACGGAAGCGGCGCGGCCGAAGGGACGCAGAGAGCCGGGCCCGCCGGGAGCCCCTTCCGACGCCGCGTTACGGTGCGGTGGTCACCGCCGGGGCTCAGGCAGCGGCACGGCCGGCGCGACCCCTCCGCTGCGGCGGCCGTCGGTACTTGCCTAAGGACGGCCCCGAAAGGGCGCCCGCCCCGTTCGCAGGGCCCCGGCGCCACAGCTGCCCGACCGCCCGAGCCAGCGACCGCCCGCTCCTCTGAAAGCGAAGCCCCTCGTACGCAGGGAGTCCTTCGGGGGTCACCGGGACCCGTCCTCATCGGGGACCTCGGGAAATAACGTGCCTGCACACGTGCGACTGGCCCTTCCAGAAGGGAAGGAGGATTACTCAGCACTCCGTTTGTTCCCGCCCGTTAACACACTGCAGGTGAACGACAAGCTTCGTGATAAACATCGTTCACCGAAAAAAGCCACCCAGGCATTTAACATCTAGATACGAGAGGGCAAACCTTTCCCCTCAGATGCCAAGGTGGAGTGGGTGCTTCTTCGAGACGAGTTTCAGGTGCCCAGCTTCACCACAGAAGCCTGGTGCCACCTGTAAATACAAGTCTATAATAAAAGTAATACCTCTAAACAACTCTTGCCCCAGCCTGGACGGAGATCTCGACAGAGCAGCCTGGAGCACAGAGCAGAGGGGCGCCCGCGGCAGTGCCCACCGGAGCCTGCGGGCAACACGGGCAGCGGGACTTCTCCTGCCAGCACGGCAACCCCCAGCAGCATCCTGCCCGCCTGCCTTTGCGGGGACGGTTGTTCCCATCCCTGTCTTTCCAAAGACACCGCTCCATAATCTTCGTATTTACCACCACCACCACCCCCGCAAGCAGCAGCATCGACACTGCCATCAGAAACACATCTTGCTGGTCAGCGTGGATGCAACCCAGTGCACGACAAAAATCTACGAAGCATCTTTTTCCAGGGACTAAGCGATTAGAAGAACAAACTACGGGAGAAGTAAAGCACACCTAATACAGCTAACAAGATTGTAACAGCCACCGTGGTTTCCTTGCCAGGACACTTCTAATCATGCCCACATTTCGAATCCCTGCTAGCAGGAGACAAACAACTGTTCATAATTACTTGCAAGCACAAGTTAACAGCTAGGTGTCTTCTTGGTACAGACACATACTCATTTGCTTCAACTGCTTAAAACTCAGAAATCAAAGTCATCCTGTGTCAGCAGTCACGACTTATCAGCACTTGGGGATACAGCAGAGACCGGGGTCTTGTTACGGAACGAGCTTCCAAGTGCTCAGGCAAACAAGTTTGGTTCTCCCACCTGTGCCACGCTACCCAACCACGACAGGTTAGCACCAAGAGATTTGGAAGTGCAGAACAGCATGCCGGGACCTCACGATGGCGCCTGCCCACGGCCACATGCCAGCGGGCCCACCCGAGCACCCCGGTGGGACAGGCTCCAGGCGTCCCCAGCTGCCTCGTGTGGGACTGCCCTTCACATCAGAGAGCTTTTGGAAGCCTAAAACACATCACCCCACCTCCAGCCAAGGTGTACCAGAACTCACCCAGTCCTCCACAGATACAGATAATAGATGTATCTGCTTCCTCCCACCATCCCTCTTGCACAGCACAAAACAACGACTTTTGAGAGTTATTTTGTTATTAACATTTATTCCCTGAGAGACCCTCAGAAGAGTGTGATGCCGATGCAGGCAGTAAGAGGTCTACAACAAAGCTGTGAAACAGCTCTAAGCAGGGATTTTCTCCTGTTAGTCAGTTTGGTATATAATCCATACCAAGCATTGATTTTTCCAAACACCAAGAAGAGTTAGAGCAGCGATTGATGTATTTTGCATGCTAAAGCCAAAGCAAGTTAAAGGCCACATTTTCAAAACAAGATATTTAATTTCACTCTCATTACAAGAGCAGTCACCCCTAACGAGGAAAGACAGACAGCATGAAGGCAACACACAAAATGAAAACAGATGAATCTAACTATCTTTTGTGCTCACATGCAGTGAAAGGAGTAATCTTCCTGGTAAAACTCACAAAGCTATGTTTTATTCCTAGCTTTGTAATAAGTTTTCTATTTGGAGTTGGACTAGCCACTTACTCGCAGTGAAATCCTGCTCCTGTTGAGGTCAGTGACATATCTGTAACTGCATTAAGCAAGGCTGAATTTCACCCTTCATTCTTCATGCTGCCAGCTACAAAAAGAAAAGTATTATTCTGAGGAGCTGTGATGCCTCCGAGGTAAATCTTCTGAATGTGAAGAAATGCTAGATGTATATTTTGTCTCTACCGTTACCTGAAGAAAAATTGTTTTGTCAGAATTTGTTATCTACCTGAAAACATAGCGAGAAATGGTAGCTTTAAAAATAGCAAAAATAAAGACTGACTTCAGACTAGAGGTATATCTCCAGCTAAATAAAAGAAGATGTTAGCATAGAATTACAACTTTTTTACCTGCATAAACTATTTTCCCCTCACTTTGAAATTCTCTTGAGATATTCCAAGTCAGTAACGAGTCCACAATAAGCCTCAAATACTAAAGGATACTGTCCACAAAAAAAACCAGCAGATGTGCGTGATGTCTCTCTTTGGGCTGTATCTGATAAGCTAGGAAAGGCTGCAACAAATCCAGAGGGAGGAACCGTAGTGAGAGGACAGGAAAGGGGCTGAGTTGATTTTTTTTTTGTAATTCAATTAAAATTTATTTGGGCACTGACAGCTTCCAGACTCCACCTAGTAGGCCATTCAGTACTAAAGGCCGTTCTTAATCCACAGCTAGTTTTGAAGTTCACCTTTTGAAATTTACAAAGTATTGCTACTTACCGTGGGACTATTGCAACATTGGTTTGGACAAAGCACAGCCTTGCCTTCACTGATTATTGGGAATACAAGGAAAATGAAGCTAAAAAGACTGAAAGCAAATTAAAAAGGGATTCTCAGAGAAGACAAAAGAGAGAAAAAACACTGAGAAGTCATTCCTTAAGAGGGCAAGAGAGATGACTTAGTTGTCTGCTCAGCTGGGTCAATGAAAATGATTAAGAAACAGCTTCACAAATCAATGGAAAGGTTATCTAAAAATGCCCGAGAAAGTGAAACTAACACAGAAAGGACTGTGTGATTAGGGTTTCTCAGTTCTGATTAAGTATGTTCAATTTTTTATTACTTCCCGTTATTGCTATAAAGAAATGTTGTACAGCCAGGTAACTGATACGTTCTTCCTCCTCGTTACAGTCCTTGACACAAAAATAAGGTATCTGAGCAGGAGTGTCTCACTGCACCGGGAACTGTTCCCAAGGAGCCATTGTTTTCACTCTTCCTGTAACTGGGTTTGCTGGACGTTCCTGTTTTCTCTATCGCAATTCACACACGTCTCTCAGAAAGAAAGATGTATAAAGCTGGACAGGCAAAAAGCACAACACTAAAGAAGAACATGGCAGTGAAGCATGCTATTTTTATGCTCACAGAAAGTGGAAGCTGAAAACACCAGTCTCAATGACATGAGAACTGTCAGCAAGAACAGATAATTACACAACATGAATCCAGCCTCATGACAATGACTCTAATGAGATAGGAAATGGAATAAAATCAATATTCTATTTACAATGACAGTACAGTCTCAAAGCTTGAAATTGCCAAATGGCTGTCTCTTAAATAAAGAAATAAAAAAATTACTGACTGCCTTACAGTATTTTCAAAACACCTCTGCCGAATTCAAAGTTTACCAATAACATAAAATTTGGAAAGGATACAGCAATTACTTCATGGCACTATTGAGGGATATAATTACAGCGCCGTCACAAAATTAAGCAGAAACAATGAGCTAATTAACATCTTGGCCACATAACAGTGAAGGACTGGTTAAAGAAAAATACTCTTTAGTCAACTACTGCTGAACAAACCAAATTGGTCTTGTACTCTAGCTCTGTAGGAACTGCACCCACTACACCCATACGACAGCACGTAAAAGCAAAAAGACCCCTCTCTCAATTTTGTACTTTCTCATATAGCGAGAAAAAGTAGAGCGCAAAGGCAGGAGCCCAGAATAGCCAGCTCTGAAGTGGGAATGCCCGGATAGTGTGCCATTTGAGATGTATTTCGCAGCCCCCCACAGCACAGCAATTTGTGACATAAACACAGCTTGGTAAAACAAGCAGCACATATAAGCACTGAACTACAAAGCAAGTCCCACACCGGATTTGTAAAGAAACTGCCAACATTATTTCTATGACCCAGATATTTTGCATAATATACATAGTTTTAGTAGTAGTAGTACCAGTAGTAGTGTTTTAAAGGTTATTTCTGTACTGTTTTAGCTCTGACAGAGTTGCTTGGGAAGGCAGTGCAGCCTCCCACTGACTTCAGTGGGCTTCTTAGGCAGATCCTCATCAGACGTGTTTTCATCTTGAGTATGTTTCACAGTTTCTGAAACCGTTTTAGCAGAAACACCTAACTGTGACCTTACACCTGAACTTAACGCATCCAAGTGCACTCAGTTCATGAAAACTGGATAACGAAAAAAAGAAGCAACATGTCATAAAGTGCCCCCAACTCCACACGCGTTGCTGCAGAAGTATTTCCTTGAAATCAATTCTCCAAGAGTTACAAACTGTGAACCAATTCCTAACAACAGTGTAATGGCACTGATGCACAAATCCCATAGCCCAATCCTTTTTTACTTTAGATTAATTAAAAATAACGCTATTTTCAAGTCAGAAAGTTATACTGCAAATTCCATAAACACTCTTTCCTTTAAAGGCTGTTATGAATTAACCACTACTACTGTAATTAAAAAACCCTGTAAAGTCAAGAAATATGCCTGTTTAAATTTTTCTTTTTCTTTTTTTTTTTTTTTTTTTATAACCTACGGTATATATCAATTCCTTTACAAAATTTGGGACTTCAGAGACATGCAGAATTCACATTATTGGACAGCATCAGATGTATGTGTATTTATAAACCAAGATAGGGAAAGGTCAGTGTCTGTCTCTAGACAAGGAAATGTGTATACTAGCTATTATTCTGCTCTTTCAACTTGTAAGCCAGAGACACAAAATGGCAGGAAGGACTACTCTGCATTTAATCCATTTTGCTGTTGATTTATGTATTACAAAGCATTCACATATCCATCCACTGAAGCTGCAAATACTGTTTCTGGTAGTAAAAATATAGCCATACTGTAATTCCTTTACCATAACATTTACATAATATATTTTAGAAAGAGGAAGTCCTGTCTTATCCTGGCATAGCCGAGTTTCAACCATAGAAGAAGTGACATTTCCCACGCAAGTCTAAAAAGTTGTTCTTTATCTTTAAAAATAACAGTAATCTAGTGATTTAACTTAAAACTCTGAGAAGTAATTTTTTTAAAAAAGAAAACAAACTGAACTGAAATAAGCAGAAGCTCTTTTATTGAAATCAGTCTTATGTGCTTGTTCTAATGAATATTAATTTTAAACACTCAGTTTCTATACAAAGACATTTCAGAGGCCATAACTAAACAACTATGCACCCTTCTAAAAAGTACAGACCTATTTCTTAATCAGACTCTTGCACATTAAAGACATTTTGTTTGATTAACTGCAAACGTTCGTAAGCCAAGTGATGCAGGAGAGGAGCGAGATGACCTACGTCAGCAGCATCACACCGGGATCAGCCTCCCACAAACCCAGCGTCTCCTCTGGGGCAGCACGGGGTGCGTGAGCACGGCTGGCCCGGCTGGTCGCTCACTCCGAATCGTCCGCCCCACCCTGTCCCCTGCCACCAGAAAGGCGCATTTTACCTGTAAAATGTTTCCTGCTCTCTCCTGCATCATGCACGTGTGTGACTGTAACTCTTGATACTTTTCCTGCTTGTTTCCGCAGGAGCAGGCTGGAGGTGCCTGTCGATTATGCAGCCAAACATTAACAACGACCGCTCCGCATGCAGCAGGTTTGGGGCATCTTCCTCAAGAACACAGCCACGCTGCAAACCTCATCCTGAGTCCCACAACTGAGATTCAAAACTGAGAGGTACTTGTAACGGTGGCAAAAAGGATAGCTACACATCACTGAAAAACACTCCCATATTGACAGGTGATTTCTAACTCTACGTGTGTGTATATATAAAACATTATACATACAGAAAACATGATTATAAGCATCATCCATGATAACAACTACTACAGAAAAAAGCAACGCCCATGACTCAGCAAGGGAAGCAACTGCTTCCCTCTAACATCAAATTCAGCTGATGCCGATGGTTTCAGGAAGAAGTCACCCGGAGGAGCTCTCACTCGCCAGAGACGCAGTGGACAGCCAGCCTAGCTTCTTGCAGGTTGGATGCCTTAGCATCTGCTGTATAGCAAGGGAGAAAGTGCCAGCACCTTACTACTGCTAAGGTTCTGAATTAAATCTACATGTTACCTCTAGAAAGGTTCTCACGTTTTACAATCAGCTATATCGTTTTTCACTTTCCTTCCTAAAGCAGCTGCCATGCGGCCCTGGTTGCAAAGGGTGTTTTTTTCCTTCCCCAGAAAGGGACCCCAGCAGTGGGTAAATGAGTCTTGAGAGACCACTCTGGTGAGCACCCGATGGATTACAGCATATACGTGGTCAGTACTAACATTATCATTAATTTATTACTAAGAGCATTTGCTTCAGCCAACAAGCTCCTCCACTCAGCTTCGCTAACCTGCCCCAGTCCGGGCACCCTCTCCCATGTTTGCCCCCACCCCCCAAACTCTAGATTTCAAAGTCCTTGCCCTTCACATGACGATCACTTTGTTACGTCAATAATTATGAACCAGGAGCCTGGATGCAGCCACCACATCCCTGCCCATGTCAAACTAATCGGCAAGATTAAATCTGAATTTAATTATCAGAAGCGGCAAAGGCCATTCAAGTCACCCGCTCCGAGCCGACACACCATCCCGCTCCCGCTCGCACCCCGCCGTCCCGCTCCCCTGGAGCGCCACGCACCCCTGCCCGCCCTGCGGAGAGGCGCACCGCCGCAGCAGGGCCGGCCGGGGAGGACCGGGGCGTCTTCAGCAAAATTCAGTGTGGGGCACCTTACCGCTAACCGCCTGCTGCATAAATGGGCACGCTCCTAGCGAGGCCAATCCGAAGTTATAATTACGTGGATTGCTTCATCTTTGCCTCTGACTTGAGGGCAAACAAAAAGGGACGTGAATACAGATAATGAGGAAGACGTTATACAGAGTTCCGCTTTTGACAACAAATTAGAACTCAGGTTTCGATGGCCTGGTCACTTCAGCTCAGTAATGGTGAGCTGTGGCAATGCTGTGACAATCACATGCTTCTCTCCAAGAATGAGAAAATTACATGGGAATGGCTGAAAATGAGGTCGCCGATGCAGCAGGGACTGAAGGAGAGCCACGGGCAGTGCCAAGCCATCGCCCTGGCGCCGCAGCATGGCAGAGCAGCATCCCGCATAGCACCTCCAAGAAAAGCCCCGGGGACCCCCGCCTCGACCCCCACCTCCGAAATCACCCCAGTCTCCAACAATCGCAGCACTGCCATGCCGGGGACACCCGGAGCGGTGAGGCATCGCCAGCTTAGCGCGAGGGTGTAACTGCCTGACTCCTGTTAATGTTAACATGAATCACAAGGCAACAACAGTGCTGGAAAACTACTCCAGCATCTGTGCAAGATAAGATATAAAGCCAACTGCGTTTCAGTTCGAAGCTTTCCATTTCTCAAAGAATCTCAAACCTAAAATAGAGTATTTTCTATGTTTTAGTACATTCTGGCCTTACATTTAATTTGTATTTATCAGTCATATCCTTCCAAGACAGTAAAAGCTTGTACGACTTATCAGAAAATACAATGCATCTAAAATAATTTCTTTTCGCTATTTATGAAAGAATCTAAATTGTAGAGAATAGGGTTTTTAACTCTCTGTGCTCTGTCACCATCCGAGGTACCCGAGATAACCACTATGCACTAATATAAGAGGAAAATTATTTTTCAGTGTACAGCAAAACTAATCATGTTTAGGAGATGCTTTTCTTGACTTACCAGAGATCACTACACGTACAGAGCTCAGCAGCACAGAAACACCTACTGATGCAATTCATTTTGCATCGTTAACAATCTCACCCAAGCTAAATAAATACATGTGTCTTTGGGTATCAAGGAAAAGCTCCAAATTGTCCCCAGTATTAAAAAAAAGTAAAAGAACCTGAATGACTATGCTTTATTTTAGGAAAGAAGTGAAAAATGTCTTTGAGACCACTTTTTAATCAGTATTTGCTGTAATTTATTGTGACGCTTGTTCATCTGGAATCACGTTATTTAACGTAGCTAACAATAGTCGCTAAAAACAACCCACTAACAGCCCGTTTGGAACAGCTGCTTCTGCACAAAACCTCAGCCAGAAGAACCGCCGTGACTGACAGAGGTGAATTACGAAGGGACTTCCGAGCAAGGCTGTTCCCAGTGTGCGAGACAGCAGCGACGCAGTTAACGGGGACACCCTCCCGGTGCAGTGCACTGCGCACAGGGTTTAAGGCTAGCTTTCCTCCCCTCCTCCATCAAGAGCTGGGTTTGGTGATGAATTTTGCTAACACTCATTTTGTTCATGGATTCCCCAGTGTCTGAACAACCCAGCTGGTGTCACATTGTGTAAGTACATGCTTGCACACAACTTTTCTCTCAGTTTTAGCTTTTTGCTGTGGGTAATAAAGATGAACTTACGGGAGGATGAAAAAGAGATTTCTGGTTACCTCAGCACCCAGAAGGCCCTTCTAGAAGGTCTGTGCTCATACGGGAGGGAGCTGCAACACCGTCGCACCCACAGCCCTGCAGACAGCACTGCAGCAGAAACCCCAGCGGCCGCTGACACGGGGTCCTGGGGCGTTCCTGGGCCACCGAGCAACAATGGCTTCAGGGACACCGTTGGTGTAACACACAAAGGCACAAGAGATCACCCACAGGCTCTTATCATCGGGGCTTAATAAACTTCTATTTTAGAAAAAAAAAGAAAGTCAGCAAACAGCAGCCTGACACAGTAGGTGCAGCGAGCACGGTGGCACCTTCTTCTGCATCACTGCAAATGGCAGCTACAGGGGGTTTCCAGCTCGGCCAGTCAGATCTTTAATAATTTTTGTTTCTGGGTTATGGACGAGGTCATAACCCACTACCTTGCTAAGTTTTTATTCACGGCTGTTGCACAGCTGACCTATCTGAACCATTTCTGAGCTCCCATCTTCCACAGAGTAATCAAGGAAGGTCTGTGAGGCAGAACGAATGCGGACCCTTAAGTTACCCTCTTGCATCCTTGTATTCCCCATGGTCTCACATTGTAATAGTTGCCGGATCGCTCTTGTTCCAGCACCACATACCTGTGACTCGCTCGCTCAGCCCGTTCTGCTTAGGTCAGGCCGAAGGAGCGGCATTTCCCACCACTCTAGCAGAGCCCTGCACACAAGGCTCACTGTCTCATCTCCAATACAGTCTCCTTCCTGAGCAAGGAGAAATGAGCTGTGTCCTTTTTGCTCACTCTGTAGAGCGTAGAAAAGGTTGCCCGAGTGCCAAATCACAGAACACATAACCTTCAAATTCCTATTAATTCTTCTTGCAGAAGAAATGGCCTCTATATATTCATGCAGCGTAAAAATGGATCACTTTCCCCAAAACGCCTGCTACAACAGAATAAAAATACCAATGTTAACATGTCAAAGGACCACAGGTGTGGACCAAACATTTTAGACAGTTTTTTAAAGGTATCTAAAACACTCAGATTATACCCATCATTAGAGTTACTTTAAACATTCCTATTTTTTAAAGAATCCAAAATAACAGCTTGAAAAATGACGCTATATGAAAACCCCATTAAAAAAAAGTGCTCAAGCCCATCTAAAGGTGCCACTCACGTGCCGAGTGCTAGTTCTGCAGCTCCTTGTCTATTTTCTTTCTAGAGGAGAGCTGCGGCAGAGGTCCGCCCGCCAAGCAGACGGCGAGGGTGCGAGCCCGCGTGCTCGGGTCGCTCGCGCAGGCACAACAGCTGAGCCACCCCTCAACCTCCAGGGACGAGAACCCCCAGTGATGCCGCGCTGACCCCTGTGAGCCCCACAGCGCTGGTCCAATGAATGCTCATAGCACTGCACAGCAAGTGTAGAAGCTTGCATAATACCCAAAACTTTTATCATCACTGTCTACCTGCTTTCCCATAGTATTTCTCACATGGGAGATTCCTCTCTGTCCTCTACAGTTCTCCTCCGTGTGTCCACTTTTTCATTAACATACCTGTGCAAGCTACGCAGATTGAACAACACAGTGAAGGAATTTTGGAAAAATCTCAGAAGATTACCATTTTCCTTGTATTCTCACTCTTACCTCTAAACACCATTTAAAAATGCCTGTCGTGGTTCAACCCCAGCCAGCAACTCAGCACCACGCAGCCGCTCACTCACTTCCCCGCCACCCAGTGGGATGGGGGAGAAAATCAGGGGGGCAAAAAAAGTAAAACTCATGGGCTGAGATAAAGACAGTTTAATAGAACAGAAAGGAAGAAAATAATAATGATAATAACAGTAACAATAAAAGAATTGGAATGCACAAAACAAGTGATGCACAATGCAGTTGCTCACCACTCGCCGACTGATGCCCAGTTAGTTCCCGAGCAGCGTGTGGGGGGGGG
>JAVKLA010000084.1:42536901-42557491 GCA_034782735.1 Sagittarius serpentarius
TGACATCGCCCCACCCCCGACCGCGGCCCCGGCCACCCCCGCCCCCGGCCCCGCAGTGGGGCAGGGCCGCCGCCCCCCAACTGCGCCCCCCGGCCCCCCCAGGGATGGCGCAGGACCTGCCCTCGCTCCTCCTCCAGCACCAGTACATGTGCTCCGAGTGCGGGGGGCTCTACGACACCCTGGGGGAGGTTCTCCTCCACCAGCGCAGCCACGGGCCCCCCCCGGCCGCCGCCGCCGCCCCCCCCGAGCCCCCCCCGGCCCCCCGCTACCAGTGCCTGGACTGCGGCCGCCTCCTCCTCTCCCCCGCCGAGCTCCTGGCCCACCAAACCCAGCACCCCCGGGGGGGGCAGGGGGGGCCGGTGCGGTACCAGTGCGGCGAGTGCCGGGCGCTCTTCCCCTCCCCGGCCCTTTGCCTTCAGCACCGCCGCAGCCAGCACCGCCAGCTCGCCGAAAGCCGCGCCGAAACGCCGGCCCCCCAGCCCTACGAGTGCTCCGAGTGCGGCCGCCTCTTCCCCACCCCCGAGGAGCTGCTGGAGCACCAGGGCGAACACTTTGCCGCCACCGAGAAGGAGAGCGGCGAAGCGCCGGCGGCGCCCGACCCCAAACCGGAGCCCCCTACCCCGCCGGTTTCCCCCCCGCCGCCGCCGTCGCCGCCGCCGGCGGCTCCTTTCCGGTGCGGGGAGTGCGAGCGCGGCTGCGGCTCGGCCGAGGAGCTGCGGCGGCACAGGCGGGAGGCGCACGGCAGCACCGCCGCCGGCCGCGCCGCAAGCGCCCTCCAAGTGCGTTACCCATTACAACACTATTTTTTCCAGACCCCCCCAAAAACGCTTTCCCTCTCCTGAGGCAATAGTACTGATCTTCCTCCCAGAGCAGGCAAAAAGGCCGTGCTTGTGTCCTGTTTCCCGCCCTTTCTGCTTCTTGGCAAATAAAGCGCACTGCAAAGCGGTCGGTTTTGCTGGCGTGGTCCCAACGCGGCGAGCCCGCGGGCTGGCGGGTGCCGCCGGGGTCCCCGGCAGCCGCGTCGCCTGGCGTGGGGCTCCCCACCGGCGCCCCGGGCACCCCACGCACGCTCCGGCCAGAGCGGGTGGCCGGCACCCACCGCAACGGCCGGGCACTGCTCTGAGCCTCCCCGGGCTCCCACGAGGCCCTGTCCCTTCGAGAGCAGCGCGCCCATCGCCAAGGTGCTGGTTCTGCTTTGCCGAGAGCGGCACGGGCAGGCGTCGGTACCGCCACGCCGGTGATGCCAACAGTAACAGAGTAGTCAGACACAGCATCGATGTGTCCCTTGCAGGACACTCGCATCCAGGGCCACACGCGAAGGATTCTCAACAAACCAACGTGGCGTACACCTGAACGCGCAGGGAGGGCGGGTGCGCAGGGGCGCCAGGGCACACGCAGCGTCCGGGCCCACCGGTGTCGTCGGCCCACCGGGCCGCGGGAAGCGGGACGGGAGCTCCAGGAACAGTGGTGGGGACGAAATGATGGAAAGAACTGGAAACACCCTGCCAACACCAAGACTGGAGGAAGCACTGCAATGATCTTCCAAGATTTAAAGATGCTGTAAAGAGCAGGGAACAATCTTGTCTCTGTATTTATGGTGGTGAGGACAAGAAGATGGCATTAAACTGCAGGGAGAGAGATTCAGGCTGGACTTAGAGGTAAAAAAAGGACTGACAAGGGTACTAAATCAAGGTTAGACACTCATCTTGAGGAGTGATTTAGGTGCACTCCATCCTGCCTGGGGCGAGGGAATGGATTAAGTGACCTTTTGTGGTCCCTCTTCTAGCTCTTTCTTCCTCTGACCCTGCCGAGGTTTACTCTTTTTGATCTATACTTCTCTTTTCCAGTGTGCAGTCTGTTCCATCCCCGAGGCTCACAATATACCTCTTACATTGTTAATTCTTTTTTCTTTTTTTTTTTTTTTTTTGCCATTTGCCATAAAAGAGTCCCCTGCCTTTGAAAACTGTGTTTTTCAGTTCTCTCTATTTTACCATTTTAATAAACTCAGTGGCAGGATTCTCTGACTTTGTCTTGTGCTATCAAGGCAGCAGTCGTGTCAGCCAAACTCACACCCAAACCCTACAAATATTTGCACTGATTGCAGGAGACATTTTGCTTAGTATTTTTTTCCAAGTACTATATTGTATGAAGCAACTGTTTATTGTTAAGGCTGAGTATTTTTCAATGCATATATACATACATTTTCAAAAAAACCTATATTATTCTCTTTCCCTCAAACTTTTAATTTCAATTTCTGTTTTCTTTCAGAGGGAACAATTCAGAGAACTGTTACCTTATGGTGTGCGCTCCAACAGTTTCTGTTCCTCCCTCGTCCCTGTTAATAAACGTAACAGTAGGCCAATTAGTCAAGACAAGGAAATCCCTTCTTCCCCCTCGGCGCAGGCTCTGCCCGAGCAGCTCCCGCGGGTGCCGAAGCCCAGGCCGGTGCCCGGCCCCCAGCCTGCAGGTGTCTCGGCGGCGGTTGCCGGATGACCAGGGCGGCTGCCAGCGCCACCCTCCCGCCTCTCCGCAGGAATGACAGTTGCCACAGGCAGCGTCCACGGACGCTTTAACCACTCTTAGGCCTGGAAAGCATTATAAAATGGACATGTCAAACGCTCACAGCTCCACCGCCATAGAGCTTTCTCCTCGCTTTGGTTGTGAAAATTAAGAGCCATCAAACAAATGAATGTTCACGGAGAGAAAGAGTGTGAATCCTATAAACGAGTTCTGCTGCCAGCGTCATCTACACCATGCCAAAAAGACATCGTAATGTCTATAAGGAGGCGATTTTTTTCCTGAAGTCCCGTAGTTGTTATGCATTGCTCCTTCACCGGCAGGGACCGCAGCACGGGGGCATGCGCGGCGAGAGAAGGGGTTCAGGGCCGCTGCAAGGAGCTGGGTACCACGCACTTCAGAAATTAAACCACAAAAAACTATAGACGGCTTTTCCGTGGTTAAGTTTTCACATTGGGCCTGATCGCCCTTCTAGCTCCCTAACACCTCAGGCCAGCGCCCCAGCCCAGCACGGGCACTTCACCGAAGGGGCTGCTTTGATGCTCCGGTGCACGTGCTGCTTGGGGCGGCCCGTGCCCCACATCTCTCTCCCTGCTCCCCTCCTTTTGCGTGGAAACACCAGATACTCAGAATGCCTGTGTCCTTTACACCTTACGCTCCTTGGTGACTTTATTCTGAATTCCGAGCCCTTCTATTTGTTACTACCGCAGGGGTTCTCTCGGCTGGAAGCACACGGTGGCCCCAGCCGTGGCCATCCAGGGGCTGGATGTTGTGACAAGCAGCGGTCGTGCAGTGGTGCCCTGCTGCTGGAAAATAAACCCACGGCCTCCCTCCCCCTGAGCAGGCTCCCATTTCCAGACGTGGCTTAATTTCAGCCTCTCTCTGTTTCCACATGTGCCATGTAATTTTTTAACCTGTGAGGCTGGTGTTCGTCCCCAGTCAACATGAATAGCAGACTGCAAGGAAACTACAAGGCACATCGACATCAGAGAAGACAAGGAAAAAGATGAAGGGTTTATCATCTCCAGTATCAGCAGTGTAACTTGCTTGTGTTAAACATCTCTATCAACACAGGCACCTTGTTCCAACTTTTTTTTTTCTGCCACACACACTGGGGGTTGTAGTTCCGCTAGAACTTTGTCTTTCCATCTTCTCTCTCTCATGCTTGTCTTTTCCCCCCGAATCTTGTAATTTGTGTTTATAATTCTGAGCATCACTTGTTACCCCTACCCACTTGTTCCAGAATACATTTATTTTTACCTTACAAATGAAAAAAAATCAGTACTAAAGCGGCACCTGCACTGCAATCGAATGCTACTTTTATTCATTTATAGGTACTGAGCTTCTGCTGACTTCTGAAATTTCAGATGATCGCTCAGAATTACATCTGCCACATCCTTCAATCCATAACAGAATAAGCCAAACCATTTTGCTGTTTGCTTTGAAATTTATTGGGCTTGGAGACTAGAGGAAATTTGCCTTTAAATTTGACTTTTTCTGTGATCCGCACTCGGGGCTGAACCAAGCAAAGAGTTATGTTTTGTGAAATGAGGTGATAACGTGCTTTTCAGCTTTAATGAATAATTCCTCACTTTACTTTGGGAGACAAATAGTATTACCTGCTCAAGAGATCTGAACTCTAGCTGTTTCCTTCTTAAGGCTTTTTGTTCTATTATACAGCCTAGCATTAATATAATTAACTTTTCTTTTTGTGTGGTCTTATCACACCCTGCAACAGACCGCGCGGCACTTCTGAGCCCGTAGTGAGACACGGGATGCCTTGAACAGCCCTCGTCGGGAGCTGCACAGACGGAGCAGCCTCGGGGAGCAGCCCGGAGGGCTGGGTGCCCGAGGAAGTGCAGGCACGTCACCGACCGGGAGAGCTTTCTGGTATTTTCTGTTTATCGGTTTTTGGCTTTTTTTACGGAACCTGGAGACTGAAAGGACATAGAGAAACACTCTTTTTTCTCTCAGGAACATATGCCGTGAATTTACGCTTGTGTTCCGAAGAATTTTAATCCAGATTAGTAAAAAAAATCGTGACAATTTGTATCCCATCGTGTTTTTATATTTGCCTGGCTTACATGACTTTGTCTGTCATTATATAAAGCAGCAGCGGTACAGATGTACCCCTCAGATAACTTTGGCATTGGTTGCACACGCCTTGATAGTCTCCGGGAACGAGTCCTGTAATGGATCATTTGTTGCTCTTCCTGTTTCTGTTCTGTCACAAAGAAATACGTGAGGCTGTTTCCTCTCTGTACGCTTACATCAGTACGCTGGGCATTTCCAAAGCAGTTGTTCCGGTCACAAAGTTTTCTGTACAAACTCCTCGCTGCCCAGATTTCTCTCAGATAACTTCAGCAGACCAGTGTCTGCACAAACGATCTTTTCTATACACAGCGCTAGCTTGAAGAAATAACCGGTGCCTCGAGCGAGCCTCCTTGCCCTGCCGCGGCAGCCGCAGCAGAGCGGGGCCGTGGGCCCGGAGACGCTCACAGCTGCCCAGCTGGAATGGCAGCGCCCTCCCCGGCCCCCTCCACCCCCGCTTTAAAGGGCCTAGCTCCACAGCCGTTATTTGGTTGCGCTGGTAATGAGGTTTATTTAGTTTCATTTCCCCGCGGCGTCCATTTTCACCTGGCAGCGCGCAGCCGTCTGCCCGCTGGCTGCCTGCGGTGGCAGCGGCCCTGCCAGCCTCCCCGCCCAGCCCCGGCGGCTCTCCTGGTGCGGCGCCTGCGGGGAGCCCCGCTCAGACGGCCCCCGGCCCGGACAAGGTACAGCTCCCGTTGGCCGTAGCCTGGGGTTTATGGCCGGTGCACCTGTGATGTCATTTCTCGCTGTAGCCTGTAAGGCGACTGTAGTCTGCTTCGCATAGGTTCCCTTAGGTTACAGGGGATGAAACCCTAGAGCACCGACGCCAAGCTCAAGCTCTGCAGTAACAAGATGTCCAGGCAGGGGATGGTAAAGAGGCAACCTTAAGGAAAGCTCAGCTCCAGGGGTCTCCCAGATTATCATCTGATAATGATAGTGAATACCATCTGGGATACCAAACAAGACAAGGGACCGATTACCTTCCAGCAGAGAAAGATAAAGAAATATGTCATCGTACGCTTAGCTTCTTATGTCATTCAAACAAAAAGACATAAATTAGGAGACAAGGGAGAAGAGAAACGCGTTGTGTACAGAGAAAGTATTTTGAGAGACGTTTTATGTTTTAGAGGCACCATGTATTACTACAACTGGAGCGAAAAGGAGGAACTCTCTTGGCTGAGCTAACGCAGCACTGGCGCAAGTGAAGCAAGAGCCTGACCTCCGAAAATTGTGCAATGGTTGCCTGCCCTTCCCTCCGAAACCCCGGCGAGGAAGGCTGCGGGCCCAGCGACGACCCAGCCGAGGCTGGCAGAAGCCCTGCAGGCACAGCGGTGGGACAGCAACGTGTCCTGGGGGCCCTCCGTGAGGATGGCTCTTGGCATCCTCTTCACAGCCACGCCTCAAGCAGAATAAAAGCACTTCCCACGTCAGTTCCTACTTCAAAGTGATCTGAAGGGAAAAGTTTAAAGGGAAGACTCCGAGTGATAGGTCATGCTGTAACAGGCATGGCATTAGGGACATAAGGTGAAAATATATTTAAATTTTCTCTGTGTCATGACAAATGTGATAAATACTCTGAGAGATGACATTAAGTCTGCAGAGTTAAGAAACTTGTATTACGGATGCCTTATAGATCATTTCTAGCCCTCCCTCAGGGATGGGTTTCTTAAGACACTCAGTATGGACAGGGGAAGGTAACCCGTGACGCACGAACCACGGCTACTTTAAGCACCAACTCAGCAATTGTCTTTCAATCGTTACTGCATGGAAGCAGCCACCCCGGCTGCCTGCTGCCTCCCCACGCAGCCTCAGGGTCCCTATAGAGGTCTGGTGCCTATAGGCGGTCAGACATAGATGACTGGAGGCGCGCAAACGGACACAGCCCGCGGGGACCAAAGCCTCCAGCTCGGCTTGCACCAGCACTTTACTTCAAACCCCGACTCCTGCTCGAGTAAGACTGTAAATCAAACAGTAATCTTTTGCTAAAGAAGAAGAACAAAAAAAAAAAGAAGTCAGTTGAGAACCTAAATTAATTCAGAACTAGCTGAAAAATGTCCCCGGTCGCCAGCCAGCTGTGCAGCCGGCGCGGGGGTGAGAGCAGCCTGGATGAACCGTCAGCCCTCCCAGTGCCCCGTGCCCGGCACGCTCCCCGCCTGCGCTGCCCCGCACCGGTGCCCGCAGCACCCCTGGGCAGGAGCGGGCGCAGAAGGGTCGCTTCAGCTGCGCTGGCACTTCCAGCTGTGCACCCGAAAGCAAAGCTCCTCTCCTTAGTCTTTACAGTAACATAGCCCTTAAGGGACAACCACCGTAAGAGATCCGCAGCCTCCTTAGCAGCCCGCCGCCGACCCGCGCAGTGACGGCAGCGGCGCCGGGACGCTCTTCACCGCAGGCCGACTGCAGCGCTCCCGCCCGCGAGGGGTACAGGGTGCTGCCGCACCCCGTCTGTTAAACAGGTAAGTAAAAGTCACAGTGCAAATCCATCTGGCTTGAAATATTGTCTTGTGGCTTCATGTTAGCGTACCAAATAGCTGCAATACAATAGTCACCAAATAAACCTTGTACTCTAATTTTCCTTTTTTTTTTTTCCTGGCCTTTAGTAAAGGCAGATACACGAGTTACTTCAAACACAGACTAAAACCGATAACGATCCTGGAGAAGCTATTCGCTTCCTTATGCTCTTATTTGTTCAGCACTCACGAAATTCAAGTTCCCCAAAAAGGTCTGACATTAAATTTCAGTCTGGCCGATAAAGCAAGCGAGCGTTACATCTCTTCTGGCACAGTGCAGCTTCTGCAGCACAGAACTTCCGCTTCTGCTTCACAGCAACATGGAGGCCATCGCTTTCGCACTACAGTGCTAAAGGACTTTTTTTTTCCCTGTTTCAATGATATTATCTGCCTGTGCATTTTAGTAAAGGTGATGTGCAAATTTCAGACGTGGCCCTTCCACTGTGTTGCCCTTTTATTTTAAAGCCTCCTGCAACTATTAAGTGATAATATTTTTGTTAAAAGTAATGAAATACTTAAAATCTCTACTAGTCTACAAGCATATAAATGAGAAAGATCCGCACTGCTAATTTCACAGCAAATAATTATTATATGTGCTATGTCTGTAAGGCTTTCTCTAAAGATGATTTCTTTATTGCTCTTCAGATCATGCTGGAGCCGAGCCGGCAGTGCCGGGGTCCACTTCAACCTCTGCGGGGAGCAGCGCGGATGCTCAGTCCAGGCGGACCCTGCCTGCAATCCAACATCGTGTTTAATCACGGAAAACTGGTGGGACATTCGCCGGCAGCGGCGTATTTCACGGCAGGAAGCCGAGGGCTCACTCTCAGGGGAGTAATTGTCATTTTAATTTCTCGTGGGCTTTACCAGCGACTCCCGGGGAGCTGGAGCGGGGTCCGGGAGCGATGCTCCGGGGACGGGCACCCACCCGCCTCGCCCGGGGCTGGAGGGGACCCCCGTGCGGGGGGAGCAGCGCTTGGCCCCCACTGAGAAACACACCCGAATTGCGGCACGGCTATGGCGCTGGTGCCTCAGCGCAAGCATCCAGCCCCGTCTCCACTCCGGCAACAGCACAGAACAAACTGTTACACCACCTCATGGGGCTCTTCTAAGCACGTGAAAATCTTTCTCTCAACTTTTCCAGCGGAGTAAGCACCACAGGAGATTAACTGACAGAATGATAGTAAAGCCAGAAGAAAAGAGAAAGATGCACCCGCTGGCGCTGCGGGGGCCGGCTCCCGCGCCGGGTTTGTCCTGCGTGTTCCGGGGAGTGGGTGGGTGCTCGCTCAGCGTCCCGGAGGGGCTCCACACCGCGGGGTCCCTCTGTGCCCCCCGCAAGCGCTGCGAAGGCGCTGCTTTGAAATCTGACTGCTACTTCTAATGCTCTTCAGAACTGCAGAGTTCTGTTACTTAAACTTTGCGTAACAACATCTTACATTTAGTGCTCATTTCTCCCACGTGTAACTTATCTCAAGACAGCGAGACCTATATGCCAAAGTAGGCGCAACGAAATGCAGACGTAATAAAACAATTCAGCTTTCTGAACAACTTACCGTAACCCGCGAAACAACTGTACGCTATTCTGCTGCAAATTTGCCCAGCCGGCAAGGGCCACAAAGTGGGGTAAAAAGCATAATTCTTACCTGGGGGGCCTCCGGCGTGGGGTGCGTCGGAGCGTGCTGCCGCGCTCTGGCAGCGCAGCCACCGCCTCCTCCGGCAGCGCGCTGGGCTAATTACAACATGCTTTTTTTGCAACAGCGAGATGGTGGCCTAGTGAGGGGGGAAACGGTGAAAGGCCAGAAGAACGACACTTTCCAAACCCTATAGGTCTAAGGATGTGAAATAAACTGTTTGCAGTAGCATACATCAGTAACCACAGCAACGGGCTCTGCTTTGCATATATATTTATTTTCTTAAAGAAGGAAAAATTACTTTCGGCTAATAAAAAAAGAGACGCAAGGGGAAGTACTTTTTGCATTGTGGCCACATCTCGAGTTGCAGCATGGCTCGCTGCCGGGGGAGCTCACAGCTGGCGCACAAACGCGCATTCTGAAATGCACCGGTTGAAGACGTCTCCGCTGCGACCCGTTAATCTGCCCATTGGCATCTGGTGGGGGGACGGCCGCAGGCCGCCTGACAAGGCCATCGCCGCAGTCCCTGGAAATGGGGCGATGGTTGGGGCGGTGCCCCAGGGCTCCCTTCCTGCTGCAAGCCGCAGATAACGGCTGCCCGGCCAGCACTGCCGCTGCTGCTGCCGGCACGCTGCTGGCAGCACCCGCAGCACGGCCGGCCTCACCGACCAGAGACATTTAGACCCATTTTTGTTACTTCTGCTGCGTCCGCTGCCATCTCTGGGCTTCCTGCGTGAGCAGCAGCCCTTCCACCCAAAGCCCTGCAGAGCAAGAGCTTGGTGCGCGCTGCACGACTTGCTGGAAACATCCCTTGCTCAAGCCAGGGAGGGAAACGCTATCCCCCCCCAGCTTCACCAGTCGCTGCCAGCCTTCGTAAAACCACAGGGCAGCTTCCAGGCTGGGGCAGCGCCTCGGCAGGAGCCGGCTGCCCGTGGTGGGTCTTGCACAGGGCAGGAGGGGTGTGTGGGTGGCAGCTGGGGAGCGGCAGCGCAGGCACCAGCGCTGCAGCGGAAACGCTGTCTGGCTTCCTCTCGGCTCATTTCAGCTGCTTTCCGCACACGGTACAGGAGGGCTGCGCGCTTGCAGGGCACGGTGCACGACACCTAGGCTTGCAAAGCGGCCTGTTTCTTGGGAGCTGCGTCCCTTAACTGCCCGTGCTTCCAGGGTGTGCGGGAGGTGCAACCTGCAGGGAAAAGCAGCCTGGAAACCACTGCAAAGGGATGCTGCAGTCGACACTAGCAGGAATTACGGACAGGATTTCTTGTTAATTCTTTCCACTCCTCTACCAGCGTCCCCCTCTACTGCCGTCGTGCCGTCAGAAAGCTGCCGTCAGGGCACAAAGGTTCACCACCTCACCCTGCGGGATGTTGCACGAGTTAACAGCATAGCTTTGCAAGAGTTACGCAGCCCGTCTCGTGGCAGATACCAGCTAAGCCCGAGCCGGTGTGCTGGCAGAGCGGTGCTCAGCCCCAGCCAGCCCCGCTGCTCGGCCCCAGCACCGCAGCGCTGGTGGCGAAGGCGGCTGCAGCGGGGACCGGGAGGGGAGGCGTCTGCGTCTGCGCGGCTTCCTCGCTGAGGTCGCTGCAAGAGCTGCCCGTGAGGGAAACGGACTTTCTCCAGACCTGGTCGTTTACATCGGCATCACTGAAGCCCGCGGCGGGGTGGGAAGGCAAAAGGCGGCAGGGACGGGCAGGAGCGGTGCTGGGCGATGGCCTCTGCCGGCAGCGGCGGGGGCAGCGGTACGGCCCTGCACGCCGGGGAAAGGAGAAGTCGCGCTGGTGTCAGGGCTCCCTTTGGTAACCGCTGTCGGACTTCTGCACGGCGGGCTGGCTGGAGGGAAGGCTTCTTGCAGTGGGAGCAGCGGGCCAGCGCTGAGCCTCACGCCTCTCCCTCGGCAGCGGCCCCCGAGGTCCCCCTTGTCCGAAGGGTTTTAGGCTCTTGCTGCTGGCTTGACTCCTGCCCAGAGCAGAGCACCGCAGGCAGCATCTCTCAAGGATCTGCTGCCGGGAAATAACAGAAATAGGTTGAGTGCTTAGCACAATGTATTTACTGTACTATACTTCGGTTTGTTTTGCCGGTGGAGGGACTTAACTACCAATTCCTACAGGATGAAGCACCAAAAGCTGTTTTTTAAGCAGCGGGATGCTCCAAGTTTGATACTTTGGCACCTTATATAACACCACGTGTCACCTTTATACCTGGAAATTAGGACACGATTTACAAACCAGGCTTCTTCCACGTTAAAGCCCAAACAACAGGTATTGAGAAAACACACCTTCCCACAGACAACCCTAGGAGGTGTTTTTTAATGACTCACAGAGAGGGGCTCTGCGGGGTGGCTGTGGTTCGATGGCGCCTGTCGGGAGCGACGTCCTCCCGCGCTGCCCCCAGCCGCTGCCCCACTCTCCGTCCTCCCGGCCGGGCGGCCGGCGCGGGGCAGGGCAGGGCATGGACACCCGCCCCTAGAGACAGCTCTCCTTCTGCTAGGAAGGGATTTAACGAGGCTGGCAAAACCCCTGGTACGGACGCCGTTAGGTTGTGTTAGGGTTGTTTAAGCTCAGGCACGCGAGTGAATGAGATCAGATACTGCTGCCATCACGTGCGAGTCCTCAATCCGCAGCAACTGCAGCGGGGAACACACTTAATCTTTTAGTGTTAATTGCTCTTTCATATGTAGTACATTAAAATGCATCAACTATTTAAGGCGATTCATGCTACAAACGTCTACTAAGCAGTGGATTTTTAAATGACGTATTTATGCAGCTACCGCTTGCTTGGGGGGATGAAGTCCAAGCCCACAAACGGCACATGTGTTCCTAGGTTTTACGATGAAAAAGATTAAGGATATTTACACTGTGTAGGTTATATTGTATTTTTTAAAGTTACGGGTGTAAAATATACAACCCGTTGAACACAGCTGCCGGAAGAGGGCTGGCAGGAGGAGGCAGGGAGAGAGAAGGCACTGCTAAGGAGGCAGGGGGAGAAGCGCCGTCTGTCCCGCACTCGGTAGCCCCCGGGAGATAAACGTTTTCTCTATTCCGACCCATTGCGCTCCTCTCATCGCACATCTCGCCGTGAGAAAGACGCGACGCGACTCGACGCGCAGCGTGCCAGCCTCCCCTGCCCTTCGGGGTGCCGCCGGGCGTCGCGTGCTGCTTTTCACACGGCGGCGTTACCTGCTGCACCTCGTCGCAAGGCAAGGTTTCTTGACTCGCCCACCCAAGCGGCAAGCGGCACGCTCTGCCGGCACGCAGCTCCAGCTCTGCCCGCCTGCAGGCTGGGGTGCCCGTGCCCGTGCCGCGTGCACCGGCACCCTGCGAGCGCCGCGGGGTTTGAGGCCAACACGAGAAGGCAGCCTGTGCAATCGCAGGACGTATATTTGCCAGCAAAGTGCTTCTCACGAGATAAAAGTTCCATAAGGAGTATTGCTCGGGAACTGTTCTTGCGCCACCAGACACAGGTAAGCAATCGAGAGAGATGAAAAAGGCCTGGTGCGCCTGAACGGTTTAACGCAGTTTTTCGGCCATGTAAGGCTTTTTAATCAAAGACATATCCCATTTAAAATCTTGTTTTTCTTCTCTCTTCAGACGTATTGCTGTTACCCCAAATCTACCAGGACCAGGTAGCATAAGAGCATGTTCTGTCCTATCGCATGCCCTGCTGGGCACAGGGGAAACTTTATTTTTGTCGGTTTCGAGAGTAAAATCTTTCCCTTCTGGGGTTTGCATCATTAGTTTAATCAACTGATGTAATTAACGTAGTAAACAGAGCAGGAAAAGTGGAGTTACCTTCTCCAGCAAAAAGTACTTCTCCCCTTTTGGTAACCGGCAATCTTTCCTAAATGCAGGGGTCAAATGTAAAGCCGGATCCAGGACACCGCAAAGATCCAAAGCTTGAGTCTTGATTTCAATTGCTAATAAATAACAAAATACCCATAAACTGCAGAATGTAAATAAGCTGATTTGATTTTACTAAGATCTTGGAACAGTCTGCTAAGAAATACCTACGCCTAGTGCAGAATTTGGTGCACTTTTGCAAGGATGTGGATACCATGCGTGAGGGAGCGCCACTTTTCCCATCCAGAAAACCTTTTCCCAGGCGAAGCGCAGGCACGCTGGTCATTTGTCAGGGCTTTTCAGAGGTTCAGCAGCGTGGGCAGAGTAAAACCTCCGACGAGGGTGAAAGGTACCCAGAAGTTTCAGCCACAGAGATACAACAGATAAAGTTTGCCGTGAGTGCCAGCTGCCTGTGCCGGAGTCCAGCATGCCCTGGAGGTCTCCGTCAGCACGGAGGCATCCCCAGAGAGGGGTCCTGTTCTGCTCTGAAAACAACAAAGAGATTTTCTCATTTGTCGTACAGTCCTTGCACTGCTGGGCGTAGCGTGTTAGCAAACGTCAGCCCTTCTTGGCTCTTCAGGTAATTCACGTTAATGTGATTCTCATACATGGGCTTATAAAACGTGTAGAGCAGCAGGGCCAGCACGCTTTCCCTGCAGTGTCAGATACGCAGCTGGGGAACTCTTCACGCTCTGATGAATGAGTAAAACTGTTCGTTAATTACTGGTTAAAGATGAGCTTGTTGGCACATTTTTGCTCAGACTGTCATTTGCTTTGCTGTGTTTCTTCTGCATCGAGCTGAAGCGTCGTCAACACCAGACTGCTTACGGAGATTTACGGTGGTAGCTCAGGTGACAACGCTTTCTGTCTAGCTTTTTTCCTTTTTTATTATTATTACTCCTAAAGAGTTGTCCAAAGCCTGAGGTCTTTCTTAGGCCTTATTCTGCAGATATTAAAATAACAAGTTCCTTCGGAAGGGCTTTCTTCTCTCTTGAGCCGAAATTACCTCCCGTGGGGGCTCACGGGGAGGAGGACAGCCGGAGATGAAGTGCAGCGTCGCTGTCTGCCTCTTGCATCCACGCTGGAGCAACACCTTTGCTGCTTGACAGCTCATCAATGCTTTCTGCATGTTCCCCGGCTGAAGTCATAGCCCTGCGTGTGACTTGTTGCTGTGGAGATGCCTGTATCGCAAACACGGGAACACGATGCCGGAGAACAAACCAGTGTGCAAAAGCAGGAGAGCTGAGCAAAATACTTTCTTTCCCTGCAAATGCCATTAGCAATTGCTAACCCTGCGGAGGAAGGACCTTCAGAGAGGACCGCGAATGTGTCTGCTCCCGGGGCCGTCCCGAGGGCAGACGTCCGCACCCACGGCTCGTGCCACGCGGCAGCGGCAAAGCCACCGCCGTGTCACCGCGCCTGCCTCCTGCGCCCGGCGCTCCAGGGGTTTGCCGTGACTCGGGCTTTTCGTTTGAAAATGTAAGTGTGCCGAGATGCTCGATTCGTAATTCATGTGACAAAGCGCCGAAGAACCCCTCGCATGGCGTGGCGGCCGCCTGGAAAGCCTCAGAAGGAGAGGAGGGCACGGTGCCGCGGGCTGTGCGGGACCGGGGAAGTGATGGGGGACGACACTCCCCGGGCGAGCTTCGGCTCCTTCCCGCCCACAGCAATCCTTCTGGGGGGAGCGCTTCGCCCCCCAGGGCCGCAGAGAGCCATAAACTGGCACTGCCATTGCAGGGCTGAGCGCGCATTATGATTTGGGGGGGGTGGTGGTGTATCCGGTATTGTTTGTTCTTACAGGTCATTATTGTATTTTTAGTTCTCTTTGGGATGCCACCTGAAAAGAGAATCTGGGTGTTGGCAAGGTGGGCAAACACGCCCTGAAGATCTACCGAGAAGCTGGGAGACCAGCAGGTCTCGGGTCAAAGCCCGAAAGAAGAGCCTCGCTCAGGAAGAGGAGCTCTGCTGAGCCCCTCGGCGCTGGGCAGCGGGTGCAGGGGAGCCGGCGCTGCTCCCCCGCCTCCCGGCCGGCCAGCCCAGCGTTACCACCCACTGCTGTCTGCGGGGGCAAGGACGCAAACAAAGGTCCAGTTCAACAGCTGTTGCGGTAACTGCTGGCAAAGCCAGGGTGCGCGATTGCTCATGGTTTGTAAACAGCCCTACATTACTTCATTTTTTGAGTCAATAATACGATTTCATAATTATGCAAATTATAGCGGCTGTAGAACAGAGGAAAAAAATCATAAAGCAAACGGTTCTTCTGAACCCAAATATCCTCTATGATGCTGAAAGGCTCCAAATTTATAGTCAGTATTTTTTTTTTTTACAGAGAATTTCTGCTTTTTGGGGAAAAATAACTCTCATTAATACCTGTTCTCTGTTAAAAAAAACTTTTGAGCAAGAAGCGGAAATGTAAGAAATACCATCTACGTACTTCGTAGCATTCGTGTGTTATGAAGGACGTAACTGGCGCATACACTTGCATACCCCTCGCAGATACGGTATTTCCCAATTAGGACATTGACTATTCAACAGGACCTGAAAGAGAACAGCGTAGCCAAGAAGTAACGACGAGAGCTAAACCGAAGCAGTTGTCCAGGGAAACTGTGTGCTGAAGTCGGCAGGGACGCAGCCGGTTCCTAACAGTCCCAGGTAGCTCTGCACAGAAGTCCCACTGACACAGAAAAAAAAAAAAAAAAAGCCTTTGTAAACCCCATTGAAAGTCATTAGAAATGCCGAGAGGGAAAAGGCACCTCTGTGCAGCCGAGCCAGGCGGGCACGCTGCAGCCCGACACTGCCCCGCAGCCCCCCTCCTCCTGGGGACTCGCAAAGTCACGCCAGCCGCCGCTGTCACAAACCTCATTTATAAACCTCCCAGCTTCTGCGAGAGCTCCGCGGATTTCTTGGCTGAAAGGAGCCAGGCAGGCGCGCAGCCCTTTGGGCTGTATATAACCCCCAAAAAAGGTGAGGGCTCTGTTGTGAGGGAGTTCCTGAAACTGGCCAACATCTTCCCGAGCTGGCTTGCTCTTTGATAAAGGAGCTGGGCATCCCCGTGTCTGCCTCAGCAATGGTGTTCGCGGGTGTCCTGGTGTCGGCTGGCAGAGAGTGACTTGTCTTCCCAGCCGCTGGCACAGCGCTGTGTTTGGGTTTAGGATGAGAAGAACGTTGATAACACCCTGACGGTTTCGGTTGTTGCTCAGTCGTGTTTAGACTCAGTCAAGGGCTTTTCAGCTTCTCCGGCCCAGCCAGCACGAAGGCTGGAGGGGCACAGGGAAGCTGGGAGGGGACACAGCCGGGACAGCTGGCCCCAACTGGCCACAGGGGTATTCCATACCGTGGGACGTCATGGCCAGTACATGAACTGGGGGGGGAGTTGGCCGGGGGCAGAGAGCTACTCAGGCATCGGTTGGCAAGTGGTGAGCAATTGCATTGCGCATCACTTGTTTTGTGTATTCCAATTCTTTTATTATTGTTGTTTTTATTGTTCTTATTATTTTCCTTTCTGTCCTGTTAAACTGTCTTTATCTCAACCCATGAGGCTTACTTTTTTCTGATTCTCTCCCCCATGCCACTGGGTGGGGGGGAAGTGAGTGAGCGGCTGCGTGGGGCCGAGTCGCTGGTTGGGGTTCAACCGCGACAGTGGGGCTGTCACCCTCTGAGCCCAGCTCTTCACGTCTCTGTCCCTGAGGAGAGCATTGTCAAGTGGACTGAGGCTTTACTTAAAGCTGGCTGCAAAATACAGACCACTGATCAGCATGTATTTTAAACGCCAGACTTTTTTTGACTGACACTCCCAACTGATGAGTAAGTTCATGTTTTAAAGTAACATCACAGTTGTCAGTGTCACAACCCATCGCTGCTTTAAACATCACCAAAATATTTCCCTTCATTAAGTATCATCCGCAGAGTCCCCACATGCAGGAAGATGTCTGACACAACTCTCTAGGACATCAAGGCATAATCAGCGTAAAGAACCGCGCTGTGAATGAAAGCTGAGACTTTGGGCTGGAAACGTCTTCTCCTGAGCAGCAGCAATTGCATCTCATGTCACAACATTCTCAACAACAACAGCTGAAGATCTCTATTTCAGAAGTGACTGAATGTTATAATGGAAAGCTAAACACTCGTATTCATGGCTGTGACAACCTCGTGGGGCTCATCTCCCTTCCTGTCTCTTAATGTATATGAAATATCCTCCCAAATAGCTACTTTTCTATCAACAATACGCACAACATCTTTCCAAAGGCAAAGTGGAAATCCCTGCGAGTATTTCTGGTGCTGCTTCCAGCCAGAAATAACAGTAATCTGATCCACAAGTGAATTCCATTTCTGTTGCTGAATTCCTTTGTACAAATATCTTTGCTTTGAAAGGTTTGGCAATAGCGAGGCACAGGCTAATTTTACTTATAAGGTGTGAATCAAGGAAGATTTGCAAGTTTCTGACTCACAGAAAGGAAGTCTCTGTGGCCTCTTTCACCACTTCTGTCAAGAGAAAACGTCTCAGTTCAGCTATTTTAGATACAACTTCGGACCTACTTGCTGCAGCCCTGCAGATCCCCACCTCCCGCCGACCTCGCGCTCTCCCCAAGCACAGCAATGTGGCCAAACCCAGAGTCTCGTCTCGGGACCTGGGAAACCTCCAGCCTTACTCAAACCCTCTGTCATCAAGGGGCTGCATTACCGTGGGCAAAATTTAGTTTGCAGTGTTACAGAGTTGAGTAAATTATTAATTTGGGAGAATCCAGCAGACGCTTTGTGAGACAAACAGGTGACCAAGGAAAGGGCGAGCTACTCTCCACTCCGCACAGCACCGAAAGCCCTGGGAAGCTCCGGGACTAAGCTACAAACACTGCTGCAGCAGAAGCAAACTTCCAGGGACTGCGTCGTGCCCGTGGCCTGACCTCGCCGCAATGGAAACAAAGGCCTATGGTCAGTTAACGCCTTCTGCGCTCCTTTGCTGCTGGGAGAGCTCCCATCCAAGGCGAGGGTGTTCTGAGGACGGGGACAGCTCTGCGGCAGCAGCAGCCGCAGCAGCCTCGGCGAACACCTGCAGCCATGCGGCTCCGCTTCCTCCAGTCCCAAAGTTTTCACAACTTCGGAGACGCTGTTCGTGGCCGTGTTTAGTCAGCGGCTCAGCCGCAGGGGTCACTGGCAAAACCCAAAACAATGGGAGTTTATTTCTGCCCAAGCTATGCAGTTGGCCAGCCTGCTTCTGCAGTCCCCCAGAAACAGGCGCTGCCGCCCCACGCTGTTCACCAGGGTGCCGGGGCCAGAGCTGCTGCGAGCACTCCCCTAACATTTTATCTCTTCATTCACTGCTCGCGACAGGCTTGATCTCCTCCAGCCCTGCAGGGACAACGCCGAGGGCTGGGGGGCTCAGACGCGTCTTTCCGGTACCGCCACTCGCTGCTCTCCAGCCTCTAGCAGACCATTTCACTGCCCTGCCCCAGTTCACGGCTGAACACCACCATATCTTCTTCTTTCTTAAAACAGGTCCCGAGGGTTTACAGATAAGAGGCATGGTACAAAAATTCAACAGCATTGTTTGCAGGAGTGGAGAGTCCTCCATCTCCCAGCAGTCTGTGGGATCTGGCCATTGAATACATGGGTGAACTTTCCCCCCCAAAAAATCAGTATCAGGCATGCTTACTCTTGCTTAATTATTTTTGCACATGGCTGCTCCGCAGCCTGATGGTTCATCTTTTGCACAGCTCCATGGTCGATCACAGCCATTTGTCAAACCAAATTGTTCCCTGACAGTCTGCAGAGACACATATTTGCCATCTGCAATCTATTCTTCGGTTTCTGGCGCATATTTTCAGTGCTTTCTTTTGAAAGCTGTTTCAGATTTCCATGGGCTTCTTTATAACCTCTACTAGCAAAGCCTCACACAGTTTAACTGTTGACAGCTGGTGTCATGAGAAGTATTTTACGTTTCTTTTGTTGTTCCTCTTGCTGCATACATACGAGTTGCTACATTAAGGGCTGCTTGGCTGCGTAACACGCACCAGGACGTGGAAAGCAGACGATGTCTTCTGAGAGTCGGTTATTGGAGGGTTTAATTGTTTGTTACAGTTTTACAGAGATAGTTGCAGCTTCGTACATTAAAACTCTGACAAGTAAAAGGCATTTGAGCAAACACGTGTGAAGTTCTGAAATTACAGATTATTGATAAGCAAGTACAGAGCTAATTAGTATAACGAATGTATGTAATGTGCTCAGACAGCTACGTGTCACTTCACGAAGGAAAATCCAGTGCTAGTAACACATTCATCAGAGTTAGGAAAACTTGCAAAGTTCTGTTTTCCAGCTCAAGCTCCGAGGACCAGCAGGGTCTGGCTCTCCGGCAAAGGCACCTGCGGCACGCTGGCTGCGAACAAGGCAGCAGGCAGGCTGGTTATTAGGGGTAGGCCAAGCAAGGCTACGGGACCTCTGCTCGCACCTAGGTGCAGCACAGAGAGAAGAAAGGGGCCACAGCGGAATTTCCAATCCAGAAGCAGAAGAGCCTGGTACAGGTAGCGTCTGTGCCTCTCCGACCTAAAGCCCGACTATGCCGTGACTTGTGTTGTCCTCGATGGGCCCTGTATCCGCAAGAAGTCTCACTCCAAAGCAGTCAGGCACCTACCTAATTGCAAAAACCTCCACATGTATGGCAAAGGCCAGCATTACTAAAACCTTCAGGTCCTGGCCTTTGTGACTCCTGGGACACTCAACACCCTCGACCCACACGTTTCACTCGGTACAGTGCCACATGAGAAGTACGAGGCTGGATAGAAGCTAATCTCTCCTTTTCCTTTTGAGGAGTTTGCATTTCAGTTTCATGGTAAAGAAAAATCCCGCTAAAAAAAAAATCACTGATATTTTTTTTTTTTCCCAGGCAGAAAAGGGACTGCAAATATCTGCAGAAGATGTGGTATCTGGGAGTCTGTCTAGGAGATGTGAAGTTGCGGTAATACTATGAAAGATGGAAAATGCTGAGGACTGGACCGTTCTCTCTTTTCTGCCAGGCTGAACTCAAATCTGAAACATCTGTTCACATAACCCGAGATGAGCTCTCGCAGTCAAGTAACATAAGCACAAACTTGTCCTGACATCAGTGCAGAACAACTATCAGTTCAGCTTTTTGTGGAAATGTAAGAATTCAGACACTTCTGACGTTTCCTGCAAGCACAGAATAACAATGTGTTTTCACCACCAGCAGAGAAAAATTAGCACTTTTTACAAGTTTTCTAAATCCTGAAATCTTTGTTTTTCCTAGAACTAAATTGTAGACATTGTCCTTTAGGAGCTATTCAAACTGGCCAGTAATGGCTGTATTAAGATACATCTCAGGCCAGCACAACTGGCACTTGAACACTCTTGTGGAAAATACTCGGTTTTGAACGTGCACTACCACTCTTCAAAGCATAATCCAAAGGGCAGAGAGTAGATTTTAGCTGAAAGTACTGAGGACAGAATTCACTTGCAGAGTTCGCATCCAGACCTCGGGTCAGGGCTCACATCCCTCGCTGCATCCCCAAGCCTGGCAGGGGAGGGATTTACATTTTGTGCAGGGCTTGATTGTCATATAAACGCCTGCGTACGCTTACACAAGAAATGCTTCTCTAGCCGTGTAAGACAGAGTAAGTTCAGAAATAGCGCAGTGGCAACGCAAGTGAAAAGCTGCAGGACTGTGCGCTAGCTAGACCTTTTCCCTGCTTCTGCAGCCCTAAAGCAAGCGCTGCTTGCAGCCCGCCAAGAAATCTCCAACAGGCGTCGGACGCAGAGCGTGAAGCCCCTCCTGTCAGGGAAACGGACTAGAAATCGGGGTCAGTTTCTGGTTCTGCTCCTGAGTCTACACCGCATGCAGAAGTCACTTCGTTTCCACGCTGCTGTTCTCGCATCCTTTGCCTGCCTTGCCCGTTCAGTGACGGCTGAGCAGGGACCGGCCCCAGCTCTGTGCCTGCACAGTATCCAAGGCAGGGGACGGGAAAGCGGGGGGGGGGGGGGGGGCTCCAACCGCCGCGGGTCG
>JAVKLA010000084.1:42557591-42639197 GCA_034782735.1 Sagittarius serpentarius
CACAGCCGGGACAGCTGGCCCCAACTGGCCACAGGGGTATTCCATACCGTGGGACGTCATGCCCAGTACGTGAACTGGGAGGAGATGGCTGGTGCGGGGGGATCGCTGCTCGGGAACTAACTGGGCATCGGTCAGCGAGGGGCGAGCAACTGCATCGTGCATCACTTGTTTTGTGTATTACAATCCTATTATTATTATTATTATTATTATTATTATTATTATTATTATTATTATTATTATTATTATTATTATTATCATCTTCCTTTCTGTCCTATTAAACTGCCCTTATCTCAGCCCGCGAGTTTTACTTATTCCCTCCCCCATCCCACTGGGAAGCGAGCGGCTGCGTGGTGCTGAGTTGCTGGCTGGGGTTAAACGACGACAGTGGGGCTCAGCAGAAACAAACTATACAAAGTTCTCTCTCTCACCGATGTTCTGGTATACAGCCCCACCAGCATACATCTCACCAAGTGGCATTTCCATCACTGATACCATCCAGAGTTAAAAAAATCAGGACTGCACAGTACAAAAATGTTTGCACACTGTGTGATCCTGACCCCACAACACGAGCTGTATTTGTGCTAATGTCCTTTGGAAACAAACTTCATTCTGATTTTGTACACGCTACTCTCTGTTAACTGCAGCAGGCTAATTTCCATTTTCATTTCTTCCTTTCTCATTTCACAGCACTAACAGAGAAGGGCTATGATGTCAAAAGTAAAGTTTCCATTGCCCTGGAGACCCCTTGCATTCTATGACACCCCTGTCTGTGCTTTTGATGAGATGGTAAAGCCTTAATAAACCTTTTACCAACGGGAACAAACTTTGGAGTACACCCGGGAACCGCAGAATACCTAAATTAGTCTGTTTCTAGAAAAAGAAAATAGGACCATGATTAAAATACTTTCTACGGTAAAAATGAGATTTCTAATATGATTTTCATACAGCGATCACTCAAAATTCAGGAGACAGTTGAATGTTTCACTTCCAAAAGACACGGGGCAGACCTGGACTTTGCTGGAAATCCGAGCGATAGCCTGCGTTGCGCGTTTTCTCCAAACCCTAGTGACGACAGGAGTCGAGGTTGCTCACCCCCACCCGGGAGGCTTTAAGGCCAGCCCGCTTTGGGGAGCGCCAGCGTGGGGTTCAGTTTCTGTTCTCGAATTCTGTGCCGAGCTGGGAGCCCGTACCAGAGCCCAGGAAGCCCCCCCGGGTCGGGTGTGCCGTCCCGGGGGCCGGGAGGCTGCCCCGCTCCGTGGTCCTGCGGGATGGGCTCGCTGCGAGCCCGGAGCGGGCGCCGGCGGAGGCGGCTCCCGGGGAGCCCCAGCGCACCCCAGCTCCTGCTCCCCTGCAGCCAAGCCCGGCCCGGGCACCGCGGACGCGAAGCGAGGGGCAGCGCCGCTAACGGCACAGACAACTGCGGGGCCGTCCGGAACGCTCCATGGACAGCCAGCCCAGCCTGCCGATGCCGGCAGGCAGCGGAGAGAAAAGGCGGTCCTTAAACACGGGAAAAACCTGCTAGCCCCCATTAGGGGTAAAAGAGAGCCATGAAGCCATCTGGGAAGCCCGTGCACTGACGGCATGCACTGGCAAGGGAAGGAGAGGATCCCTGACACCGCGCTGCGGAGGAAAGCCGTGCAGTTAAACCTGGTTTTTTCGTCTGTGGGATAGGGACGATGATGACTGACAACAGGAGGGAAAAAAAAAAAAAAAAGAGGAAGCTAATATATTAAGCTGAAGTTACTTGTTCAAATGATGATCCAGTAAAATATAAAACAGAGGAAAAAAAAAAAAACCTATCTGGAACTTCCTGAGTTCTACTTTTTTTTCCCCCAGTGAAAAATGAGAAATCCAGGCCATTCCTGTCAGAGCAGAACTGATCCTATGGTGCTGTTTTCTTTTTCTGTGTTGAAGGGTTTTCTGTCCCGAATATATTAGTAGCTTTAGTACTTTCCTACTAAAGCTGACGTTTGTCTGGCCAGGCACCTGACTCTGTTCTTTTCATTATTTTTCTGAGTTTCGGTCAGGTCTTTGGCTCTATTTTGAAAAATAATGATTTAAAAAGTTTTCAGGGGCAGAGGCGTTTTGTTTTGTTTGAAAAGAACGAGGACAATTTGATTAATTTGTGAAGGGTTATCTGAATCAGAGGAAATGTGGGAAGCATATGGACAATCTCTCCTCTCCCTGGTCAGGGGATAAAGTAGCCTCTCTCCTCATTTTCGTCCCGTGTTTGGAGATAACAGCTTTGCCTTCCTGCCGTATATCACGTCGAACAGATCCAGACGGGAAACAAAGGTCTCTTCCCTGATATGGGAAGTAGCAGCAGGATCCTAATATTTTTATGTTAAAACCCAGTGTAATTTGTGATAATAGACTGGGGCCGCGAAAGACCCGCTTGTACCTTCTTGTGCTGTTTAGGCAGCTTTCCTGTTTTCCACGAGAAGCTGCGTAAGCCAAGCGCAGACCCGCGCTGGCCGTGAGTTACGCCACGGGCACGTCGGCCCCGGTGTCGGTGGGCAGCAGCGGCAGCACCTCCATTTCCCTGAGCTCCAGCTGATACAGAATCACAGAATCATTCCGGTTGGAAGAGACCTTTAAGATCATCGAGTCCAGCCGTAAGGAGGAGGAGGAGGAGGAGGTTGGCTCAAGAAAGTAAAACATGTAATTCCTGAACATGGAAGATGGGCAGTTCATAAATGCAAAGTGCACCAGGTAAAATGACCGGTACTTATTTGGATTCTGTGTTTTGCCCTTTCAGAAGTTAAATCCCAAACAATATTGATAGCTATTAAAGGCCTTTCTGCTGTTTCGGTTGTTTTGGGTTTTTTGGGGGGGTGGGGGGTGGTGGTGTTTGGGTTTTTTGTTTGTTTGTTTGGGGTTTTTTTGTTTGGTTTTTTTTTTAACTGAATGTATCCAGGCATAAAATAATAGTTTTAAAAAGTGAGCCTGCCAGCGCTTTGGAGAGCAGGCTGACAAATCCTCCACATGGCTGGGTCTCGCAGTCTGTTTATACTCAAGACTGCTTTGCTCCCTGGACACGTGCCAGCGCAAGCATGGCATTTAAAGTAGGCAAGCCAGTCGCGCTCCCATGCATTTCATGCGTGCATATGGAACCAGAAATACTCTCATTTCATATCAGGAGCCATATACACTGCTCCATTAATGCCAAGTTACTGGGCTGGTAAGGTTACCAGTTCACCCCCCGCCCTGACCTTCTCTTTACCGAAACACGTTTTCTTTTCTTTTCTTTAGTGTCAAATACTGGTCTAAGACCTATGACACGGTTAATTGTCGCGAACAGCTTTGCTGTTTGTCGTTGCTTTCAAAGTCTCACTCCCTGCCACGGGAATAACGAAGATCTTCAGTCCCAGTACGCTACAGCCCTTCAACGTGCCATTTCCCCCCTAAGATTCAGAACTAATTTTGTTTCTCCTAGATCCCCAGGACTTTAAGAAGCGGCTCACCAGACTGAAGTGTTTATTGTTTCCTGAGGAATGTGGCTTTGTTACTGCAACAGTTCTGCCAATGCTGACCTCTCAAAGGACGGACTTCTTGACAATGCAGTGATTTAAGCCTTGTTCACATGAGACAAATGCGGATGCCTAATATAGCAGTCACAGATTTTTAGGAATGAAAAAACTTTACCCCCATTTGCTGAAAGGAAGCACGTGCTGTCACTTCCCGACAGGTTTTCTGGAGCTTTGGGCAGCCTTACGCCAGCAGGTCCCAGCCGATGGCGTCACGTTCCTTTCCCTGGGCCGTCCTTCCGCAGCACAATACACCACCATGGATCTTTTCTGCAGATTCTCAGGCCTGGTGCTTTAATTTTGTTTTTCAGTTCTACCTGTTACCATCCCACTGCCTGGCAAACAGCCAGCGTGACTCCTCTCCTTCCCTGCTTTTCACAGCCTCCCCGTTCTTTCAGAGCAGTATCACATTCCTGCCCGTACCGACTCAGCCAAATTAAATATTAACTCCTGGAACGTTCCTCATTTCTCTCTCACACTTATCTTTTGGGCGAGGCTCGCCCTAAGCTCTGAAGTTTGCCGGCATCGCGGTGCCTGTGATGCTGACGGCACGTCGCAGGCGCCGCGCAGCAGCTTTCCGGAGGAAGGCTTTCCCCTCCCGGCACGCGGGTTGCAGGTGTGTGCAGCCAGAAATACCGCAGCTTCCTCGGCTGCCGTGCTGTACTACACACCGGTATCTAACCTGCTGCTTGCCCCGACATCGCTTGGGCCAGGTTTCCCCTTCCCGAGGGCCGGTTGTGCGCGCAGCTGGGGTTTCCAGAGCAGATTGCCAGATTGCTGCCCCGTCTGTCCGTTCCGCTTCTCCCCTGCCCGACTCACAAGCTTGCGTTGGGTTTGTGGGCTCCCTACCGAGCTGTGGCATCTGACAGCATAATTATCCGTCCCTTCCACATCCTTAATTATATTAAAGGTGATTTGACTTAACCTCACCCCTTTGCCATCACAGTGAAGAAATATTACTGGCCTCCTTTAGTAGTCCTTCATCCTCTCTATAAATCCGTGCAGAACCGTCTCTTCAATACCACTTCATAAGGCACGTTATCAAGTCGGTCTGTAAAGGTAACTTCACCATAGACCCTCGCTGGTTATAACTGCCATCAAGAGGCTCATTCTGTCTTGCTTCTCTTAGTCCTCCCCTTACTTCAGTACCGAGCCTAGAACTGACTTTACTAGAGAAGGAAATTATTTTTCTCCTCCGAGGTGGTATATACAACCCCCTGCAGAAAGGCTTCTGGAAACGACCAAAACCACTGCTGGTGTTTTCAAAAGTCACTAATCCTTAACAAATTGAGATACATGTCATCCAGCCAGAAGTGGGGTGGATTCTCCCCTTGTGCTTCTTCAGTATCAGTAGCTTATGTTGGGAGGTGTTATGTGCATGCTAGGCTGGTTTTCCAATTAAATACAAGAGTTTAGCGTGCTATATGTATAAGAGCTTTTTTCACTCTCCTCGTCCCGTATAGATGGATTTATCCACACCTGGTGCCCCAGCCCCACGCAGGCAGTGACTCACGGTGGTCTCCACGGCTGCAGCAGGCAGAGGCGCCGTCACGCCGGTCCCAGCCTGACCAAGCCAAGGGTACCCTGCTCTGATTTTACCAACCTCCTCCTCTGGAGCCATCTGGAGCCTCCAGATTTTATGAAACCACAGCACAGACCGTCTAAAGAATTCACTTAATTGCCACGAAGTCACAAAGCAGCCCATCTAGAGCAGTCGCTTCGTTAGCAGCCTCTTAACCTCGCCCCCCCCCCCCCCACCTGTGCCAGCTGTGAAAACAGGGTGTGAGCCGCGAGCATCCCCCGGCTCCGCGGGTCGGGAAGGCACTGCCGGACCCGCGCCTGCTGCCGTCCTCAGCACACCAGCATCTTACCCAACCGTCTTGTATTACCATAACTTCAGACACTTTTATCTTGTCTCTAAATCTACTGTTTCAAGTTTTAGCTACCCAGCTATAAGATCCCCGAGAGGCATTGCCCGTTCCCTGTGTTTGCACCTCCTGCGTTTTGCTATATGGTCGTCGCTCCTGCAGCTTCCCCAAAAGTACGGCTATTCTCTTACGCGAAGCCTGAGAGGGAGCGTGCTTTTGACTCACACCCAGCTAGCCAAAGCTGTGCTGAAGTCCCTCGGAAGGGCGAGCGTGGCTACAGCACAGAGGACACCCTGCAGCCAAGGAGAACCCTTCCAAGTAAAGTGTCGCGCCAGCATTAAGTTACAGGATTTCCACCACTTTCTACAGGCTTGGGCAAACTTCATGAACAGGCATTTTTATTTAACCTCCTTAATAACGCTTGCATTCGATCAATTTTTAAATCTTGATTCTTAACAAAACAGTCTATGACAGTCCCCCAAAAGTAGAGTAGGTCAGCGTAGAGAACACTGTTTTCAAGCTGATACCAAATCCGTAACAGTTCTGAATGTTTACTGGAATTGGAACTACTTGGTATTTGAAGCCAACCAGAAGTAGAGGCAACTCTGATACCTTCATCTAAGGAAGAAATATCTTCAAAAAGGAAGAAAACAACTAGCTGTTGATTTTTTTAAAATACAGGTGTCCATTAATCTAACTCTTTATGTTTTATGACACCGTATTGCCAGACAAGACATTGCTTCCCAAGCCTTGGTATAAACAATGCTTTTGACAGCCACTGAACAACTCTTGTAGGTCTAATAAAAAAGGAAAAAGCCCAGCAAATATCACAAATATCTCTTTACTTGCCCATGACCAACTGTCATTTCTTTGTGCCAAACTCATCCCCACAGCGTTCTAAATTGGTCTTCACAGGCCAAACCCCAGCACTCTCCCTTTTCTTTTGTAACTGCATACAAACGATTAGACGCGTGTGCTACTCCACAGTTGAAGGCCCACAGGATTTGCACAAGCGGCCTTTCACCTAACGATGAAAACCTGATACTTTACCATGCAAACATTCCCTTCGACTTTATTTCCCTCCCTCCAAAGAGCCCAAGTGCCCACTTCATACCCTAGGAGCACACAACAGCAGTTATTATAACAGCAGAAAGTGTCCTATAGCCACTTTAGTGAAAAATAAAATAGGATTTGGGAACTAGTACCGGTAACGAATCTCTTCCGTAAGCGAGCTGTGGAACAGACGTGGTAGGTGCGGTTTGCCTCGCTCCCCCGGAGTGCTCGGCTCTCCAGATGCTGCGCCCCACGCCTTTGCCACCAGCCTGGTAAATCAGAGGGGTAAATTTGGGGATTGCCCTGATGCCCTGCTGACCGCCCTGCACCCAGGGACTCGCGCTGGGCCCGGGCACAGGCACTTTTCTGCCCCCCGCCCCAAGCTCTTCCACCTTTCCCCCCGCCCCAGGAAAAATACTATTTGTGCCAAAATACTATAACAACACAGCAGCCTCAACTTCTTATTTGGCTGAAGTACTGCACTTCAGATGATGTTAGTTTGACATGACAGAGACTGAATTAAGCAGAGACCCTGCAAGATTTCACACCCTCGACATGAATCCTTCTGAAAACCCACAGCGGGCAATCGCGTAGAAATTCGGGGCGGGGGGAGGAACCTTCCCTGTCTCTTGCCTGGTTTGAGACCCAGCAGAGCCCCTGGCTGCCGGGGCTGTGCGGCCGGCAGCACCCTGCCCGCGGGCTCACCCCCGACCCGGGCAGCACCCCGCCACACGCAGCCGTCCCAGCGGGCGAGGCGTACCCCTCCGTGCCTCTGCCCGCAGCGTGCCGGAAAACCAGCAACCCCCTCCGTGTGCCCGGCCGTGTGAGCACACGGCTGCAGGGAGGGCACTGCCAAACCCCCCCCCAAACCACCCCAGAAGGGTTTGCTCTGCATTTCAGAGCTGCACCACACCATGCAATTCAGCAAAACAGCCATCAGCTGGAGCAAATAAAGAATTGCACCTGCGGGACAGGTCTGCCGACCTTCATTGAGAAACACGCAAGGTGCAGGCTTCAGCAATTAAATGGCGTTTTGAACTGCAGTCCGAGTAGAGGCGTCAAATAGTTTACCAGCCACATTTAGAAATGAAGAAATTCTTTGTGGAAAGACTGCAGCCAACTACTTGTTAGTTGCTTTTAATATTTAACTAAAAGTATGTATGCTGCTCTGCTAACAGAAGCGGTAAACTCTGATCTGTGTGAAAGCTCTGGCATTTTGGCATTTTATCAAAGTATTTCCTTTGCTTTGCAAGAGGGTTTTATGTATCTGTGATTCAAACCAGTCGCACTTTCAAAGTATTTTGCTGCAAAACTGCCAAGTTGCACAAGTGGAAGTAAGCGGCAACTCTTCCTTTACACAGAATACGGCAATTTCAGGAACGGAGATGTTTTTAAAGGATCACAATCTAAAGGACAACTATCATTTTTTTTCTGACTTTGTTACAGCAACATCAGCTGATTAACATTAGCTCGCCAGAGTGCTATTGGCTGCATTTACCACGGAAATGCTGTGACCTATTAATATTGCTGGCTCACTTTAACACTGTGAGTATCAGAATGGCTCCAAAATAATACACAGCCTTTCATGCACAGTCACGCTAACCGCGCTCACGTAGTCCTGCGTGATGGGAAGTCTATGACAGGGAGCAGTTGTCCCTCCTGCCAGCGAGGGAGATTAAACTTGCATTTCAAAGTCAGATTTCATTTTGATGTGAACATGGAGAGTTACTGCAGGTTGGCCCACACGTACACTTAAATAATTACACGAAAATGAGCGTAGCAGACACGACTTTCTGTGCCCCACGTATCTTTAGCCAAATGTAGAGAATGCTGCTGTTTTCATTTTTAGCATGGGAGTTCAAAGCTCTGGTGACAGCCGTGCCCCAGCTCCGCCTTGTGACGGTGGCATTTCTGTACGCCGGTACACCCGAGGTACGCATTTTTGTGCACCGGTATTTAGTTTCACACCCCTTCTGCCAGCTCCGGCAAAGCCAAAGGCCGTTTCACTCCCGTTTTAGAATGCCAGGCCCGTGCGCCAAGAAGGCGATGCCGTTCCTCTCCTTTTAAGGCTGGCTGCGCCGTCCTGGCCCCGGCGGGAGGGCTGGGGTGTCGGAGCCGAGCGGCAGCGTGCCGGGCAGGAGCTGCCGGGCCGGGGAGCAGCGCAGGAGCAAAGCACCAGCAGCTGCGCTGCGAAAATGCCGCGAAGCCTCTCCGACTGCGGCCGGAGGTGGCGGTTCATAAATCTTGCCGCAAACAGCCAAGTTCGGGCCGCCGAACCGCCTGCCCTCGTCCCCTCTGCCGATCAGCAGCGCTGCTGGGAGAGGGAGCGGAGAGAGGGCCGCGGGGCCTGGGGACCCCCGGGGTGCCCCACGGCCGGTCGCAGCCGCCCGCTCGGGCACAGCCCTCCCTGTCCCCTTGCGCTGCTTTGAACAACAAAAGGCAACCCCTGCGGTGCCACAGTGCAAGGGTTTGGGGAACTCTCATGTCAAAGCACAGCCACGAGCACTCAAACAGAAAAAATACGCGTGAGCCGGCGTTTGGGGTTGCTGTTTCTGAGGGGCCGGGCCGGGGGGGAGGGCGGCAGGACCTGCCCTGGCTGGCTGCCACGAAAGGCCTTTGCCATCAGGTCTGCGTCGGAGCGACGACGCGGTTCACCGCAGGGCGGGCAAAGCATGGCGAGGAGGTTGCTTCCACGTTTCAGCTCCCGCACGTTTCCTCCGGCGCCGGGAGAGGACGGCTGAACGTGCTTGGAGGAAACAGGGCTGCAAGCGGCTTCCCGGGAGAGGGCCGACTGCAGCCATCCCCTCCGGAGCGGGAGAGCGGCTCCGGGGGAGAAGCAGCGCTCGGGCCGCGTGAAACAACTGAGACGGGCTGTTTAGTTCCCTGCCCAGGAAGGAGCATCGCTTCTTGATCACTTCGTTGAAGTGATGCTTCAAGTTCTCCTCCAACCTTGCAAACTGAGGTACTCAAATCAATATATGCTTCGGCACACACTCCGTTCCGCTTTTTCTTCCCTTATGTGCAATTTTCTAAACTTAATAACCAGCTCAAGTACCGCATAGGCGGCTGCTGGAGCAGCCCACACAAAACGCACTACCTGCTCTTTAGAGACTCCCCAGTTTCCGCATAGCGTTTCTGGGGATGGGTGCGTGCACCCCTTTAGCCCAGAGCCCTGCCTGCGTTTCCAGGGCCGCAGCTCACGCCAGGGCTTTCAGCTGACCCGGACGGTGCAGAAAACATTGGGTCTTCCCGCGCCGACCTGCTAAGGCAGCGCCAGATTGCACTTGCTCCCCGGCCGGGCAAGGGCGCTGCCGTTGCGGCGGGAGGCAGGGCACAGCACAGGCAAGACAAAGGTGCCAGGAACCGATGGGGGCTGCTCGGGGCCGGAACCCCAACTTCTGCTCAGCACCGACCCTGCCCTTTGCGACCCGTCACCCCCAGAAAGAGGGAGCGGCCGCCCGGCGAGGGGGCGGGCGCGAGGGAGGACCCCGGGGCCACGGGAAGGCAGGGCCCCCCCCAGAGGGTGGCGGGGAGCGGTGGGGAAATATTTGCACGGGCTTAGTTAGTTTTGTGTGAATCCACAGATGGCTTGCCATTCCTCGTCAGGTAAAGGTGCCCAGGTTGAGCCATCCCCTGCAAAGCGGCGCGTCCCTGAAGGCTTTCGAAGCAGGAGCATGTCCAGGGAAGGGGGACGCGCTGGGATGAGAGGGCGACCAGCCCTGCGCTGATCCTGCCAGGGGCTCCCGTCCCCGGAGGGCCACAGGGCTCGGGATGCCCGGGGGGCTCGTGGTGGGGACCCGAGCGGGTCGGCGTGGCCGGCCCTTGGCCCGCGGGCTGGCTCCGGTCTGGTTTTCATCAGCGGGACAGCGAGTGCTGCCGTGCCGAAGCTGGAGTCATCTCGGGGCCGTGCAAATGCCACGGCTCATCCCCTTTCCCTCGCTCCAAGCGCCCACATCGCTCCCCTCCCACGGGATCCGGGGACGCCGGGTGAGCCGCCCACCAGCTCCACCCGAGGCAGTCATTTCACATCGTCTGTTATTGAAATACTCAAGGGAAGGGGACAGCTTTATGGTTTCAGACATTATTTCCCTCCTTTATTGCCTTTCGTGACAGTTATTTAATGGTGGTTTGTCTATTTTAGTCATTAGCCACCTGGCCTATTTTTTAATTTTTTTTAAATATCAGTCTTCAGTGTTGCAGTAAAAGAAAGGAAAGGTTCACCAAATGAAGGGACGTTAGGATATGGTGAGACCCTAAACTTTAAAAAGAGAAAAACGTATTATATATAAATGAGACAAATCTATATCCAGCTTGGAAAGCCCAAAGATTTTTTTGTGTGCTTGGGGGAAATGCAATAGCACACTTATCCATCCCTAAATGACCAAGACAAACAGCTGACAAAAATCGGGGAAATGCTGTCATTTTGTTATCCTAAGAGCTGTACAATTGAGAAACAGGCCCTCAGAGAGACACATCACCACCAGCACTAGTCTTTGGGATTCCTACATTTTAAAAGTATTTAGTGACGGGAAATAATCTGAATCAAGGTCTGCCTGACTGTCCGGCCGATGAATCCTTCACGCCAGGGTTTTAGTCGTGCTGGGGCTCATCCCCCCCGCTGGGGACCTCGAGGGGACGGGTGGTGTCCAGAGGGGCTGTGGATGTGCCGCTCCCACTCCCCAGAAGTGGGACGGTCCCAAACACACCGTTTAGCTGAAGCAGCCACGGGAGCTGTGCAACCCCCGAGAAGACGAGCCGTGCCGGTGTCCTGCCCGCCGGCGGCACGGGAGCGCCCCTCGTTGTGCACACATTGTGAGTGGCAGGATTCGGTAAATACAACACTGCAGCGGTTTTCACGAAAAATGAAACATAAAGCTATGGTCGATAAGGTACACGTTGCTTTTGCAGACAAGTTCCCCCGTATGTGACGCACTAAGCACCGCATGACAACCCTGCTTGGCTTCAAACTATGTCTCTGCCCTCTTTCTGGCTTCCTGCTTGGAGGCGTGGAATCAATGTAGGAAACAAAATTAACTAAACGGGAGTTCCCACCGCAGCAGCAACACGAAGCAGCGTGACCCCAGCCGCGGTGGAGACTGCCCTGCCGGCTACCGAACCCTGACGCATTGCGAGGCTCCAGTAACGGCTCGAAAAGCAGAGGAATTCCCGTATTCCCGGTTTTTGGGCCTGGTACATTTTTGTGTTTTGAAAATTATGTTAATGACGAGAGTTCTTGAAAACAGACCATTTCTGTAATCACTGAGTAACCTTTTTTCCCCAACTGCATTTCTCAGCTCACAAGAGCATCCTCTGGGGCCCCGTGCCCAGCCAGCCCGTTACCCGTGAGGCAGCGGCTCCGCAGGCGGCCGTGGGAGCACACGTCTCCAGCCCCCCGCAGAGAGCGTTCTTATAAACAACGTCAATGCAAACGGCACGTGCTCCACTCCGTCTTCGGCGCTTATAATCGGCTAGAGAAACAAAAAATGGCAATTCAGCCTACAGAAACACACGGTAAGGGCCCCCAAAGCGAAGGGGAGAAGTGGAACCGCAGAGACGGCAGCAGCATGTGGGAAGGGGCAACACTCCACTGTGGGGTCTGGGGGGCATGGGAGATGGGTTAAAGCCGGGGGCTGCCATAGGCCCCCGCAGAGGGGCCGGCACAGCCGTGCACAGCCCCGTGCCCACAGCCTCCCCGGCCAGCACCGCCCAGGGCTGCCGCGAGCAGGCGCGTACGGTGCTTTGCGCCTTACAGCTCACAGCAGAAAATGGGACGTGGCGGCTTAAACTAAATATTTGGACATTACTTAAGGGTGCTGTCACAGGTTTGAAGGGAAGCACTGCAGTGTTGTGTCGGCAGTCACACCCCTCATCCCAGAGATGCCAGGGCTCAGCTGCGGCTTTGGCTCCCGGCGCAAAAGTTAAACCAAAATCTGATGGCTGTAGGAGATTTCCTCAGTCACTGCTGATTGCAAATTCGAATTCCAAGGTATTCTAGTTCACAGATGACTGCTGCCTCACCCTTCGGTAGGTCCCTGTCTCTTCAGTAAACCGTAGTCCTTGATTTCTTCAGAAGACGCCGCTAATTCTCGTGGGTCTAATCATACATCATCTGCTGTGAAACACCCTCCAAACAAGCATTTTTATAGCACATACTTTCCCACTCTGAGGAATTAACCAACACAGATAAAGTATTTTGGGGCTGGCATTGGGTCCACAACATCTCAAGAGGCTACATTGCTTCGTTATGACAACTTCCCCTGCCAACAGCCCTCGTCCATACACACCCCGACCCATCCTTTCATGCCCAAATTAAAGGCTATCAGATCAGAAAAACGGGAAGACAACAAAAGTATTACTTCTGTCTTCCTCTCACTTGGGATCTGCGTCTGGCCATGTCAAAACCCAACAATTTCAGGGATTTTTCCACAACTGCACATTGCTCGAGAGCTACAAACAGGCTGAGGTACCTACCGCTTAGCCAAAACGCAGTGACAAACACAGACCCCAGCAGACAGGCCGCAAACAGACAGAAAACCACGCCATTCGCTTCCCTTTGACACAACCCCCAAAATTCCACAATCTGTTTTTCCGTGACGCAGCTGTTTGTAGAAACAGCCACCCCGTCCATAAAGCGTACGGGCTCATGACCGTATTCTGGAAACGCTTGCTTCGGAGCACAGCCTTTCCACAGCCTGCCGTCCCCCTGAAATAAAACCAGACCAGTGCTCGCTCGGTAGAGTTCAGCAGATGCAATCACTGCGAGCTTCGGGCAGCACGGGGCACGGGGCAATATCTCTGGAGCCTTGGGTTAATGATTAGCTTGTTCCGTAACCACAAGCTGGATTGTTCTAACTCAGTATTTAAAGTTGTACTCTTTATATTTAAGTAGTAAGCATAGATGCGTGTCATAAAAATCAGATTTCAGGTAAATGCGTATTAGGTCAATTTTTAATTATATTTTTTTAGTGAAAAAGGCGCTAGCCTTTGGGGGGGATACACAGACCTTCACAACCTGTAGGGCTCCGTGCAGCATCGGTGGGGACAGGGCTAGAGCGGTGCTTTGGCCAGTCGCTAGCCGAACTGTCACTCCACGTGGAGCACGGTGCTGGAAGTGACAACTTCGGACGCTGCTAATGAAAGAAGAAGCAAAAAAAGGAAGGTCACATTCACCAGCTGCTTTTAAAGATCACTTGAACTGAAAAATCACACTTGGGAAATGTCACATCTGGGATCAACCAAATAACAGACATTTTGGGGAACAGACTATTGATGGAGAACTGAGGTGCCCGACGGTAGAAACAACTTCAAGATGACAAAGGCTGCTTCGTTCGGGTTCTGCAAAGGGTAGAACCCCCACCCCAGTGTTCCCTGGTGTAGCTGCCGTGTCCTTGCACAGACCTCTGCTTTGGGGGAAGCAGCTCCGCCTTCGGCGATGCCGTCCGGGCTTCTCGCTACAGCTGGTCCCGCTGCAGCCCGTCTGCCCTTGCGCTTGCCAGAGCACTTCAGCCATCTCCAGCGGTGCCCTTGCGCTCCCAGGTGTCTTGTGGTCGTCTGCAGCTCCGGAACGACCTGAACACACGACGACATAAACGACGATAAGATCCCAACCCTCCGCAGGGATCCCTGCAGAAGGCTAGGCGAGACGGTCGCCTTGTTGCACCGGCCAAGTCACTGCTGACTCACAGCACCGCGGGCGGTAAACGGAGAGGGGACGCCTCTCCGGCTTGCTCCGCGGCAGTGCAAGATGCGCGGGAGCGCAGACGGGCTGCCTGCGCGGCGCGAAGGGACGGAAAGCCGGGCTCCAGCCCCGACCTTCCCTCCTGGAGGGCGGCACGGCCGTCCTGGGCTCTCTGCATGACGGTGCGCTCGCGCTCCAGACCCGTCTGCCAGCGCGGACCTTGTTTTGCCTAATCCAAGGGCTGTTATTCAGTTGCTTCCCATGGCAGTGGCCGTTACGGATTTGAAGTGGCTTTACCAGTCTGTTTCAAGGTCAGAAATGACACAAGGGTAGAAACTCTGACTTCATGAAGGGAAAAAAAAGTATCCTTTCGGAGTTTCTCATTTTCACAGCAACCTCACATTATTAGAGAAAATTAAAAGCAGAGCTATTTCTTCCAACTGTGGATTCCCATTTCAAGTGTTGGGGTCCTCCACTGCAGAGGGAGTGACATTTCCGAGGGTTTGCCAGGCTCTCCTCCTGCCCCGGAGAGGCGCGTCCAAAGCTGATGTGCGCTGGAAAATGACCTGACCACTGGACTGATCAGCTTTCTTGCCAGGCTCAAAAACTCTTTTCCAAGGTGAAAATAAATTCTCATCTCGAGTACGACCCTGGAGCATATCTGTGTCCTGGTCTGGCCCCGTGCCAGAAGCTGCAGCGACGCTGGCGGTCGCCTAGAGCAGCGATGGTGCCGTCAGTGGGGCGTGAAGGCGGAGGGCAGAGCGGGGCCTCAAATTTGTCCTCTCGGAATACTCTGTTTTGAAAGATTTTGACACTTCAGGGGAAAAAAAAAAAAAAGGCATCTAATGAATCCACTACTAGCCTGTCTGTATACTAATCCTATTCCTGCCAGATCTTCCTAGCACTGGCTTTGCACACAGGCCAGATCCAGACCCCTGCACCAGCCCCGGGATATTCAGCTGCGGGGCTGGACTCCTCTGCTGGCTGCAGCGGGTCGGGGCTGCCGGCTGCTCGGGCGGGCGCTGCAGAGGGACGGGGTGGCTCCGGCTGCAGCGAGGGACGGCAGTGCCAATAAACCGGCCACTTTTACAAGAATTCACTTGGGGTAGGCAAGGCATGAAACGAAAGAAAATAAGTACTAGCCTCCTGTCACTAACCGCTGTCAGAAAGAACGTGTGAAGCACAATTCCAGCGCGACTCAGTCAATGGGAGTTATTATGCACCCCTTTCTCTGCGCTAGTCTGGGAGAACCACCATCTGTGGCACGTCAGCAGAGGACACAACTGGGGAAACCAGACTGGAACAATTATGTGCTTCCAAGGGCTACTATGGGACAAGACAGAAAAAAATTTCCAAACCAGAACCAAAACTTGGAGCTTTAGTAATAACATAAAGTTCCTTTTTCACGTTGAATAGATTACTTTTGCTGTAAAGAACTGTATGGGTAAGTGCTTAAGAAAAGCACCTTTAAGAGGCGCTGCCTGAGGAGGAGGCGGCGATGCCGCAGGCGGCTTCAGGAGCCGAGCGGAGGGTGGGGGCAGACGGACACGCCGCCGCAGGGCCCTGGGTACAGCGGTACGGCCGGGGTATGTAATGAGCAGCCATGAAAGAGAGCATTGTGAAAAGTAACACCCAGCTTTGGAGCTGTGGGCGCACCAGTGGCATGAATCCGTGCCTCCTGCCTTAGTCGAAGGTTGGCTGCACGCGAGCATCACCCCCGGTCCTCTGCGGGAGCCGTGGTGCTGGAGGGGCAGGGGCAGCGGTGCTGGCGCCCAGCTTCTCCATCACGGACACCCTGCGGACGATCAGCTGAGCAGGAAGGAACGATCTCTAATCAGAAGAAAAGGAAAGGTATCATGAAAAAATGTACCTTAGAGAACGCAAAGCACATGAGCCAAGGCTGTGTGTCAACAGAGGGGAGCATTGAACTGGCCAGTCCTCATCAGAGATTTATTATTAATGACCACGTTAGGCCAGAACGACCTGAAAGAGGAAAATTTGAGTAAATTGGTATAAACAGTAAATGCCAAACTGCAGCCAAATAGTCCTGTCACCCTGTGGCAGAATACCAACAGACAGCACGTGAAAGAGCAAAGGTTTATTCTGAGATTTGTGTTTCCATATTTTCGCTCTCCCGCTCTGACAAGTATATTAAAAAGTTACAGGCTTTGGATGCTAACATCATGCCATATGTAAGAAGTTTTAAATATTATTTATGTTGGGATTTTATCCAATCCTGCAGGAAATAACAAAATCCATGGCAGGGTTACGGAAAAGCAAATCCTTCGTTCCTAAGCACAAGAAACTGCTCAACCTTACGTTTTCTATTCAACGTTCAGTAGTGGCAGAAAGATTTAATGTCTCAGTTCCCATGTTTCTGCAGCAACTGAAGTGACACACACAAGAAGCTGGGGAGCGAGCCGCGATGGGCAGGCCGAAGGCAATGCGAGGGTTCCCGGAGAGGAAGCAATAAAGCCGTATCACCGGGACGCACCGTGTGCCACCGGCTGCTGACCGGGGCGTTAACCAAGTCTTTGTACAACCACCCCAAAAAGCAAAGGGCAGCGGTAGCCCCAGCAGACGGCTGGGAGGGGGCAGAAGAGGGGTTTCTTGGAGGAACAGGGTGGCCGCGATGAACAGCTACGCCGGTGAGACGCAGGGTTCCTAACGAGGTGCCCAGGAGGAAAGCCCGGTCGCACACAGCCCCGGCAGCCGGCGGGCAGGGCACAGAACCGAAACACCGGCATCTGCTCACAGGCAAGGGCCGGGGCAGGTTGCTGGGGTTTTAGGCGGTTACGGTTTCACCCGGCCGCGTCCAGCGAGCCAGGGCTGTCTCTCGGAGGTGACAGTGGCACCGGCAGCATCTTCTGTCAGCCTGCAGGAAACGCTGACATCGGTTAGGGGAAAGCTGCCTTACAACGGGGACTTAGGAGAGCACTAGATAAGGGAAGGTGCATACAGATCTTCTCATTCTTACGAGTAGAGAGATTTAATAAGCATTAACTTATTTCCTGCTATTCCTATTAGAGATAAAAATGCTAGTCAAGCTGCTTTGTTGTTGTTCAGCTAATCAGTTGCTATTTGGTAATTTCCTCAGCAAGATTTTAAAACATTTAGCTTCCCACTAGCTATTAATAATTATTGCAGGCTGAATTGCAGGAGATCTGGCAAAGCCAGTGGACAGTGCATTTTGCTCAGTGAGGTAAATATGCAAGTATCTGGTTCTTTGCTATTTATTTTACAAGCAAAACAAAAAACCAAAAATACTTGTAGCATGAGTGTAAAAACCACTTTGCTAGAGTTTTTTATTCCTGAAGATACACTGTCTGTGATTGAATCTGCCATTGTGATGTTAATGGAAATTAACCTTAAACTGTTTAAAACGTACCTAATTACTTTTCTATTACACCCCAATACATTTATCCTTTCTTTTGCTATTTGACATGTAACTCAAGTATTTCTTGTTTAATATTACTGAGCTGTCACGGTTTAAACGTACGAGTAACAACAAACTGAGCATTCACAGGCCACAGACCTGAGCTTACCTCTTGTTGCCAGAGTAAACTTTAGACCTCTCCCGCTGCAAAGCACTTTGCTCGTAACGGACCCAGGCGCCGACCCCCGGCACCATCCCTCTCGGGGCACCCATCTCTCTGGGTTAAATGAAGGGTCTCGGCGGGGGAACACCTCTCGCGGGGCGCCGGGTTGGTTACGGTGCTGTCACAGCTGCAATGAGAAGACATAGAAAGTGTATTTCGTTATTAATCGCATCTCATTTTCCTGTCTGAGGTCAAGTCTGAGTTGCCCCAAGAGAGGTGAAGCAGGCACCGAGCACGGCAAGATCCCCACCATCGTCCTCGCGCCTGCACCGAAGACCTGCCCTGCCTCGTGCTTCCTCCGCTCCTGACCCCGCTGGCCTGGTGCACGACTCGTGGCAACAGCCGGCAGATTCATGACAGTAAAAAATTCAGGGTTTGCAGAATGCACACGTTTCCTGTTACTTTATTTAACTAAACTGATATCTTCCTGACTTTTTACAAGACTTTTTCAACTTTCTCCATATAAAGCAAAGTGTGTCATTCCGTTCAACTTCTCATCATAAGGGTGTTGAAAAACCCTGCTGAAAAACACCTCTCCACGCCTCCACGTTACTGCATGGTGTTGTGGTGTGGTACAGCCTACGCCAAGCAGCGTGTCGGGAGCGAACGGCCAGCTGCGGAGGGAGGCTCCTTTCATGGATCACCAGATGTCACACTCCTAATTCCAAAATATTTGTAATGCACTGCTGCTTCATTAATAGCCTTCAGACGGCTGAAGCAAAGCAATGAATGTGGATGAAGAGTCAGGGGAAGCCACCAACACAGTGCTTCTCTTGTCCGTGTGTGAAGTCGAGCTGCTGAAGACTGCGTTTTCAGCCAAGCTGGCTTTTCCCTCTTCCAGGCTGCTTTGCCTCGTCCACGGCAGACCACAGCCCTGTAGCAGAGCAACAGCACATAGAGAATACACTGCAAAGGGGAGTCCCCAATCAGGCGGGCACCGTTACTTGCGCCTTGCGTTTTAGAAACGGATGTGAAGAAGAAAAAATATGAAAGATCAAATTACAGAAAGAGACAAAAATAACTAAGTGCACATCCAGACAGCAAGCCCGTTAAAACAGATTTACACGTTGCCTGTTAAAGGCATAAAGCGGAAAGCTGCTTTAAAAGAAGATTTAAGTCTAGCACAAGGAATCGAATTGAAGTACTTCATGTTAAGAAATACTGTTTGAGAAAATTATGTTCAGTTATATCAGTACATTACACAAGTTGAATCACTGTAATGATATGCAGCAGCTTTCATAAAAAAGCCGATTTCTCTGATATAGCCAAGAGGAAGCATTTAAGTCTGTTTATTTTGATCTTTGTCTTGCGTGGAGCAATACTGAGTGTCATACAGAGCAGTCTGAAAACTGTTCCAAGAGGTATGCAAGCTTATTCTCCCTTGCACAGGTGGTAGGTCTTGAAAAGCTGCTTTCATAAATACAACAAAAGTCACACAAAACTCCTTGGAACCACATATATTTTACCGTAAGCAGAGGAAAAGTTAATCAAAACAGCATAATTATAACTAAACATTAATCCCTCCCTATTTATTTTGGTACCAAGGTCAATTCTGATGTTTTTTCTTCCTTCGCCAAGTTGTACCAAATACTATGGCCAAAGGCACTGCAGTCAGGAGGACACGAAGGCTATATTAACCTCTGATGGCAACTGGAAAATTCGTTTCTGGCTGCTTTGGCGATACTACTGAAATCACTCTAGGAAATAACGAAAATCAAAACAAAGGAGAGAGCGTCTGCCCACTGAACTCTGGCTCCACACACAAGATGAAGAGGAAGATGAAACATGCGCAACCGGCCTTAGGCGAAGGCAAGGAGGAGGACTGGGACAGGCATCGGGGCTCACAACACATCCCAAAAACCAAACAAAACCTGAATTCAAAGCAATTTTGTGGAATCGAGCCATCTAAAATGTCTCATGACACTTCCCTAAGCGAAACAAAGTGAGCAGCCAGAAGCACCACGCTGACAGTCCAGGGCCCGGCGCAGGATCTCCCGCCAGACGTCCCTGCGAGTCCCTCCCGGCTGCGCTCACAGCCTTGTCCTTGTCATGCCAACGCTGCAGACCCGAGCGGTGCTGGCCAGGGCTGCAGGTCCCGCACCTCCGGCGGGGCCGGAGCCCACCCTGCCCTGGCTCCGGGCTCCCACCGGGGCAGTGCTGGCGGCCGCGGGACAGAGGGCTCTGCCCGTCCCCGCAGCCGGCGTCTCGGGCGGGTTTTGCGACGGAACAAGCTGCCTGCCGTCCTCACAACCCCAATTAAGGTTTGGGGTGAGACCAGCAGGCGTGGAGCAGATAAAGCCCAATAAAATACTCTGTCCTGGTAGACAACACTGACTTGTTGAAAGAACCACATACCTGCGTTATTTGAGCACACTGACTGAAGTCTTGAGCACACTGAATTTCAATTAGAAAACCCAGCAAAGCGCCTGCCACCCGCCCCAGCCCTGCTGATGGGGCACTGCTGCGTGCTCCGGGCTGGGCCGGCGCCCCCCGCTCTCTGCAGGGTTTATTTCCAACAGAGCGGGACACTCGTCCAGGCAGCTGCCAAGAACAGACATCATCTGCGGCACAAACGCTCCAGCACATCGTTTTCCCAAGTGGCCTGAAGGTCATGTTTCACAGGGTGTTATCACATTGAAACGGCAAACTTCACCACATGCAGGAAAGCAAAATTGGGAAAAATATCGCTACCACCATACTTTTATGTTTTAGTCCTTAAAAACTGCCGAAACAGGTTTCCCATTCGATTGAAGCAGCTCTCTGCATTACACGGATACATTAAATGTGATAAACCTGCTGAAGTCCCATGGAAAGAGCCCCTCTCTCTTGTCGTCCCCTTCCAGCCGCTCCACACCAGAGGCAGAGGGCTCAGTGCCAAACAGGAACGTGGCAGCGTCCGCCCGCCCAGTTTTGGTTCAGGCAGTACTTCAGTTGCCGGTGAGGTTCCCCGGTCAGCGGTCCCCAGGGCCCGGCGGTCCAGGCTGTAGCTCCAGCTTCAAACAGGCCCAGTTCTTTGCTTAAGAACGAACCCAGTGACCAGCTCAGCTGTGTTTTTAAGAAAACTATAAACATAATGGGAAAGAAAAAAAAATCTATCCAGACAGTCAGATAAGGGGGAGGGGGGAAATCACTCTTATTAGGCCATTTCGATTTTCAGGACAACGATCCATCAACCCTCTCTCCTCAAAAAGACGTATTGGCCAGGACCCTCTGCTATGTAGGAGCTCTAGGGGAGACGGGGACCGGTGCGCGGGTCTGACTGGTGAGGCGCCGAGCATTGCTGCCCCCCCACAGCGGCAGCTGCTGGACCCCGAACCCCCCGGCACCCCTGGGACCGGGTCTGCCTGAGCAGCACCCAAGGTGCCCACGGACACAAGTGGGTTCACCTGCATTAAGGACTAGAGGACCGTGTCTGTACTCGCTAAAGCCCCAAAGGGCTGTGAACTGATGTGTTTTCACGACGTTTCAATGCAGATTCGCTGCCCTCTCGCAGGCGGCGGGACTCACCGAAGAGACACGGCCTCCGACGGCGGCAGCCGGGCGCTCTGGTGTCCAAACGCGTCCGCCAGCGCGGAGCTCAGGAGCAGCACGACGCCTCAGCACGGCATGCTGATAATTTTTTAAAGGCGCCGTCCTTCAGTCCTTCCCAGCGCCTCCGTTTTCCCTGCACAGGCGATGCGAAGGTTTTCCGGGAGAAGTCCCTGCGGCAGCGCTCCTCTCGCCTCGCCGCCCGGCAGAGCTGGGCCAGGAACAGGCGGCTTGTGCCAGGAATGAAACTCCTCTGCGGGGAGGCTCCAGCCTGCGGGTCCCCAGGAGGGCACCGGGCGACCGGCTGCGGCGGCGGTGGTGGTGGCGGCGGCGGCGGCGGCTGGAGGACCTGCCCCAGGAGGAAAACTCTCCCTGCTCGCTCGCGCTCTCTCCCCCCTGCCTGTACGATCAATCAAATGAGACCTTAGAAAAGCAAGGCACCTTCAAAAACATGGTGTTAATGTTACAGCCATTATAAGATCAAGAGTCGGCGCTTCCATGCCATTCAGCTCCATTTTCACAGGGAATTACTTCCCACTCCCTTTGAATTCATGTCCGAAAGCCCCATGGAACTGGGGACACCTTTACCGAAATTTGCATGAAGCAAGCTTAAAGCCACTGAGAATACCTTCGGGAATAACACGCAAATCATACCCGGCAGTGAGGGTGGCTGCTATACGAACTATACTACAGATCATGATTTTGACCTTACGGCGTAACTCCTCGACTGTTTAAGCACCCAACAGCATGACATACAAGGTCATCCGCGTTCCCTATGGCACACCTCCAAGTTACTGCAGCACAAGGTTGCTCTTTTCGTGCTGCAGCCCCTTCTCCCCTCGTGCGAGCGCAGACCGCGCTGCCAGGCTCTGCGTTCGGTGAACGAGCCGAGGAGGAGCCCCCCGGGGACCTGCCCTCCAGAGCTGCGGGTGGAGACGCCTCCACCAGCGGCACGGACGCTGCGCCGCCGCGGACAGCCCCCCGGGCTCCTGCGGGCAGCTTGCACTGGGAAAGGCTCTCCTGCCGCGTGTACGGTCGAACCGGGGCGATGCCCGCCCGCCTGGGCCGGGCTTAATGGGGGGCTTTAATTCCAGGCCTAGCCCCCAGGAGTGGAGGTGAAGTGGAAGAGCGTTGTTGGCCCCAGGCGGACAAGTGCCCTGAAATAACCAAAACCAGGTTCCTGAAGATACACTGAAACTTGCCACAGGGCAGCTAAACGTGTTGTTTGTCATTTCATAACGACCTGCCTAAAATGCACAACAATTAGTTAGAAGGAGGCAAGAAAAAACAACCTGAAAACCAAAAAGGCACTGAAAATAAATTGCTCTCCTATCAGGAAAAGGTTATTTCCCTGGGACAGAACCGTATACACAAACCTCAGAAAAAACAGCATTGCTTAAGGGATCGATACTTAAATCATTCCCTGCAAATATACTGGTTTTGAAATACACAGAAACCAGAATTTCTCCACACGCCACAAAGAAAAAAAATTTTTAGTATGATAAAGTACTTCCTCTCCACCGAAGCATATATTATTAGAGAAAAAATTATGGTAATCGAACCTCGTACATAAGCTTTTTAATTCAGGCCTTTGTAGAAATGTACTATAACAGGATAATGTTTGTTTTTACTGGCTGCTACTCACCCTTGAGAAATCACCAGCCATTGTGCTCCTTCAGAGGGAGGATTTCCTCTAGTAAACCTGCCAGTAAAGAACAATCGGGCATCCTGATAGCTTTATTTGGTTAGGAGAACGGCAAACTCGTAAAGTGCCATGAGCTATTCAACAGAAAAAGATTAGATGTGAGCAGCCCAAGGTTCATCGTTTAAAGTAATGTCAGTTTGAGACTTGCCATGAGCTGGTTAGAGGAAATAAGACGCAGGGTTTGTTTGTTTGTTACTTTAAAGGAAAAAAGAGAAAGTCCAATTTTTTTTTAACGCTAGCGTGCATCAGCTACCATTACAAGGACGGAAAAAGCACATTTGAACGACTCACACACTTGGCGCCCCTTGCCCCGTCAGCAGAGGCTGGAGGTGCAGCGGGGCACCGGCTCCAGCGCTCCCACCCCCCCCCAGAGCCGACGGCAGACGGGCTCCTGGCTGGTGGCTGGCCTTCCATTTGCTCTTCATACTTTCATTTACACAGGGTATTTCTGGGTATTTTTACTTTTAAACCAGCTCTGTGGAATGCTATTTTTGCACGTGACCTCCCATTTGCTACGTCTGCAGAAGCGTTTACTATGAGGAGAGGGAGAGCTTACAGACGCTTGTTGATCCGGATAAACGTCTGAAGTGTACACCAGGGACCTGCCGCTGGGCAAGCAGAAGGAAGGAACATACCGTGTCAAAGTACTCGTATTTCTAATTTCATACTAAATTTAACACCAATGTGCTTATTAAAGCGGTATTTCCCACTGCAAGGGATACAGTGCATCATTTTGTACCAAAAAACTCTAAGCTTCTCTAAAAAACCTTAAATGGCTTCCCAATGCTTAGCAAGTGTTTGCAACGCAGAATCCTATCAAATCCCCCTGGAAGAATCTCGGCAAGTCACTATTAATCATACACGAGACGACTAAGCAGCAATCTGATAGGCTGGATACAGCGCCATTACACGTTAATTTTCATTGTTAAAAAAAATCCATCAGAGAAGAAACCGGTGCTCAGTGTTATTGACTGGCAGTATGGCAACCGCGCGGGGAAAACGTGACGCGGCGGCCCAGAGGGACCCCTGCTTTTAGCGTGTGCCTATAATTCATTCGATGCTCATTCAGGCCTGCACTGGTCTCGTGACAAACTTCACCTGCTGTATTATTACAAGAAATTGGGCCTCGGTGTCGGTTAAAACCCCGTGGGCCAGGGCGGTGGCTCCCGCCGCCGCAGCGTTTAACCCGCTCCTGCGCGCTACCCGGCACAGAGCGACGCGGCTCCGGAGCAGCCGAAGGGCCGCGCAGAGCCCAGCGGCCCCGGCACCCCCGGTCCCTCCTGGGGCGGGAGGGAGGACAGGGAGCTTTTTTTTTGTCAGTCACGGCATCTGTTAAACCAGGGGGGTTCCTTCTCGCCCACTTTCTACCTCCCACAGCACACTGGAGCGGTAATCTTCCGCCGGGATGGCTCCATGTGTCAGGAGACTTCATTGCACGTTTCTGAGTGATTTACTATAATAACGAAAAGAGGAATCTTGTTAATTGCTGTTTTCAGCTACAGAAGCGTAAAAATTTACCCAGAATATTGAGTAAAATGACCATCAAGCAATTATTTATTTAAACGCGTTCTCTGCAACCTGATCACAGCTTTTCTTTTGCATCCTCATTCAGGGATTCCGAAATGGCATTTTTTTTAACCTTATACACTATATTGTGACTTCAAAGGTACTAAGACCTGCTATATTATCTCAATGGACATTTTGGCACTCTCTAAAATTTGGGTTATAGGCCAGGTAGAGTTTAACACACTATGCCGTGAGTATGAATGCTGTACATGTGCACCACATTTGACTTAAAAATTCAAACGTTATTTTTGAAACATAATTATCCACACCTGAATTAGACAACGACTTACAATAAATAATTGGAATTACTGCTGTTAAAGCCCATGCAAAACTGACGGTCTACAGAAATAAAAGGAAATCTAAATGGGACTGGCAAGCTTGAGCCTGGGGCAGTATTTTTTTTCCAGCTAATTTAGAAACCTACGAAGGCAAGGCTTTTACGGAAATAGCTGCTGGTTTCACCACTGGCTTTACTGCTGTTGGCTTTTGCTCTCAATGAAGTTCCTTTCTAAGCTTTACATTGCACAGTCTCATAGGCTGACGGTTACACCGTCCCAAGCTTTAGGGTTCAACAAACCACAGGTATCCTGCTGCAGCTCCTCTTTCTCACAGCCAAAGGGAAGAGGTTGGCTGCGTCTCCGTACCCGCCGCGGGGAGCCCCGCCAGCACGCGCCCTAACCGGCGTCACTGCTGGGCGCAAGGGGACGCTGAGCAAAGGCTCCGTGAACCTCTACCGCACACGGGTCCGTGGGGCCTGGGGCAGGGACACGTCCTGCAGGTGCATCGGGGCAGGGAGAGGAGTGGAGGAGAAGGAGGACTGCGAGAGGAACACTACGAATGACCGGGAAGGGAAAGCAACTGCAAGGGCATGGAGACAATTTAAACATGGCTATGATCTATAATAATATGCATTACAGTTATTTATTGTATGATATTATATTTATATATTTTTACTACAGCTTACCTATTTGTGTACGTATTTATAAAGGGAGGTGGTAGGAAACAGCGTCACGTTGATGTGTGAACAGTGTCTCATCCGTGTTATCAGCCTTTGCAATCATCATCAACGCTGCAGACAGATGTGCGCTTCCAGCTGCCGCTGAGGGGGGGGGGGCGGCTGCCCCCCCCCCCCCCCCCCCGCTGTGCCCCAACCCGGGCATCACCCCCAGATCCCTCCTCTAACAGCGCCAGCTGATGTCCCTGCTCCCAAACCCGGAGCTGCCAGCACGGTCTGTCCCAGGAAAGCACACGCCGTTACCCCAGGTTTCCCCTAACCCTCTTGCACCAAAGCGCTGCGGGTCAGCCCCAGCCTGGGCGCGGGCAGGGGGTGGTGCTGTGCCCCCCCACGGCCGCACAGGGCTGGGGACCAGCCAGCACTCGGCACACACGTACACGAAGCCTAAAGGGGGGAAAAAAAAAAAAAAGCATCACATTACTACCACCAGGTATTTAAACCAACAGAACGGAAGGGATAACAACAGTGAGTAGCTGTTAAATGACCTGGCTAACGAATGCTTGGTGGGTCATGTCATTTTTCTGTCTCCGAAGCGTCTCTCCTGTAACGCTGCTGGTCATAACAGGTGATATTAAAGGTCACACTGGCAACAAAAAGTTTTTAAATCATGTTTTAGTGTAGTCCTCCAGTTACAATACAGCACTGTGGCCCGCCCTCCTCTGGGACACGCTGGCATACCAGTTTTCACTTCATTTACAGCACGGTGAATATCCACCGTTTACTTCCAATGCAAAAAAAAAGCTTCACGGGGCTGATCTAAAAATACAGTAATATGCTCCCAAATTTCAGGTATGAATATTAGCAAATTCCTTCAACGATACTGAAATAAAAGGTGCTTCACACTTATGTATGTCACCACTCACCTAATCCAACCAAATCTGGTGCTGTTTGACCCTAGTTGTTTTTAAAGGTGTTCAAATTCAACCAAATCTTAATTACCTCTACCAATAACAGGAAAAAAACCCCCACTCACTTTCAAAATCTCAGATGTCTTCACAAATTTAGCCTAGGCTGTAATGCCACGGGGAAGGGTAAGGATCAGGTATGTCAGCAGTTGAAGTGGGGCACGAACACCCTCGAAACGCTGGTCAATGCCAGCGTTACCTGACAACTCCCCGGACCACAGAGCGATGCCCTGCATGTCCTGTAACACCCTGAAACAAAGGTCTGAACCCTCGTCTGCATTTCCAGTACGTGCCACGTAGATTTGCCTTATCCCATTCATTGCCATCTCCTCAGGGATCTCCCCAGCTTTGTTACTCTCTCTGTCATGTTTTCAAAGTCACAAGGTAGCCTCGACAAACCATGGCAAGGCCGTCAGAGCCTACCGGCAGGAAAACATGCCTTTCAAGTGTTTGATTTGCTCAGCCTCAGCTACTTACACAAACAGGAGTATTGCTCATGCTCACGAGCGTATTTTCGAGCAGAGGTTTCTAGCCTGGTATTATTTCCCAGTTTTGCTTTAGAATTTCATCACCTGCACGTTCAGTTTATTGAAGATGGCGACAAATTTTCCCACGTCCCGACTGGGTGTCAGACAAGCCCAACAAACCCGATTTGTGTGCCACAGTGGCTTCTCCCATTTGAAATAAGCTCAAAAGAAAATTGGCTGGGTTGGTACAGATAGCAAGCGAATTAAACGGGTGCTAAGCCCACACTTCCCTGCTGGCCCTCACCTGACACGCTGCAGGTATCTGCACTAACGGCACGCAAGGGAAGGCGCCTTTGGGAGCTCTGCTTCAGCCCCAGGCTCTCCTCACCGCACACGTCCTCTCCCTGGGGGAGCAGCTCCTGCTGCCAAGCTCGGGGGAAAGTGCTGTCGAGAAGACGAAAAAAGGCGAGTGTTAAGCTTAAGAGCACACTGAACATCCTTCACCCTCCACTCGAATCACTCGAAGTACTTAAATGTTTCCCGGGATAGATTTTTTTTTTTTTTTTTAAAAGCGATTCCTCAAAGTCAAAGTAAATCCATGGACACAGATACTCCTTTCTACTCCCTTTCGCTGTATCCATGCCAGTACCCTCCCAAGAAGCTGCCGTCTCACAGCCTCTCAGTTCAGGTGACAGATCCTTACTACAGACAGCATTTTCCAGCAGCTTTTATTGCAGCCTCTGTACCCCCGCCCTGGCACAGGCGAGACGCTTCGGCCCTGTGATCTCCGGTCTGCGGAGGGGCTCGCCGGGGCTCTGGAGGAGGATGCCCAGCGACCTGCAAGCCCCGTGGCACGGGCATTGCCTCTTCTACAACAGCTACAAGCAACTGGGAAGCCACCAGCGGGGAAACAGAGGCTGGCACGGAGAGAACTGCAAACAAGGTCAATAATGGCGTCGCTGCTCCGGCGGTCAGTGTTTTCCTTAAACCCGTGCAGTTACACAACACGTAGGTAATAAAGTGGATCTTACTTCGTCATCTTCTCAGATACTTGCTGGGAGATGCTGCAATAAGCAAAAGCCAATGTTTTAAAATAAACCGATGACACATCGCTAAAAAGAAAGGTCAACAGGCAAGGATGCTCTTCACCATCACCAGGGGATAAGCCACGGAAGAGCCAATACATTAATGCATCAATGCTTAATTTACCAATTTGGCATTTATGTTCCATTTTAGGCATCTGCAGCCAAAACGCATTTGAGCTCAGTTTTACACCCGAGACGTGCGTCTTGCGCACAGAAACCTTTTCTTCTGCCAGCACCACCTGGGCACTATTTTGCCAAGCACTCTTCTAACAGAGGCAAAGGCAGGCATGACTGAAATATTCTGAAAATATATCTATACATAAAAATCTCACATTGTCGTATTCATATTGTCATCAAACCCCAGACAAATTTCTTTGATGCCAGCTCACGCTACACCAGTTTCTGGATTTACTTCAGCATGCCATAACCGTGGCTTCCTCCTGCAGCCGCCCCGTACCAGCGGCTCCCTTCCTCCCTGTAACAGCAGCATCCAGGCAGCCGGGTGTCACCAGCCAGCGCGGTTACGCCGAGCGCCGCCAAGCGCCATCTCCGGCCCCGGGCAGGATGGGTGCAGCGCTGGCAGCCTGGGTGCCCACCGCCTCCCTGCAGAGCTGTTCCGTGCCTTCGGTGCGGCGAGAGCCCCGCAGCCGCAGCGCCCGTCTGCGCACGCCGCTCCAGAACCCGGCGGCGTGTGGGCAGCCCCGACGCTGCCAGCGGAACCGCGGCCTGTGCGGTATTTCCCCGGGCGCTGTCAGCTGCACCTTTGTGGGGCCGCTCAGCCGCCTGGGCAAACACGCGGCCTGCCAGAGGAGTGGGGTTAACTTTTCTATGACATTTACACCTCGGAAGGAATAAATCTCTAAAAATCTTAGTTTATGTTAAATACTACAATAAAAAGCTACATAAAGAAAGAGCAGGTTTCAGCATCTTATTCTGCACCAGAGAAAAAAGCCCCGACTCTTCAACAAGTACTCAACTTCAACATTCGTTTCTTCCTAAGTTAAGAGCGGAGAAATCTGTACCGAACAAAAACTTACAAGTTTAAGTCATCCGTGCCCCCATTGTAAAGGGGTATCATTTTCAAAGAAAAAGGTACTTCAGGTGCCCTTTCAACATAACTCAGTATTGCGTCTTTTACATCCCCCAAAGCTGCGCTTGGACAGCCGCTTCAGCTTCTCCATATCCCAGAAGCAGCCAAGTAATCAGCGCGTAATTGATCTCTTTGCTGAACCTCAGTAATTTTTTATTGCCAACCCCTATAACTCAAGTCTGCTTCCGAAGAATTACAGTCTTTTTTAGCTTTCGCTTTTCCAGTTCTCAGCATCACAAGTAGGCAGCTTTATTCAAGTTAGCAGGTTAACGATTTAAGTGTGTCATTAGAGAACATCAAAGAATGGTTTCTGTTCCATTAATGTGAAATAATAACACAGGAGATTAGCAGGATTTAGATTATCTTGTTGTTATATCAAGGTTTTTTTCAGGGAGCAAGGCAAGCAGAGGCCAAGCACTCCTTCCAGGGGCTCCGCCTTCACCTCTCCCCTTTGCCGCACGGACGTTTTCAGTGCGTGGTTGAACTGCCCCTCCTGCCTGGCCGAAACACAAACCCCTGCCACTGCCACACCGCTTCCTCCAGCTCCGCTTCTGAGCCCAAAGCGCTCTCAGCCTAAGCAAAGATTTACACAAGCCAAGCGTATGTAGATAGAATCAAGAGAAAAGCCCAAAAGCAAACACCACCAAACAGCCAGCTTAGGGAGAAGCATTTGCATCTGCATATTTCTTCACCAACAGAGACGTTGACAGCGACCAGCAGTTCGGAAAGGCTGCAAGGCCGCTCCTGGGAGCGACACATTCCTGCTTAGTCACGTTGTACTCATCAGGCACATCAGGCGCTTTTGTCGCTAGATGCAGCGACAGAAAGTACAGCGTTTGGGCTGCTGCTGCTGGGTCTGACCAGTGACGTTATTCCTTAGACACCCCTCCTCTTGCCACCCGAGCGTGAGAGCATCCCGTCGGGGAGCAGCTCTGTTACACCCGCTCTGCCGCAGGACGCCAGGCAGGGACGCTGCACCGGGGCTCTGATACCCGGTGCCTGAAAGGGCAGCGGGAGCGGCAGAGCCGAATCCCCCCGGCTCAGGGTGGGACAGACGGCGCGTGGGCCAGAACGGCGTTTCTGATGTTCCTCACTGGAGGTCAGCTGCTGGAAGGCTCGGGCCGCCTAGCAGGGACCATCGGTCTCCAATCCCTTTCAGCCGCTGCAAGGCAACTTCATTTAAAGTTGCTTAATGTTTTGATGTAGCATTGGAAGACCGATGGCCCGTACGCTTTCCGTCACGTTTGCCTCAGGATGACTTTAAATGCCTTTGAAGGAACAGCCCGAGCTATCGTGCAGGGCTGATGCAGCAAAGTCTTAACTCAGCCAGCAATACGCATCTGCAGAAGACCACGGGCCCTGTATGCCAACCCCACCTTGGCTTCCATGTGCCGCATTTCACAATCCTGCCGCCTGTGTCACAGAGAGGGTCTTAGCAAAGACCCGTTCCCCTTTGCATTGCTGCATGAACGCTGAACGTGTATTTCCGTTGCTAGAAAAACCAAACTGGGTCACTTTGTTTCTCTACAGTAACTCAAGTTTCCACCTGACGGTTCACACCAGGACCCAACAACGCACGAAACACTCATGGGAGCTTTGTCTCGCCAGCAGATCATCTAACAAGGCTTTCCCAAGAAATGCCACGTTCCGCAGTAAAATTTTCTGCTGCCATTTATTGTTTAGTTAGAAAAAAAGACATTTGAGAAATGTAATCTCATGCTTACCTTTTCGGCTGGCCCTTTCTTCATGCGCCCTTGGCACGGCCCGCTGGGTGCTCGCACCCGCAGCTTGCGGGCAGCGTCGGGCTGGATGCTTCTCCTGCCAGCAGGCAGGCAGGATCATGGCTCCGATTTAATCCCCGCCTGACGGGGAGCCCCTGGCCCCGGGGGCAGGTGGGATTCATCCCCTCCTCCGGCCCGTCAGCGCAGCTGGCCGCCCCCAGCCCTCACGCAGGCGGTGGGACGCTCCCCAGCCCCCCGCCCCGGCACTCGGTCGCCTGGCCGGGTGGGCTGCAGCACAGCACCTGCGGTGCATGGCCCCCAGCTGTTGGGAAAGCCGGGCTATGCGAGGCACGGTCTTCGTCTTTCCCGTCAGAAAGAAGGAATCAAGCCGGCAGCAGGTGGGACACGTTGTCTCCTTCTCAACAGCACCCACCAAAAAAAAGCGTGCCTCTAGCAAGGAAAAAAAAACTCGTAAGACCAAGCTTTGCTGTAGCTGGGAGTGCAGAATTTATTTCAAAAGTCAGCATGCAAGCTGCCAAATTGCTTTTATTTATCAAATGACTTAATTATTTCAACTGGAAGGTTATTAATGCGACTTTCCATCCTGTGATTCTTACGTGATGACATCAGGAAGTGAAGTAAGAGTGCAGGAATGGACAACGTGTCAAAAGCAGCAGTTATATATTTGGCTTCACATATGTGGATCAGAATCAAGATAAGACATGGAAAAGTAAAAAGAATTAAGACAAGTCTAACAGCCACCTTGCCCACGACATCGGTCACCTGCAACGTCCTGTCCTCAGGGTGTCTGTGCATTCAGGTCAGACCCCTGTGCTGCTGATCACTCGCTGTAAGGCTGCTTTGACCAAATAGGTGAAAACGTAGGCATTGAAGTGTGTGTTCTACTGCACACGGCAGATGCTGTCCGTAGACCTTGGGGGTACTGTTGAGGTGATAACATTTAAACAAACAAAGGAGCGCATTTGGCGGGCTTATGGACTCTCTTAAAGAATTAAGTTCCTCCTGGGCTTCGGGAAGATGACTTAGCTTAAATATTTGCAGAAAGTGGAAACCAAATTGCAAACACGCAAAAGTCAGCTGAATGCCTATCTCTATCACTATCAGCATCAGCAGTTAAAAGTCTGAAGTCGTCCAGCTGTACCAGCTTACGCTGTCACGAATACGCTGGTGTGACTCTTTGCGCAGAAGGGTGCCAGCACGCAGCGACGGGAGCCGGGCAGCCGGGCAGCCGGGCATAGACGCGGCACAGTTCAATCAGAGCTGGGGGAGAGCCCGTTTCGAGTTTCCAGGGCTTTTTCTGACTTTGCAGGCAGCCAGCCTTCGCATGGCATGGCACGAACTCCACAGCCACTGCGGTAGCCTGTGGGCAACCCTGCTCTTGTGGAAAGATATTCTTATAAATAATTATTAAAATAACGCAGAGCAGAAGCTGCTCTGGCATAGAGCACTGCCAGATTGCTGGCGGGGAAAGGAGCGGGGTTGCTGTCCCCGATGCAGGTGTGCCAGGGAGCGGCACTGCCCGGGCAGCGACGGGGCAAGAGGCGATGGGCACGGAGGGGAATCCTGGAAATCCCCGCAGAATGCAAGAAAAAAAGGTTGTGGGACATTTTACGTATTCCGAGCTGCGGAGGAGCTGAGGCCTGCTTGGTTTTTAAATGCATAAAAAAGATGCTCGTGCATTTTTGAGCCACTGCTCTGACAGGTGGGTTCGGAGCCGAGCTGTGATTTCCCTCAGAAGGAGGGTCCTGCTCCCGCAGCTCCTTCCCCTGAAACCAGGCATCTCCCGGGAAGCAGCTCTCCCTCTTTCAGACTGACGCATCCAGCACCTAAAAACAGGCGTGAAAAGCAGCCCGATGTCTTGGCTTCTGCATTTGACTGGGAAAGCAGACAGCTGGGCTCGCAGCACGCCGCGGCACTGGGGAGGGCCGAGGGCGCCCGGCACTGCGACGCGACCCCTTGCCGTACCCAGCACTGCTCATCGCAAGGAACATCTATTTTTAGATCGCTTACCGCCACTAAAACATACTTGGACTGTTTTCGGTCTGACTCACGGCTGAATTCCTGTTCTTCTGGAGGCTGAGTTTTTCTGTCCCCACCCAAATGGAGGGAAGACAAAACAAAATGAAACAAAAAACCCAGCTGGACCCCAGCCAGAGCCCAGTGCGGATGTTTCCAGCCCATGCTGGTGCTGGTGCCTGCATCCGAGCGGGGCATGGGGCAGCCGGGACGGCTGGCACGGGATGGCAGAGGAGGGTGGCCGGGGCGCTCGGGCCAGCGTCAGCGCTGGGCCACGGCCACGGCCGCAGCAGTGACGGGGCATCGCGTGGCTCTCCCCGGGGGGGACCCCCCCGCCCCCCCAGCCCAACGCGCCTACCCCACACCTGCGCCCCGCTCCGCTCAGCCTAAGTGATATACACCCATGAGAAGAGCTTGTGGTTTGGGTTTTTCTATTTAAATTTGTCCGTACAGGAGTCAGTATACTTGTACTATTCGGTACAAAGACAGAGCACGCCTTCCTAACGTCTAACGTAGAGATCTTTATCTCAGTGTCACCCAGGATGTGCAAAACAAAGCCAAAAGCCTGCGAGGGGTTGCAGAGCTGGAAACGCCATCGCACCCAGGCTGGGGGAGCAGCGCTCTTACCTTAAGGTGGTTTTTTTCACAGAATTACGCATTTTGCCTGTGAAGTGAGATGCGGCCGGTTCATGCAAAGGCCCTGAGACCTGCCCCTTGAGAGCAAAACCAGTACACCTGCAGAAAGTAAAATTGGAGGGAAGAAAATGGTCCTTTTGAACATTAGTCTTTTTGGAAAAACTCTCCCATGTTTTTCTAGCTGGATGCTTCAGTCTATTTATTATTTTTGAGATAATTTCTGTAAGGAATCTTTTTTTGTTGCATTTTTGCTGTTTTTAATTGCAAGACCAGAAGCACCATAGTAAAGTGTGTAATGATCAGAATTTTCAGTAGTTAGTTTGGGGAAATGGGCATAGATGGGGATTTTGGAGACTGCCCCTAAATCAAAGGCACAAACTAGGATTATCTCAGAAGGTGAAAGGGTCCAACAGGTCATAAAACCACCCGAGCGGCCTAGGGTTTCGTGTAGGGGCTCCTAAGCTCAACAGAAATGGCTTTTATGAAGCCCAAGAAAAGAAAAGGGAGGTCTGCTGCAGCAGCGTTGGGGAGCAGAGCAGGGAGGAGACGGGGAGCGATGGCAGAGGAGCACGCGGCGGCGGCGGCAGCGGCGCTCCCCTTAGGCTCGGCAATGCCGGAGCTGCCAATGTCACGATTTCCGGTTACCGAAGGGGTTAAAATTGGTGTGTTAGGTTAATCAGTATCACACAACTGGATAAAACCAGACGCAGAAACAGGGTTACTAAGGGATTATGAAACTCCCTTTTTCCTCTCTGCCTTTGGGGCGAGTCCCAAGAGGCTGCTGCAGTGCTGCCTCTCAGGCACCCGCGAGCAGGAGGAGCGCGGGTCTTTCTTGGGGGCGGGTTTTGCCGGGCCAGGCTCGGGCTGGGACGCAGGCTCCTTCTTAGACCCGGCTCGGTTAAAAGCAAGTGCAAAGCTCTGAGCTTTGGTGCACGTGGAAAAGGTCTCTTACTATGTGGCTTTACCTTATACCTGCAGGTTAATACAATCCTTGCCATCTCTTCCCCACTCCTCTGTTTTCTAACACGAGTGATGTGGGTGGTGTAAATGTCCCCTGCTAAATCGTCCTGCTAGAAGGAACTAGTCTGTACTACTTGGTGTTTATAATTCCTTGTATTCTTCCATTCTGAACAGAATGGTTCTAAAACTTAGTTATATAAATAACAGGGATTTTTATTTTGGCTATGTTTCTTTATATCTGTTTTATACCTAACTCTTCACATCGAGTGAAATCAGACTTGCTAATGAATATGCTGTCTGCTTTGAGCAGGAGGTTGGCTTAGACGACCTTCTGCGGTCCCTTCTGACCTGAGTTATCCTATGATATTACATACATTTATATTATTAAATAGAAAATATTTCCTGGGATTAAACAACAGCTGGTCTTAGAATAAATAGTCAATAAAATGTAAGTTCCTTTTCCTGCATCTTAGGTGGCCCGTAAGTCCAACTGCTGGAGCACAGCATCCGCCGTGAAGACACTAAAAAGAAGGAAGCATTGAAAATAACAGCACGAGAGACAAACCAACTGTCACCAGTGTGGAATTTTGGCAAAAATACGTGAAATGGGAAATAACATCTGCCATGAGAGATCTCAGAAGATGTTGGCTTTACATACTGCCTAGATCTGTAAGTGCCGCAAGCCTGTGTAATAGGTGGTGCTGTGAAAGACAGTTTTCAAAAGCATTGGGATTTATAATCCTGAGCCTCAAAACGGTTTCAGAGATTTCAGCACACTGCTTGTAAAGGCAAATACTACCTGCTGCCGATTCTGCTCCAGCTCAGACACCCGCCTTTCAGCTGGACGCGAGGCTGCCCGTGCCGGGGCTGCGTCACGGGGCAGAGCCCAGCTCAGCCCTCGGCAGAGCAGCCACCCACGCAGAGGGGAAGGGTGCCGAGCGTGGCCGAGGAAGGTGACGGCTCCAGGGCTCGGCCTCCTCTTCGGGAAGGAAGCGAGCGCTCGGGGTGTTTGCTTAGTCACGACATGCAACTGCTTCTGGTTTCTCGTTCTGTGGCTCCGAATCCCGCTCGCTTGTGGGAATCAAAAGCAGGTTTTGGGTTGGGCTGCAGGACCTGGGTCCGGAGGGGAAAGGCGGGGCAGCGGCCTGCGCCCCGCTGGGCCTGGGCCCGCTCACCCCGCGGCCCTCGGGCCCCGCGCTGCAGCAGCGGTGCTCGCCCCCGCGTCCCCGTTAGCAGCCTGATGCTGCCGCTCCCTGGGAAACTGCTGATGTCATCTTCTCGTCTTCCTCTTGCAGTTCAATTGCACAGAAACAAAAAGGAGCTTAAGAGCTGCCAGCCCGTTCCTGCTTAAGTCAGAGCTATTGCCGTCCTTCAGAATTTCAGCTACATGAATTAATAACCAATTTGCTAAACAACTAGCCTCTGTCTTTCTTTTAAGATTTCATGTGCCACAATATGATCAGTACACGTACGAGAGAGATAATAGCATCGCTATTATAAAAAAGAGTTGATATAACGTATGGGATTTTTATTAAGTAGTGCTGGGCTTTCAGATGCACGGGCACCAGTTTCTAACTTTGCACCTTTTTTGTGATGATTATTTAGTATATATTAACAGGAAGAGCATATATTTAGAGATGATGGTGACTTGCTGGGTACCAAGCTGACGGGGAATAGCCGTGTGGGTACATGCGCCACCGGTGTGTACACAGGGAGGTATCCTTAGTGACTCAATGCACTTAACAAGGAGCAGATGACCCTGCTCACCTCAACGGACAGAGCAAAACAAATAATTGAACCTATTAATCCATAAGAACTGTCACTACATGTTGTTTACAAAGGAAAAATCACCTCCTGGCCATCGATCACCCGGACATGGGGTGCCACGTGCCGTACAGGTGCCTCTCTGCTGGGGAGAGGGCAGTGGCACCCGGCGTGCCCGCGGCTCCAGCCCTGTCATGGGGCTCGGACTGGCCTCGTCCCAGCCTGGGCAGGACAGCGGAGCCGGACCCCGGCCAGACCCTGGCAGGACCAGGGCAGTGATGCCTGGATGTTGTTGGGCCAGCGGTGCCTCCTCTTCCAGCAAACCCAACCGTGGGGAGAACATCTTAACCCAGACCTTCCACGCATCAAAGCAACTTGAGCTTCTGCACAACTGTTTTCTATGCTAAAAAACCCAAAAGCAAAACCGAAAGTTTCTTCCTGATTTATAGGAAGAGCCCAGAGTCACTTCCCTGGCAGTAACAGAACTGCTGCCGATGTGTGCTGACAGGAAGACCAGACCTTGCTTTGATAACGCTGTGACAGGACCGTGTCCTCATGCCTCGGCTGTGGCAGCTGTGCCTGCCTCGGAGCATCCCGTGCCCACCCACGGGCAGGAAGGAGCTGGGGCGAGCGCCAGGCAGGGCCAGCTGCGTTCCCCCAACAAGCCTTGCCATCCCGTGTGCTCTCTGAAGGGGCAGAGATGTGTTTCCTAATAGCATTAAAAGCAGGTTGTAGCTTACTGTTTCAGATGTATACAGGCCTATTAAATAGAGACTTTCAAATTACCAGTGCCCCCAGGGAAGCTGCCCATCGTCATCTGCCCTTGTGCGCACACAGCTGCTGGGGGGGGGGGAGGCTGGGCTGCCAGCACGACGTGAGCTGAGCATGGCACAAGCCATTTTCTGGGAAGTGGCTAGCTGGCGGAGGTTTATGTATCTTCCGTCTTCTCCTTCCTTCCTGCCCTGCCGTCAGTATGGGGCCTGAACGAGCGCCTGGCTGCCCCTTCCCTCCGCTTCCCCATTCGCAGCCGAGATGTGGATGCTGAACCGGCGCTTGCACAACCGGGGGTTGCTGCTCTCTCACCGCCCAGCACGTATGACCGTCACGTGGAGGAAAAAAGGGATGGCTGGTATCACAAAACTGCCCCATGACATCAAAAGGTGAAGAAAGACGTTTCCATACCCTGTGAAGATGATGGCAGTCACCAGAAGGGAAACGCCGCTGCCAAGAAGGAAGGGCACGTAGCAAACTGCCTGCAACGGGCATTGCCTCTGACGGGCCTGGGGCGGGGGCACCGGGAACCACGGTGAGCCTCGTGCCAAGGAGCCGCCTACGTAAACCCAGGAACACAGCAGGGATCGCCAACTGAGCGGCGCGTGGTACTCCAGCACCGACAACATTGACCCCTTTATTACACTAATCTCATTTATAACTCTGCTGGGAGGACAGGTGAGCAGAAGGTGCAATCAGCTGGGTTGTGGAGCCGTCGGCATTGCGTTTGGTTTGGCAGATTCCTGCATGAGACACACACAAGAAACCAGGCTAAACAGAAAGTGGGTTTGGGTTGAAAATGCAAAATTTCTCTTTTCACGTTCTCTCTCAAGCCCAAGATGGATGGCAGCAGTGAAAGCAAATAGATCTAGTCAGACGTAGGAGCTGACAACCACAAATCCCTAACGCGGGAAAGAAGTTAAGTACAAACAGCATGTCCAGGAGGAGTGTACTTGGCCTTTCCACTTCTACTCTGGGATTATGTACGTATTTACAAAAAACAAAAACCAAAACCAAAACCTCCTCTTGGGCCCCACAAAAGCCCATTCACAAGAAAAAGAAGCCACTGAGCTGATGCAGCAAAGCCCCAAATAGCTACAGTTTTAGAAAATAAACATTTCTTTGAGGAGTCCTGTTCCGTCCACTGCAAAAGGCAAAGGTAAGTCTGCCAAGGTGTTTCAGCTTATTATTTATTGCTGTATGGTACTTTCCCTGGAAAAAAGTTCCTCTTTACTGCGTTAGAGTCCAACTTTAAGAAGGGGATATTCGACCCGCTTTCGGAAATTCTGCTCCTAGCTTCCTCTGTATGGGGATGAACACGCGCAATGTCACACCCAGCTCAATAACTGCCTCTTGGTGCTACGTACAGTGGTCCTTACAAAACCAGGAGGTATTTATAACGGAAACTGAAGTGCAGCCTTACCTGTCCCAGGCTGTGCTGCCGTAACACACGTGATGGATCTTTTTTCCACCACTGACAGAGTGATTTAGCAATTCACTTGCAAAGATTTGTTACAAAGCAAACAGAGGGAAGAAAATAAGGATTTACGCACATTTCTTTCCAGCCAAAACCCTCGTCAGCACGCCCCGGACACCCCTCTCCCCGCCGGCGCAGCCTGGCTGCTGTTTCCAGCCCCCCGAGCCGTGCTGCTCCAGCGCCGGACCCGCTGCCGGCCCAGCCGGCGAGCGGTGCCTTTAGCCAGCAGCAGTGCCGGGGGGGCCGGCACCCGCCCTCCCACGGCAAGCGTCGCGGGGAGCGGTGCCGGAGACGCTCGTGCGACGGGACGGCAAAATCCTTCCCGCAGCACCACCGGGATCAGCAGCAGCAGCAGCAGCCCCCTGAGCTCCGGGGGGTGCCCGAGGGTGCCCGGGCGTAGCGCCCGGCACGTCTCCTGGCCACCCCAGAGGGACACCGGCGCGGGTATTTGTGCGAGATACTCGCAGAGGGAAGCAGCTACTTCATCCCTCAAACTGAGCCAGATGAGTACTCCTGCTCACAGGCTTTTAGGGTCTTACTGTTGACAGGAAAAAGGCAGATGTAGTGGCTGCAGGGACATTAAAGAGAAGAGCGTATCAAATAAAACACTCAACACAAAAGAGGCGTGTGGTTTTTTTAAACAGGACGCACAGTTTATTTTCAGGCAGGTGGGTGTCAGTGAAACAACTAAGCGTATTGCAGACGAACGCACATCAGAAAGCAGAACTAAAGCTGTCTCTGATGAGGCGCAACGGGCGGCCCCAGCTCGTGCAAGCACACTTCTTCACCGATCTCTTCACCCTTTGTGTCTGAAGTCAGGTCAGTCAACTGGAGAGTAAGTTCTGCTGCAGCAACAGTTCTGCAGGGATGTTAGGCAGAGAACTGGCTCCTCGTTAGCTCCTGTTTCATTATCAGAACGGTTAATGAAGTTCGAACTGTGAGGTCCCAATTCCGCTTTAAGCTGTACGTTCTACTTGCACTTATAGATAATTACATTAAAGTTGAGTAGATCTGTACTTTGAAAAGTGAATGCGAACACACCAGAATGAGCTTGCATAGCTGTCCCAGTGATGTACGAAGGCAAATCTCAGTTAAGAACCAAACCGATAGATTTTTCTTGCTTTTACTTCTGCAAGCTGAATCCAGCTTTAATATCAAAGAGTGAAAGAACCTGTCTGCACACACACACGTCTTTGCTGTCTCAGTGCTTCCACGAAATGCTTGTAAAACCAGCGGCCAAACCTTTCAGCTTCCTGCACTCCTTGCACACGCTACAAACCAAAACAGCAGCCTCGGCACTGCCTCCCTTCTGCGACGCTGACGAAGCCTTCCACCCGGCCGTTTGCATACCCTCCTTTTTTGCCACATCCGAAATGCCAGCCCTCGCCAAATCAGCGGGAAATGGAAATTGTCCCAGCTATTTATTCTGAAGGGTAAACCTCCCAGGAGACACAGAGTTTGCAAACACTTATATAAAGAAGACTCAGCTTTGATCCCTAGACTGTGTTGTCCATGTGAATTAGAGCCCCCGGCACATTTTGTCCAAGGCTAGGTCCAGTCCAGCGTCAAGTTACGGCTCACAAAGAAGCTGCCTGAGAGCAGCATATTTTCCCTCCGAGAACTACCGTGATGATCTTTTATTCAATATTGATAGGCCATAGGGTATCCTGCTGCGAGAGCACGGTTTCCTGCTGTACCGTTGCGAGAGAACATCACTTCTGGTTTGCTGGAGTCAGATTAGCAGAAGGAGGTTTCCTGTACAATAAGGTGACACGGGCTTTTAGAGGAACACAATCAGCTCGCGCATATTCTATAGCGTAAAGTTATCTAAAAAAAATGGCACTGTACATCGGTGAAGGCTCTCCCTAAGAGAGTTTCCTCCCCCCGCCTCCCACTACAAGAGGTCTCCTTATTCGTTCATTTGCCGGTGGTTGTCAGCCTGCTCAAGAGCTGCCTGATTTTTGCCATCAGCATCTCTCTGAAGTGGTCACCCATTAAGAAATAAAAAACAGGATTAATGGCACTATTCAAAAACGCTATGGGTCTCGTGATGATGTAAAAGGCGTTGATGATGCCCTGCGTGCACACAGAAACGTCCAAGGCTGGTATTCGGGAAGCAAGTCGGACATTGCGCATTATGTGATAAGGAGTAAAGAGCAATGAGAAGATAACCACTGCGAGGACGACTAAAGTAAGGGGTTTTTCAAGTGTCAGGGGAGAACTGAGTTGCTCGCTCCTGTTTTTAAGAAAAAGAACCATCTTCACATAGAAGCAGCACATGATCATGAGAGGAATAAGGAACCCAAAGACAGTCAGGAACATGCTGTAGATGAGGTTTTTTGCCGGGTCTCCAGAGCTTGCATAATCAAGACAGTTGTAATTATTGGCAGGTGTTATAGGCTCCAGGAAGTACATCAACGGCAGCAGTTCCAGTATCACCCCGACCCATATGGCAACAGACACGATAAAGGCCGTTCTCCTCTTCTGCAGAAAATGTCCTCTGAAAGGACATTTTATGAGCATGTATCGGTCAATACTGATAACGGTGAGGAAAAGGATGCTGCTATACAGGTTTGCATGCAAAAGGAATCTGTTGCTGTGGCACAAGATGCTCTGCTTTGCCCACTGGTCTCTGGAGTAGCTGTTCACGAGTATTGGAAGAGTACACAGAAATAATAAATCTGATAATGATAAATTGAACAGGTAGATGTTGCCACTTTTCCAGTTTTTCAGGCAGAAAATATAGCCGAACACAACAATGGTGTTTCCAGTGAAGCCTAAAATGAACTCAAGGCTGTACATGGTGGAAAGATAATACTTTTCTAGGGCTCTGTTCATCAGTAAACAGCCATCTGTCTCGTTCACAGCCTGGAAAGTCAAAAGAAAAACAAAACAAAACAAACCCCCACCAAATATTAGTAAAAGATCATTGCATGGCTATTTTTATATTGTTGCTGTAACAGGTGAATATAGCAATCAGTCTGTTAGCTTCCAGCTCATATGGTAAGTAGAGACTTGAACTCAAAGAATACCCCTTAGGCACACAAGATTTCTACTTTCAGCTATTGACCAGAGCTACCAAGCAAGACGAAAACTTGCGTGAGCAAGAACCTGTGTGGGGAGTCTGAAGTAAGGGCGTCACCTGAAGGCATCTGCCATACCGTGCCAGCTGCCGCTTGGCCAAACCCGCGGCAGTACCAGAGGCCGGAAAAGTGAACCTTGTCTGTCATCACTTTGTCACAGCCCTTGCTGGAAGTCATCTGCCTCCCCGTTACCCAACCCCTGTCCCGTGGTCTCCTCACTCATCACCAAAGCAGAAGTGCGCTGTCAATACTGATAAAGGATGAACTCATTAGCAGCAATACAGCCACGCTCTGACAGCGTTACTCGGAATTCATTAAGAAGTCAGGAGAGAACGCGTTTATTAAGTTAATGGCACCATTCCTCAGGCACTTTGTACAGTTTTGCTGGTAACTGGGTACCAGAATTGCAGGGAAAGCGCTGTGAAGCGCGTATCCTGCGCACTACGGCAGACGCGCTGGAGCACTTCCGAGCCATTCCTGCAGACACGGGGCATTTCTCCGCCTCGGGTTTTACACGTCTCTCCTGTTTCCTACAAAAAGCCCTTTCAAGAAGGGAAGGCTCAGTGACAACTGAGTCCTCGTTAATACGAAAGCGACTGTAGTCAAGGGGACAGTCCGGTCAAGATCAGGATAAAACACCTTCAAAGCCAAATTCCCGAACTTCAAGTCACTTTCGTTCTTGACTTCCTATGAAGTGAGAACGCTGTGTCTGCTTTGTTCAGTCGCAGCTCACAACCTCTGCTAAGCCCACACCCTGTGCATAAAGGGGTGCCCCAAGGCCAGCCCCACGGAGCGGCCGGAGGGGGAGAGGCTGTTGCCTGCCGGGACAAGGCTGAGCGCCGGGCTGGCAAACGCGTGACTGTTCACAGCCGGGAGGGCTGCCGGCACCGCTGCCGCCCCTCCGGCACTGCTATTTCATTTTCTCTTTGGCTCCAGACAGAGCTTCGCCTTTTGGCTTGGAAGGAACTAGGAGAATCGGTATTCTTCAAGGAGCAAAGCTTTCGAGGAAGCTGCACCCCGTGTAAGTTTGCCTGAGGACAAATTTTGCTTTCTTTCTAAAGGATGGTTAAAAAAAATGCCTTCGTGTGACAGGGGAGAGTAGGATCTGAAGTGCTCACGCCTCCCCCTTCCCAGGCAAAGACACCCGCACCCACCTGCAGGGAAACCACGAGATAAGAAAGCTTCTAGCGAGAGCCTTTGGTTAAAACATTAGCAAAACAACCAGAAAGCAGGGGGGGAAACAAAACCTTAGGAAAACGGGGTACAGATTGAAACAGAAATCAAGCGAAGTCTGAGCTCTGATAGAGCAGCAACGGGACTGCCACAGAATCTGCCAGTCTCCACAAACCCTGTAATTGCTTTACATATTTTCAAAGTTGTTCCGGTGTCTCAAATTTGTTAATAGGTCTCTGCTCTCAAAGCACTGTATTTTATTTTAAGGGGAGATCATGAGACAGAATAAAGAACAGCATATACAAAATTTCATAAAGTAACATCCAGCAAATATCTACACTCACACTGTGTACGGCAGGAGACAAAAATCATATAGCCACAAATGCTCACTCTGGCCCGAATAACCTCACGTGCAGCACCTCGCCTAACCCTGGCTGTGCAGGCTCTCGAGAAGAAACGCAACACTTGAGCGAGCTCTTAATTCTAGAAAACACTGCACGAACATTAGCACTTCGAATACAAGTAACAATTAAAACATTACTGTATTGACAGACACATTGATTCAGGTAGTTGTTAGGAAAAGACTGATTAATCAGCTTTAAAGTAAGCAGTCAGGGTAAAGCAATTGAAGAGTTCATTCAGACATGCTCTCGCTGGCGGAACAGCAAAGTCTCCTCGAGAAGCCGCAGCCTGGCGGCCGGCTCCCCCGGCACGAGGGCATCTTACCATCCCCAGGGCTGGGCGCTGCCCCTGCATCACCGCTCCTGGACCATGCCTTGGCGAGAACGCTGGGGTCCCTTGAGCGCAGCACCACGTCGCCTCGCCGTTTAACCTAGTTTGCGTATGATTCAGTCATTAATGAGTCAAGGCAAAGGAGTGATTTGTTTGGCTGAGCAGGACACGGGGGCAGTTTTCATGGGAGGAAGGTACTGCAAAATGTGTGCCGAGCCAAGGAGAGAGCAAACACTTCCCCTTTGCAGAAACCTGTTTGAAAACCGCCCGGGGAGGACGGCAGGGCGTCGGGCTGCCGCTCTGCCCCGCGCTGCGAGCGGCCAGCGGCGTGCTGAGAGCACCTGCCCGACGCTGGGTTCCGACAAAGGATCTCACCTGAATCCGTCCTGTTCGGCCGACGTGCGGGCCTCTCAGCGAGCCGCGGGGCCGGCAGCCGGCGGTCCCCAGCTCCCGCCCTGCCCGGCCGGCGCTGTGCGCAGCACTTACCTTCTGCGGGCTGCTGCGGCCGTCGAGGCGGAGAGCCCGGCGCTGCTTCCCGGAGGCGTGAGGAGGGAGAGGGCACTGCTCTTCATCCCGCGTTTTGCGAGATCCCCAGAGGCGCCGGGGGGCAAGCCTGGTGGCTTGTGTCCGGCTTACACCCGGCCTTCTTCAACCACAGAACCGTCTCTGCTGCTGCACGCAGAGATCGGTCCGACAGGTGCAGCAGCTCAGTGACATTCTATAGGCAGCAAACCAGCTAAACCAACAGATTTTAATTCTATTAAAGAAGAGCGCTAAAGAAGAGCACTTAGTTTTCACACAGTAACACGTTTTAGCTCTTCAAAGCTTGCTTGCTTATTCATCATTGCTATGAATATTATTATGTTTTTAACAACTTCGAGAATAAATGCTGCTAATGCGAAATGACTCTGCTCCACTGCGACTAATGCACCTGCACCAGTTTATACCAGCTCAGAAATTCTTTCTTGGTTTCAAACGATACAGTGGCACTTTTACAGGCGGTTTTGATTTTATCTTTACCTGTGGACCACTGTCTCCCACTGTTCTGAAGCCCCAGAGCCCTCATAAAAGATGAGGTTTCCGTTGCTGGAGGCAGGGCATGCCCAGCCTGGGTGTCCTGGCTGAAAGGGCCGATCCTTGCACAGGGAAGTGAGGGTGCTGCGGTTTTCCTACATAAAAACGAGCAGGAGAGCAATCTCAGCAGTGTTTTGGGCTGAACGCGGCTGGGCAGCTGACGCACGTGAGATGCTCTCCGTCCGGGACTGCTGCTGCTACCGGGCGGGCTTGTATCCAGGGCAGATTTTTAGAAAATCCTGCGCTGTGCAATGAAAACATTCATATGCTTCCATTTAACTTCTGCTGCTGTGCGTAAGCGTGCTCTAAGTGAGGCTTCAAGCCAAAAAGCTGCTGCTGCGTGACCTGTCAATATACGTTAATGACCAAACACAAAAGGATCGGTCTTTCTTTCCCGGCTCATGGAAGAAGCAGAGCTCTTTTCAGCCTGCTACAGAAAAAACAATTCACTCTGTATGCCGGCTGCGGGGCCGCACCTGCCGTCGCTAGGCCTGCTCTGCAGGGAAAATAAAATCCCAGCGTCTGGGGGGCTTCGTCATCACCCCTTTAGTAAACAAGCCCCAAACGGCTTTATTCACCCGTTAATAGCAGCTCGCTCAGAATTGCTGGCAGACACCAAACCAGCGACTCCTGCGCCTCGAGCAGATGGCCGTGCATTTGCAACGCACGCACGTATACTGACATCTAACTGCTTCATCTGACCCCAGCAAAACCCGGACATTCGCGCAGTATTTAGGTCGCGGGCAGTAGAGGAGCCCTGGGGGCTGCAGCAGAAGCCCGGGTGACAGCGGGTGGTGACCGTGGTGCTGCGCTCCGGCCGGGATGGGACGGTCCCTTCCCTGGGGAACGCAGCGGGGGTCGTGCCCAGGAGGAAGGGACGTTGGAGGCGCCGGCAGAGCGAGCAGCGCTGCGGTGGGTATCGCCAGTTCTCGGGCGGACTGCTCGGCCTCAGGGTTGGGTCTGCCCAGGCTCGTCCCTGCTCCCGACTGCACGGGTAACAGCGCACGGTCTCATCCTGACCGGCCCAGGACCGAGCCTTCCCCAGGGAGTCACTGCCGTGGAGCGTGTTTCAGAGCAAAGCTCTCAGGTTATCTGCAAACACAGCCACCACAGGGCTAACTAAAATCGCTTTTGAAAGTGACTTCCTTCCCTTTTCAGAAGGAAATACAGAGCACCGAGAAGATAAGGTTCGCTTCTTTTCTCCTCTCCGTGTACCCAATAGCCCTGCGGTGCCGCAGGAGCTCCTGTGCTTGGCGGGTGAGCGCTCAGAAGGAAAACCATCCCGCGCCCCGGACAAGTACATTTGGAAAAAGCGCAAGAAGAAAGAGGCGTGCCAGTGAAAGACTGACCTCTGAAAGAGCTCTGTGAGTTCCCACCACGAGACGAGGGTAAAAAAAACCAAAAAAACCCAAAAAAAGGGAAGAAGAGAGCCGGGCAGGTCTGGGACTAGCAGCAGGTACCTGCCCCACCGCACCTCCGTCCCGCCCGGGCGTGGGCTGGCACGGCACCGCCAGCCGTCCGGCGGGAGCATCGCTGGGGACGGGCAGGGTGAAGTGCCGCGGTGGCGGCTGGCAGGGCAGGGCGGAAAGGAGGTCGCAGCTAACGGATAGGCCTGACAAGGGCAATCGCGGGCCTCCTCCTTCAAGGCAGAGCGGTGGGAACCGGGTTCGACGGTCCTTTGCCGTGAAGGGTGCTGGAGGCCGGCTGCAGGACATGCCGCTTCCCCCCAGTACTTTTAAGGTAGCTGACGCGGGCGGCAGGAGCGGTGAACGTGTGGCAGTTTGCAATGGCTGAGGCAGGCGGGGACGGTGCCCGTGTCCCCAGCCGGGGCCCGGCCTGTGCCTCTGCCCGCAAGAGGAAACCCAGCCTGGGGCGCCGGGCACGTCCCCGGCCGCGGCCCCTGCCAGCACTGCAGCTAAAGTCACGGCGGCAGCGGGGGGGGGATTTTTTTTTATAAACAAGAGCTGGCACAAACACAGGGCACAACACAAACTTCCGTACATCAACGATCACCGCGGAAATCCAGAAAGGAATTTAAGTTACCTTTATCTGGGGACACGGGCTTCACCACTGCCCGTTGTGTGGCAACGGGGACAGGCCCGGCTCATTTTAACATGGCTGTGTAGGATGGGTACTTTAAGAAAACCGCTACTTAGAAATAGCTATGTTGTTCACGTCAAATACGTTTGTCAGAAATGAAAATTCCTGGAACCTGCAAGTTTAGCAACTATAGCTGAAGTAAGTTACTTTTCTTAAATTTAAGCCTGAACTTGTATGCTTCAGTTTTAAAGCATGAGTAAAAAGAGAAAGAAGCCACAGGTCGTATGTAGATGGCTGCAGAAAAATTCTCAAGAGCTGGAAAAAAGCTGAATAAAATAAACTGCCAAATGACACATTAGCTTTCAGTCCCTGAAATTCTGGAAATAATCAGCACAAGCATGTGCTCAGCGTTACTGCGCCTTGGTGAATTACACAAAAGAGTGGCTTCTGAATTTTACTAGCCCACTGAAATTTAAATTCTAAAAAGATAAATGAGAAAACAAACAGATGTTGGCACTGCTCATGAGTTCAGCAGCGCTGTGGGCCATGCCGACGCCTCCCGTGGAGCAGCTGCCCGGTTTTACAAGAGCCAGGAGCTACTATCGTTCTCTCCTCTCCTGGTAACAGCAGGATGAAACGGGAAGACGGAGTAGCTGCCGCCTGCTCAGAGCTGCTGGTTCTGCCGTGCAGCCCTCACACCCTGGCAGCTAAACTCAACAAACTGTGTGAAATCAACTAAAGGAATAAACAGGGGTTTCCATTACGCTCAAAATAACTCTTCTAGGCGTGCCTATCTTTTGCCCCAGCTACCGGAGAGATTTCAGTTTCTTTACTGTGATCAGCAGTAACTGGGCTTGAGCTTTGACAGGGCGATGATCGCCGTGTTGGTTTACAGCGGGGAGATCGCTATCAACGTACACAGAGCTGTATGGAAACTGAGAGAAGCAGCTACTTAATTTCCGCATCAGTATCGTGGTGCGTGCCACAGAAAAATCCAAAATGGGACGGCATGGGCACTGATAATGTAAAGAGCCCACCAGGAGTCATCGTACATGACTGGTGGTGGAAGAAGTTTATGGCAGATGAAGTGCTGTGAAACAATTTAATACGTATCTGCAGAAAGCTCACAGTAAACAAGCGACCAAAATGAGACCTCATTAAATGGCCAAGTAAAGCATTACAAACGGTAACACATTGTACTTACCCATCGTTCTAGAGAGCTACTTTATGTCAGCAACAATTTGTAAGGAAAACTGATAAATTAACCGATCGCAAATCATCACATCTTTCATACAGCTGTATTATAAAACCTGGATCATTTCAAGGCGACCTGGTAGGTTATGCCAAGGCGCAATGCTTGAAGCCCTGGATGAAGGGGATCTAGGGGTCACGATATACCTGGATTTTTTCAAAAAGCCTTTGATGAAGTCCCACACGCACCACAGATTTGTGAAGAAATCCGTGTGCTCTGTGGGTTTGTCCGGGTGAGTCCTGGAACCCCCCCAGGGGCACCAGTTCCACCCCCGCAACCTCTTCCTGTGAACACACAACACGAGTCCTGGGGTGCGAGTGCCCGGCACCCTGCGGCGCTTAAACGCCCCAGGAAGGCGCTTCTGCCGCCCGGCTGCGAGCCGCTGGGGGTGCTGCCCTGGGAACAAGGCTGGAGACTCACCTCAACTCTTTTCTGCTACAGTACGTTTGGATTTTCCTCCTGTGGAATCCCTTGCCGTCGTCGGGGCGGGAGGGAGCCGGGCTGGCACCGGGGCGCGGGAGAGACCGGAGCTCAGCGGGCGGGCTGGCAACCAGAGCCCAGCCCTGGCTTCGCTGAGTGGGGCAGATTCACGTCCAGTTTCTCTGTCAAATGAGTCAAAACTTCTGCTTTTATAATTGGCACAGATTTTTTTTTACCACTGTATTTTTCACTTACTGCATTTGAATATTATGATTAGATAGGGTAAGAGGAAATTACAGATCACGGATCATTCATACTTGACGTGAGCAATTGCCAGGACGTATACGAAGAAGCACCAGCCTCGCACCTTGTCACTGGCTCACCGAGGACCGGGAAGAGCCGGCACCGCCGGCGTGCGGGGAGTCGGGCACTCGCAATAACCATCCACACAACGGCACGTTACTGGGAACCGGGTTCTTCCGAGTTTTACTCCAACCAAATGCTGATCCCAGCACAGGTTCAGAGACAAATGCTTTTCTACAAAATACAATGATCCGAATTCTTCCCGCGCCTTTGGTGGTTGGTATTTTTTTTGGTTTGAGGTGGGTTTTTTACATCATTTCTGCTACTTTCTGGGTATATCATGAACGTTCATTCAGGACAAACCGGAAGCATTCAAAGCAATCAACTGGCGTTAGATAGCGTTATGCTAAAGTAGATCTCATAGAGTTTAATGATAATTAAAGGCCATTTCTTTTTCTACCTCTGTAATAATAATAATAATAATAATAATAAAAAAAAATCAAATATTGGCTCAGAGGATGGCGAGCAGAGAGCAAAGTGTTTTCTCAACAGAGTTTTTCACCTGTGGCTCTGTCTCCTCCTCTACTGACTTGTTGCTCGAGACGGAGGTTTGGAGCTCTTCCAAATATTGAGGCCAACTCCTACACTGCGCCTCAGAAGAATGAAGGTGCCTTTGGAACAGACAGATCTCCTCTGCTCTCAGTCCCGTGCACGCCCCAAAGACCGGGGGGCGGCCAGCTGCCCGCTTGCCCGCGCACGGCTGTGGGACAGCCACGTCCCAGGCTAACCCCGGCCCCCGAGCCTACCCTACCGGGAAACGGCAGTCCCCACAGAGCGCTTTTCTCTCCAAATGCCACACCCCCATCGTCCCTGCGTGAGGTTGTTTTCCAAATGCCTACATCCTTGATGGATCATTTATGTAGAAACAGATTCAAAAGCAACCGACGGTCTTTCCCTGCACGCCGGGCTTTAGGAAAGCACAGCCACCCGCAGGCCCGTTCAGTTCTCAGCTGCAGGCTGCGGTAGGTTCTTAGTCTGTTAAAAACAACAACTGCACGCAAACAGCCGATCGGAGCATCCGATAAAACCAGTGTCCGCGGTGAAAACGGCGTCGCGTGGCCAGAACACCAGGCGCGTGTGCTGGGTCTTTTCAGAGCACCTGAAGAGACCCGTGTTTGCCTGATAAGGTTTCCAGCGTGGGTAATAAGGAAACTCTAATTACACAATGCTGACACAAATCACAGCCTCTGAGCGCTCGGGCAGCTGGTATGTTTTTCCACTCTTCCACTGAAAGGCAGAGGGATTTATTTTTCAAAACGCATTGTGCTTGTGAAAGATGTTGTTCCGCCCGGCAAGAGCTCGCAGAGCCACGCTGCACCCCACGGGGCTGCCTTGGGAAACCCATTCCTCTTCCGCTCTGCTACCTGTACCTTCTGTCACCCAGAGGGGTTTAAAGGGTGTGTTGAGCAATACAAGGCATCTCGAACACAGCAACGCTGGAAGAACAAGTCAATACAATTTGTGAAGTCGGTACTGGGGCATATACATTTACATTCGCTTGTGCGAGTCTAACCTTCCAGAACAGATTTGGGTCCAGAAGGGAGGAGAGGGATAATTTTGGGGTGGGGGAACACTAGAGAGGCAGGGGCGGAAAGCACGAGCGCTCCAAAGGTGCGTTAAAAGCCCAGCAAGCAGGAGAGACTCTGCCCACGCGCAAGCTGCAGCATCCTGCAGGCAGCTCCCCTGCAGCAGCGAGCGAGCGCGCCGGCAGCGCCGGGGCCGGAGGGGCCAGGAGGTGGCCTTGGCCACCGTGCACAATTTGCTGATCCTACGTACGTGTCCATAGTGTCTTGGCATTAGGGAAATTCATCCCAGGCCTGGGAACCCTCGCTCCTACAGCACCCCGATAACACGCTTTCTTATTCCAGTCAGCTGGTCACCAAGGAGTGGCGTCAGTGCACATCGTTCCCCTGCGAAACAGCCCAATGCAGCCACCATCCAGTCAAAAAAACAAACAGCCCCTAACGATTACAGAACTTCTATGCGCTGTTTTGACAGGTGTCTAGAGTATTTTTCAGGCAAGCTGTTGAAATTGTGCCGCCCGGATTTAATCCCGCAGCTCCCGGGCAATTTGAAGCAAGTTTGCAAAAACTGGGCATTTAGAGCGGGAGACAAGGGCAGGCTCTGGCTGTAAATTAATGCCGTGCTGCTAAATCCGCCGGGTCCTTTAGCATCCCGTGGGCTTTAAAGAAGAAACGCAACTGGAGTCAGGCACGTTTGTTGCCATTAAATATCCATTAGTAAATTTATATTAGACTGAGGCCTATTAATGAGTCATGCATATTTAATGGTTTATTACGATGTATTTGCGTTTGACTGATTGGAATGAGTCATTAAGGCTGACCTTGAGTGAAATGCGGTGCCTTTCCTGCAGAGCCCTTCAAACAGGGGATGTTCACCCCCGCTTGGGATTCGTCCCCGTGAGCAAAGTGGAACATAGGCATATTCTTTTAGGTTATAAATTATTACTAGAGGAAATGAATTAATACCTTGCCCCGGCCGCCATGAACCGGTAGAAGAGAACTTTGCGATGACAACTGCAGTGCAAACGGGCCAGTAGCACGCGCTGCTGCTCTGCACCAGCCCAGCCAGCGTTGGGCACAGGCTGTATAGCCTGTTACTGTAAACGTGATAGCCTGATGCTGTTTCTACCCTTGGTGCAAAGAAGGGATAGAATTAAACGTTTACTTTTGTTTATCTGTGGCTTGTTTATATCACCCCCGCAGTACCTGGTTTCCCTGTGCTCCGGAATAGATGTGACCCGTTTCTCCTCTGCTTCAGTCCCCAAGCCAAAGTCATCGTGTTCGGACTCAGATGCTCGTTTGCCAGCTCTGCCAGAAAAATGCACCCGAGCCCGTCTGTGCTCTCCCTGCCCCCAGCTCTCTCTGCGGAAGGGGCCACGGCAGCTCCCGCCCCGGCTGGCCGCGATAATTAAGGGGTGTGCGTAGGGTGCTCCGGCTATTTCAGATGCTAAAAGCAGCCCGCGCTCCAGCAACCTCGCTTTACCCCCGGTGCCGCTGTTCCTCCTGCAGGCACGTGGCACCAGGACCCCAGCTCCGGGCCCAGCCTTGCTGGTGCCCCGCAGTCACACCTCCCGCTCAGCTGATCCCCAGGGACAGGGAGCTGGGGGACAAGCGAGCGCCGAGGGGCCGTCACCCCTCCAAGCACAAGGAGCTGTCACCCCTCCAAGCACGCACCATGCCGCTGCACGGCTGTGCACGTGGCGTTGCGGTAGTGGCACTGCCCCCCTCCAGCTGCAGGTTGGGACAGACCCACGGAAGCCCCGAGCTGCCCCAGAGTTTGGGGTGAAGCTTTCCCGGCTCAGCTCCTCCTGCTGAGCGGGTGCAAGATAAAGTTCCCAACTTCTGACGCTTGCCCGCGGTTTGGCTGTGAAGCCTCCAGCTCTGACTCGGGCACTGCCCTGCTGAAGGAAAGCGGCGATCCAAGCACTTCCCAGGCAGAGCTGGCTCACAAACATAATTCAAAAGCTGTTCTGCTCGGCTTGGATGTCGTTTAGCACAAACGCCAGATCTCCTGGAATACGGACATCTGAACGCAGCGAGGCAAAACCCAAGCAGAACCAGGTGGGGAGGGCAGGACGCGCTCCCAGCACAGCGCCGGGAGCGTCTGCCGTGCCCCGCGAGGGCTCCAGCAAGGCAGGCTGCGAGCCCCGCGGCACTGCCACCCGCCCAGCCCCGCCGCTGGGCACAGCCCGCTGGGCACGGCGGCTCTGCTCGCTCTGCACCGGCTCCAGCGCAGCCGGGCTCCGGGCTGCCAAACGCGCAGCCCAAGCTGCACCCGTCCCCCCGCTGCCGGCCTCCAGCAGCCTTAAGGTTTTGCTAAAGAAAGAAATTAAACTGTCTTAAGGCGTTGCATGTTCAAAATTAAATAAATCTGGCGTTACAGCAGGAGAGGCAGCCTGCCCTGCCGCGGGCAGCTCCTACCACCGCACTGGCCAGGAGCAGTGCCCAGCCTTTAGCCACGGTTGTGCCCGAACGCGGTCAGCTCCCCGCAGCCGGGCAGAGTTTCCCACACAGCATTTGGCCAAACTTTGTGACTCTTCTCCACGGCGCAGTACATTTAATAGCTGAACAACCAGCCAAAGCCCCAGGAGGATTATACCGCACGGACCTTCTGCAGCCATCTCTGTAAACCAGAATTTACGGTTTTTTCCATCGCTGCCTTGAAGAGGTAAGGGACAAGTGCTCCCAATTCAGGATGTCAGAGAGTAAGTGGCAGGCTCGGGGAGCGAGCGCAACACCGCCGTGCCCAGAACGCGATGGAGGCGGAGGGTGGGAGGAGGGCTGCGCGTCTCCAGGCTGACGTGGCAGCCAGCCCTGCGGGCCAGCACCCACACCCACCCACCTCAACAGCACCGTGCTGGGGCCTCTTGGGCAAGAGACCGGGCTTCTATGAAACAAGCAGCACCTATAAAGAGCAGACAAACGCCAAATGAATGCGCTCCCGGCTGTGTATCTTCTGCCTGCAATTCTGCTTTTATGACAGCAGCATCTGAGCAAGCCCGCAGTACGTAGGGTGTTATTTGCATAAAATGCCTCCATAATACACATCTCGTATACGATCGCTCCCCTTAGCACTTTGCCATCTGTGATTTGGAATTGTACTAACGACATGCAGGGCCTGAAAATGAGGAAAGACATGAAATTGCCTCAATTATTCAATTACTTTTTTTTCCTGGGAAGAACAGATCTTCATTAATAATGTATGTTTCAAGAAGTCCAACACACGGACTTCTTTTGCTCCCTCAAAGCTATAAAGCCCTTTTTTCAACCCTCACCTCTCAGGGAGAGGAGGGGGAAGAAGGGGCCTTCGCTGCTCTCGGCTGCTGCACGGAAACTTCACTCTGGAGCCGCCTTCTTCCTCTTCCTCCTCCTCCTCCTCCTGCTCTCCCAGAAGACCATCCCGGCCGGGCGGGAGGGAGGTGGGAGAGACCCCGCTGGGGCTCTGCCACCCCGAGCCCTCCGGGCTGATGGGTTCTGGGGCTCCTTCCCCACATAGCTGCAGCTGTGCAGAGAGCTTTGGTGTTTCTCTACAGTACAATGTGTGATTTTACTGAAAAAGTAAAGTTTTGTTGGGTTTATACAAAGCAACATACATATGTATCATGCTCTTATAAATGTATTCTTTTATAAAATACAAATGGCAGCTGAAGCCTGGTGAATAAGCCCAGTACAGAAGAGAAGTTAAATACAAGGTCATGGTACACGTTAGTGGAAGTCTGAATAATACCATGATTATTTTTAAATGGGAGAAATAAACATGGTTCAGCTACTAAAAATACCTTCCCCCACCCCTTCCCTTTCATTGTGCTGTACTTCAATGTTAGTGAACATTAGCCCTATTAATATCTGGGATACAAAAAGCTATTCTAGCTTTTCTCTGAAGACAAGGCCAATAAATCAGCTAATATTTAGGCGTTACAGAAGCTACTTTAAAATTTCCCACGTGGCTGGTAAGTAATACCGGCTTCTCGTTTACCAGCCTTTAAATGTTTCGTTCATTGAGGCAACTGCTGTTGCGCTGCAGGATAAAAGGGGGCTGAGTAAACGGACCGTTTCTTCTTCCACGCTGCAGTAAAGCTTCAAAGAGCTGGTAAAGGACAGGAACCTCCGCCACCGCACCTGCCCTCGCCGCTGCCCGGTCTGGCTGCTGGAGCGGGCGGGCGGGCGCGGGGGAGTTAGCGCGGCGGGGCTGGGCGCCAGCCTGGCCGCCGAAACAGCTTCCCGGGGCGGAGGAGCACTCTTCGCGGGCAGTGAGCAACCAACTCCCCCTCGGCGCTTTCTGGTCCCCGCTGGCGGATCTCTGTAAAACCATACCCGGCGGCCGAGGCTGAAAGGAACCAAAGTGTAAAATGCAGCTTTTTGGGGTTGGGGTTTTTTTTCAGCTTTGCTGACGGTGGGACAGCCAGGGCGCTGCCGGGAGAGCCGAGCTGTGACAGGGGCCCTCGCCCCTCGCCCCCGACCCCCGCACCCCGCCCGCCCCGGTACCTTCTGCCGGCGCGGCCGAGCCCCGGCGCTGTGGGGACGGGAAGGCCTGTCCGTCTCGCGCACCACCAAGGGGCAAAGGCCAGGCGGGGGGTCCCCGCAGGGCTCTGCCCAGGGCCACCGCGCGCCGGCACGAGGGGGTCCCCCGGCGCTGGGGACGCCAAAGCTGCAGCAGAGGCAGGGAAGGAGAGCAGGTCACAATCCCTGTCCAGCCCGAAACATGCTCTCCCTCGAGAAAAAAAAAAAAAACACGTACAGCAAGGCACAAGCATTTCAAAGAAAAAGACGTTTCAAGAATTTCTTGCAATTGTTCTAGTTAAAATATTCTTAACATAGTTTCAGTGGGTTTAGATTTTTGTCCCAGTTTCACATCTCTATGAATGTCACATAGAAAACTGTGCTCAGGAACAAAATGAATCTAAACCTTGATGATCTTGAGGCCAGAGCCTTAGCAAAGTTCCCTTAGTCATGTGAGCTGGCGTCTGTAATTACATTGTCTTCCAGGAGGGCTGTCAGTAAGGAACACCTGAATTAAAGGGTCCCCCTGCAGCAGTTTTTGTTGTTGCCAAAACAGCCGGGTGCCTGGCCCGGCGGGCCTGGTGTCGGATCAGCAATACCAGGCAGCCCCGGGTTCTCCTCGCTGGCCAGGCAGGTTTGCGGTGGGCTGTCCTCCGCCGGAGCGGCCAGCCTGGGGCTCCTGGCTGACCCCCCTGCGAAGAAACAAAACAGAACAGAACAGCTTCGTAGGTTAACCCCTAAACGGAGCCTTTGAAACTACTTCTATGAAGCGGTTAATGAAAATAACGAAATACGCTGAGCTGCACCAAACGGAATTTGCCAACAGGGAACAACTTAACCATCCCAAAAATTCTAGAAAACCAAAACTATTTGCCAAGTTGTGGTTTTTGGGAGTGTTTGGGGGTTTTGTTTTTGGTTTTTTTTTTTTTAAACCACTATAGTACAGTACTTCAGCAAAAAGTTAAGGACTCTTAAACTGATAAAGGAGAAAACCCCAGTCGGCGGGGATGCTTTATTTCCTCCTCCGCTCCCTTGCGAGTGTGAATTTCATTTTCCCTGCACGCGCCTACCACTGTATGGTGTTTCCTACAGGTGACGGGGGGACCGGAGAGTCTGAGAACAGCCCCCCCGCAGGCTTCACCGTCCTCAGAGGGTTTGATCCCCGCGACCAGAGCTGGCTCCCTCAGGAGAGAAACGATGGAGCTGCCGGCGAGAGGCCGATGCTGCACCCCGAGCGCACACCGGCGGGGCGAGCCTCGGCCGGGGACCTGCCGCAAAGGGCACGGTGCACGTAAGGGCGCGTGAGCCCGGCGTGCCAGGCCGGAGGGGCCCGAGCCCGCCGGCGCCTGGGGGAGGTTTGGCGGGAGGGGTTCAGCCGTGGCAGGGCAGAGCTACGGCGCGCCCGCCGGTGCAGCCTTCCCCTCTCGGGACGCTGCTGGCTAAGCCAAGCCGTGATGATGGCAAGGCTGAGCTTTGTCTTTTACTATCAAACACCACATTTCATTTCAGTCTCTATCGGGAGACGGAACAAAGCCTTACCTTCGGGTGGTTTTCACTGTTTTCTGCGCTGAATTAGCGAGTTGCTTACCATGGCTTCAGCCTCTGCTGCCAGCCACGCCAACGTTGCAGTTTTCACTGTCTCATTTTGTGCCTCACCAAACATTTCCAACTCAAAAAGTCTATTTTAGGAACCTAATCAAAAGCATACGCAGTCCAATCAATCATGAATCAATATTTAGGTGCTGGTGGTTAAAAGACATTTACTTCTTGTTCCAAGCAGAGTCCTACAAAAACATGCAGGGGGAGGTTGGTAACCCTGTCAGCATTTTTGCTCAGAACATAAATTTTTCTACTGCCTTACAGGTAGTAATCTTCTCTAAAGGTAAGAAAGATCGTTTCTAGGGGTGTCTTTCAGCTCTGTTCTTCTCACTGCCAACATCTTCACTGCTTTATCTCCTCTATGCCTGCTTGGTCAGATTCACCACTAATGTAAGCACTTAGCCGTAAGGCACAGCTTCACCTCCTCCTCCACCGCCTGCCCAGGCTCCCTTCTCGGCTGACAGCCATCCCACCAGCAAGCCTGCCTCCCTCGCCAAGCCCTTCCCAATGCCTTCCCGCGAGTATTCATCTGAAGAAACGGAGGACATGCCAGGACCCACATCCAAAGCCCTCCCCAGGCTTTGCCAGGAGCTGCACACACACACACCCTGCTACGCCTGCGCCAGGGGAGCGCGGGAAGGACCGACAGCCCAGCTCAGGGTGTAAAGGCAGCGGTGCCCTCCCAACAGACTCCCACTGCTCTCATGGCGTCGGGTGCTCCCCATGTCCCTGCCGTAGCCGATACCTGAGCCGTGACAGAGGTAACACGGCGTCGGTGGCAGCGTGGACGTGGAGGGTGTCCCAGGTTTGCTCCCGCTGGGCTGGCACGCTTTCTGCCGGCCGCGGCTGGGTGCTGCCCGGCGCCTCCAGCACCCAATGTGCCGGGGCAGGGCGCATCCTGCGCGGGGTCCCACCGTGCTTTGAGGCCACCCGGGCTGTCCCGGCCGGCGCTTGCCCAGCTCTTCGGTCTGCCAGGAACAACCACCCTCCTGCTTGTTGTGCTAGTGCTTGTCACCCACTGCGGGATGGGTCAGCTTTCCCCAACACTTCAGACTAATGCTGTTTTATCAGCAATGTCCCAGCGCCTGCAGGGAAGGAAAACAATCAAAGCCCATATCAGTGACAGCGGCGTAATCCGCTGAGGGATGCCTGCTTTTATATCCCAGCTTTGCACATGTCCCCCTCTGACACAAACAAAATGACTCTCCTCTCAAGCACGTCTTTTTCTGTCATTCATGTGGAAGAGAACAAAGCAGCCTCTAAGACTCAGAGAAAGGATCACTGATAGTGACTAAAGGCCAACTCGGTTCACCCCGCTAGCACTTACGGCGTTGGAAATGCCCTACCCAGGGAATATTCTTGTGGACCTGACCCTAATGCTGTATAGCAAGTCAGACCCAAGGTGTTACTGAGGCAAAACCCCAAACCCCCCACTTCCTCAGGAATACTAAGCCGCTGTTAATTAATTCCAAATGAGAGAGAAATAAAACTCCAGTTGAGACGTCTGCTGCCAGCGGACAGGAGCCCAGTCCCGTGGGCGCAAGCCGGGACCTGCCAGCAGCATGGGGGGTTATACGGGATGCTCTTTAATCCCATGGTACACTTTATGCTTGGTATGCTGGCAGTAAGGCACTCACCCTTTCAAGGACGGCTTCAGAAGCAGAGAAACGGAACGCTCCTGCTGCAACAGCCAAACCCGCTTTTCTGACCCCATCTCCTGGGGCGAGCAGGAGCCCCGGCCCAGCCCTCCCCACAGCAGGCTCATCAGCTCCCCGCTCGTCTCCATCCCGGTCGGAAGCTTCACCACCCTTTCGTTGATGAAAGGCACCTACTCAGCCACTCCTGTTGCTCTCCTCAACAGCCACAGCCAGGCATTACTAAGTATTCACATTAACGGTAATAGCAGAAGTGAAACAACAGCCCCCTGGGTTTGGTCCTGGTGGTCTGCAAGAGCTGCCGTGGGTACTAGAGCCAACTTGTCATTCCTTTTCCGATAAACAGGGTACGTGAGGGACAAAAAGTACATTGCGCTGGAATCAAAGACAAGTATAATTTTTATATTCAGTATAATAAAGATGAAAAACATAGCACATACGTTCCATCTAAACAGGCTGCACACACACTCAGAAAAAAAACCCAGAATTATTGAAGATTCAGTATCTTTCATGCAAAAGAAAAAAGCAGGATGCTGGAAGTACGTTCGTGGTGTGTTGTGATCAGTTTAAAACCAATAGCCAACCAACGCGTGCGTTCATCGTTCAAAACCTTTAGGGTTTATATTTCATTTACAAAACATTTATATAGAGGATATTTGCTCAAGACTGACAGCTGAATTGTGTTTCTTTTTCAAGCCTATAAAGCTACTAAGCTGATTTTATTTTTAAAAATTCATACGTAAAAACTGCTGAACAATTTTAAGGATAATTAGAACACGTAATACATAACTTATCAAATAAGTAAAGCATAAAACATACAGCAGCGCTACTGTAAGGCTAGGACCTTCTTACTCTTCCTTTGTCTGGTGAATACCTAATGCTGTTTTGTTACATGATTTCCCTCTAGTGCAGGGATTAAAGAAAGTGATTGCCAAGGAAGACAGATGCTTTTTAAAACAAACAAAACCAAAAAAACAAACCCTTGCATTGTTACAGCCATCCCACTCACTTTTCAAGTGCTTCCCTTGAGCTGCGCTGGAGAGAGACAACAGCGCAAACCCAGCAGCCGGCTGCGACGGGCAGGGTTTCACAAGCTGCCTTGTACTTTGTGAAGCTGGGTCCCTGCGCCTCTGCTCAGCCCATCGCCCAGCGGCAGCAGCGGGGCCTCGCCGGCGCGTCCCACGGGACAAGGGAGCACGCCAAAGGGGACAAGGAGCAAGCGGCCACCAAGCCCCTCCCGCGTGCAAACAGCGACCTTGCCCGTTTGCACAAGCCTGCGATGGGAAGACGTTGCAATAGGAAGACGTTACGATAGGAAGAAACAAGAAGCAACCGACACAAGACGTCAAGTCCCACACGCTGTGCCAGCCAGGGGCCTGGGCGAGCCCGGGCAGCGCACGGGCAGGGCCAGGCACACCAACCCTTCTGGTCCCAGCCAGGAGAGAAATCCCAGGGCGGGCCCAGCAGTTTATGGGGGTCTGAGCTCAGACGACAGCACTGAAAGAACACCCAGGTTAGAATCAGACTGATTTTCCTGCCAGGGAAGATGAGAAACGCTGCAGTCTAGACACTGCAGGGCAACGCAACGAATATGGCAATCACGCCCAAAAACTCACATAGCTCCTATTCTCCTACGGCCCTCAATAGCACCCAGCGAACGCAAGCCAGGCATACTAGAGCAACATTTTTAACTCACAGATTCTCATTTAACCACTCAATGTATCTGTCCAACAGCCGACGCCCCACAGCTAACTTGGCTGGACCCAAGACAAACATCATCACCCCATGAAAGGCGTCCTTGGCATGATCATGCGTGACCGGAACGCCTGCTGCCCGGAGGCGCTGAGCGTACATGACTCCGTCATCCCGTAAGACATCATGCTCGCAGGTGAGGATGTAGGTGAGGGGCAGCCCGTGCAGCCGGGCGTTGCTCGCCAGCAGCGGGGCTGCCCTCGGATCCAGAAACCCTGGGTACTTCTGCGCAAGCTCAGAGCTTCCGTAGGTGGGACTGCTGTAAACGTGATCTTTCTTCAGCTCTTCAGGCAGCAAATTGCTCCAGTTTACAAACTGAAATAAGTGGCTCGATTCAACTGGGACGTGCCTGTTGGAGGCCATTGCTTCCATGAGAGATGAATCAGAAGCGAAATACTCACTCCAGAACTTGGCCATAAGTGGCTTGGTTAAAACGGGCTTGTTTTCATTTTCTCGGTAAGATGGCAAATCCAGGTCAAGGGTTTGAAGAGCAGGGTAAAGCAAAGCTTGGGCTTTGAGTTTAGTTTTGACTTCAGAGTCCTCTAACAGCTGTAGAAGAAAGCAGAAACAATTACAAAAAGTCAGTTAGAAAGCGTTGGTTCTCCCACAGTGACATAAGATCTTAAAAGTAAGGCGTTAACACACATACGTTACAACATAAGTGAAATAAGATTATCAATAAAACCAGGATAGATGAATTTAAAGAAACTCTAAATTTATAGGCAGGTCACCTAAAACAATATGTTGTATTAAAAATTCTCAAACATCAAATGTAATTTCATTTTATTTCTTATGTTGAAGGATAACATCATTTGGGAAACACTCTTTTTGAAGCATTGATACTTTCCGAAGTAGTAACAAATGCTTTTTCTATAACTATAGAAAATTTCTGTTCTTATAGCTTAAAAATTGCAGGTTTCTGGGGCTCCGTTAATCGTTTCACACAATTTAGAGCTTATCCATCTGCTGGGCTTTTTAACCTGGAGACGTTAGCACTCAAACTACTATGATTCTGTGCACTTTAGACACGTAAAAAATAACGTGATGAATTGAACACTGACATTTCTTATATGTCATCCTTTTTTCCCTCTTCGCTAACAAATTTTCACCTTCTCCCTCATCTTCTGCCGTCATTGTCCACAGCAAATTCACAACCTTTCCAAGTGAGATTCATTAGAATCCAAGTAACTTCTCAAGAGAGCAACAGCATCACACTGACTTTATTTAATAAACCCAAGTGAGAAGTGCAAAGGCACTGAACTGTGTGTGACCAAACTGTAATGGGTTTACGTGGCAAGGTTTATGGTAGCGGGGGGGCCACAGGGGAGGCTTCTTTAAAAGTTGCCAGAAGCTTCCCCTGTGTCTGATACAGCCAGTGCCAGCCGGCTTTAAGACAGACCGGCTGCTGGCCAAGGCTGAGCCCAGCAGCAACGGTGGTAGCGCCTCTGGGTAACAGATTTGAGAAGGAAAAAAGTACTGGGGCGCAGAAGCCGCAGCCGGAGAGGAGTGAGAACACGGGAGAGCAACAGCCCCGCAGCCCCCCAGGTCAGCGGAGCAGGAGGGGCAGGAGGTGCTGCGGGCACCGGAGCAGAGATTCCCCCGCAGCCCCTGGGGCAGACCCCAGTGAGGCCGGCTGTGCCCCTGCAGCCCGGGGAGGCCCACGCCGGAGCGGGTGGGTGCCCCCGAATGAGGCCATGACCCCGTGGGAAGCCCACGCCGGAGCAGGCTCCTGGCAGGAGCTGTGGCCCCGTGGAGAGACGAGCCCAGGCCGGAGCAGGTTTGCTGGCAGGAGCTGTGACCCCGCGGGGGACCCGCACTGGAGCCGTCTGTGCCTGAGGGACTGCAGCCCGTGGGAGGGAAGGGACCCACGCTGGAGCAGTTTGTGAAGAACTGCGGCCCGTGGGAAGGACCCACATCAGAGAAGTTCGTGGAGGACTGTCCCCTGTGGGAGGGACCCCACGCCGGAGTGGGGGAAGAGTGTGATCTGTCCTGCCCCTGAGGAGGAAGAAGCAGCAGAGACAACGGGTGATGAACTGACCGTAATCCCCATTCCCCATCCCCCTGTGCCGCTCGGGGGGAGTTGGTAAAGAATTTGGGAGTAAGCCGTGCCCAGGAAGAAGGGGGGTGGGGGGAAGGTGTTTTAAGATTTGGTTTTTATTTCTCATTACCTATTTTCATTTGATTGGTAATAAATTAAGTTCATTTTTCCCCAAATCAAGTCTCTTTTGCCCGTGACAGTAACTGGTTAAGTGATCTCTCCCTGTCCTTATCTCGACCCACATGTCTTTTGTTATATTCTCCCTCTCCTGTCCAGCCGAGGAGGGGGAGTGAGAGAGCGGCTTTGGTGGGCACCTAGCGTCCAGCCAGGGTCAACCCGCCACACCAAACGACACTGGAACATTTTAGTCGTCTTTTTTTTCCCCTGCTATTTACAACTGCATGAGTCAAATTGCTAAAATTCCCTTTTCGAACAACATACCCAAAACAGCCAAAACGTGCCCAAAGACAGAGTGATATAGGCCCTAATTACAGGGCAGAGAGCCTTTTTTTAGGGTATAAAGGTTTGGAAGACTTCATAGCATCAAAGCTACTCTGATGCCATTAAATGGCTCGAGTAAATCTGCTTGCCTGGAAACTCAGAGCCCTCACTGACAGTCCTGCAGGCTGCGTGACGTCCTGTGTGCACGGGTCACGAGAGATATTTGGGAGGTGCACTTGCTTTGAGCAGAGGTTTTTGTTAGTCTTTTGTAGGTGTTCATGAAATGACAAAAAAAAAAAATTTGAGCTAGCAAGCCAGCTTTTTTTTTTTTTTTTTACCTGTTGCGCCACAGCTGCAGCTAAGTTGCCACCTGCACTGTCTCCTGCCACACAGACCCGATCTGGGTCCACCCCATACCGGGAAAGGATGCTGCTCTGGAGGAAGAACTTCGTTACCGAATATACATCTTCAAACTGAACAGGAAAACGGTATTTAGGTGCCAACCTGTAACTGTTAGAGGCAAGCAGAAGCGTGTCACTTCCTGCTGTTAATGAAGAGAAAGGCTTGCTAACATCTGCCCCAGTTGGTGAATGTTTAGTATTTTCTGTGCCCAGAGAAATGGGAACTATGTCTATCCTGGAGGATCAGGTATTTTATTACCCACCCAACTTCATAAAGCGATATCCACAATAACCACGAACCACAGTTCGCCACTTTTGTTTACAAATACTTAAAGCTAGCAGGAAAGCACGGGATCAAAAAAGGTATTGCAAAATTAGATTAATTAAAATAGACTAATTTATTCCAAACCCTCGTCCCATCCAGAAAGAGAATCTCTCTTACTTGACTGATACCACGACAGCATTTAACCTGTTTGAAGTCCTCCTTGTCAGATGATCGTAGGATTTCATGCCTGAAATGAAGTGAGTCACTGAGAACATGCTCCCCTCCATTTGAGGGCAGACACATATGCAACAGCATGTTCCTCTTTGCAGAAGCTTTCAGGTGACTTTCCAAAACCTCCACCGGGTTTTAACTGGTAAAATACCGGTTCCCTGACCCTCTCTGTGGCAACTCCCATAAAAGAAAAGGCAGCACTTCACACGGGCCGTTGCGGTCTTCCGTACAGACCCCCGGCACTGACAGAGAAGAGCTTACCTGCCTGTCCTAGGCACCACCCTCCACCATGGAAGAAGACCACCGCCCTTCTCAGCCCATCAGTCGCCTTTCTGGGCAGGTACAGACGGACGGCAACGTTGCTGAACTCGGTGTCCGTCACAGTGACATTTTCATCGGACGTGGGTGCGATGTACTCGGCCACCGTGATCAGCATCAGAGCTTCCATATAGTGCATCAGACCCAGCTGATCAGCAGCCTCAGCCTAAAGCCCAAGACAAGGGAGAAGAGTGTTTTCAACACAGCCTTAGTTACTCTCAGAGACTAAATTTCCATAAAGCCCTTTGAGGCTCTCTACAAGTCTGTAAAGTTGCTGTACAAGTCGCTAAGCCAAATGCTGCTGACTCGGAGGAGCCGCTGTCCCGCACCGTCACGCTGCCGGCCTGAGCGGCTCAGCCCCCTTCGCTCCCGTCCCCGCCGGGCGAGGCTCAGCGCCGGCGGCCGGAGCCAGCCCAGGGGACACCGCCGCTTCTCACTGCTAAGGCAGCGGCTGGAAGCACGGGCACAGAAGATAACAAGGACGCAGCAGAGGACGTGGAAGAAAGCAGAATCGGCTGAAACCTCCCGATACCCAGCACGAGGGTCTGCTCAGTGAGTCAGACCTCCTCGCCTTTCCAGAGAGTTACCACGAAACCCAGCAATAGCTGCCCCTCGACGAACTCCAGCAGCAAAAGCAGCCGGTACTTTCGGGATGCCAAGGACACTGGTGGCACAAATACGAGGATTAGCAATTGGACTTCAGGCTGCACAATAGTTTTTAATGATCAGTTCCATGCCAGTAGCCAAAGACCATCGTTTAGAAACGAGTACCCTTACATTATTAAAAGGAAATGTTTTCTCTACTTGGAGATGTTAAAAAGGCAGAATTGTATTTTTGCCACTTTACCACAGTCCGGCTCTGCTTAATTTCTTCAGTTCACACGTAACAATTCCATCAGTTACATGTCTCTGTGTTTCTCTATATAACGAGGAAGTGCTCTTACTGAAGAGCAGAACAAGAGCCGAGCCGCGTGTTTATTGTCCATTCCACACGGTCAGCAGATGAGACAAAATTTCATCACGCTACATGTGCCACTATACATTCCAAACCCATTTCCTGCACCGCCATCCTTGAGGAGGATCCAGCTTTGTCCGAGCCACGCAAAGCCTTTCTTTACGTTGCTTTGATATTTCACAATACAAAGCTAAGAAGAACCCTGCCACCGATGTTCCGATTTCCGCCGGCCTTCTGCCAGTGAGGCAGTTCCCCGTTGAACGAACCGACAGGAGTACAGCGCTGGTGTGGCATCGCCGCGGTGGCCCAGTGCTGGCTCCAGCCCGACTCGGAGCGAGGACGATCCCAGTGACTCCCTGACCCAGAGAGAGACTGCACGGGACCAGGAGCAGCATCCTCCAGGAGGGGAAATAAGGATGACGCTAACCGGGATCTCCGTCTGCCGCATTAGTCTGGGGGGCTTAAAACACACCCGTAGGGTTAACTTTTTTAAAAGTGTCTTTTCCCCAGAAATCATGACTCTGCCCCAGCTGTACAGCAGCACTGGAGCCCCAGCCCTGCGCAGCCCTCCGACGGGAGAGAGCAGGGGAGGCTGTCGGCACCCCGGGCATCACCGGCGCCCCGGCAGAGATACGCAAAGGACAGGGAAAACTTTCCCAATGGGCTCCACAGAAATGCCCTGGCAGAAGAACATGGTGTGGTTCAGGGAGTCCAGAACCAAGGAAGCGCCAATTTTTAACACTGTTAAAGCAGTTTCCTTTGAAATTCATGTTTTAAAGGTTTACTATGAAATTCTATGGTTCTAAATTAGATTACAGTTATTCTAAGATGCTAAATAAAAAGAAAACCAAACCCAAACCCTAGCAAGTAAACCTGCAGGTGAAATGCAGGCTCCAAAGATTAGCTTTTGGCAGCTTTGGCTCTCTGACATTGTGACAATTTATGCAGATTAAGGCATTTCAGAATCCCTTTCACTCGCAGGCTATTTTAAACCTTGAATATAAAACTTAAAAAAAAAAAAAGCGTTAGCTTTCATTATACCGAGTCTTTGGTACACAAGAGCGAGCCCAAGCAAGAACATTTCTAGAGGCATTTGCTACGGACTGTGCTAGAAATGCAGATCCCAGCAACTCCTTCCAAAACCAGCAGCTCCCCGAAGGCGGCGTCACATTTCCTCACAGCCGCCTCGGGGGAACTGCGGCAAGTAAAGATGTGACCAATGTTTGCTGATACGTAAATCCCACTGGCTTTTTTCCCCCTTTTTTCCTCTTACATTGGATTAGCCTGTGTTTAAAGAAACTTACTTCTCACCTTGCTTTTAAGATAGCAGAAATGTATTCAAAAAACACACTGAAAACCTGTAATAGACAGCAAAATGACAGAAAAGAATGTCACAATGACCAGAAGGAAAATAAAGCCTTCATCTTCTATACTGTGAAAGGCAGTGTAAGTACCTATTTAAACAAAAATCTAGTCACATTAGAGATTGCCTGCGGGTAGGGTGTGATCTCAGTCACGTGAAACGCAGGCTGTGCGAGGGGCCCTGCCGCGTGCAGCCCCCTTAAAGCGCCGTATGCTACGGCATCGGGCTGCTGGAGCTGCTTCCAGCTAGACGGTAAAAAGAGCAGGGACTGCTTCATGATTCGGGGCCATTATATTATCTAATTCCTAATGGCGTATTAAGGAATAGCTGGCCGGGGCAGGTATTTGGTTTATTTTTTAGATGATAGAAAGGTATGGAGAATACAACTTCAAATTTGCTTGAAAGCCATCTGCTATCTGACTTGCCGAAAGTGAACCAAGAGCTTAGATTTCTAGTTCGTTTCAAGCAAAAGTGGAAAATATTTCAGCTAATTTGCACATTACTTCTCAGTTTAATGTGCACTGCTTTTGTGCATAGTGTAGTTCAACACCCAGCCATTGAGAGCTGACACTGTGGTAATAAAAGCGCTTTTCTAAATTTCAGACCACTGTACAATTCTTTGAACAGGCATAAACAATCCTGTAGTTGCACTGATACAACTTTGATCAGAACGCTTGGTTTGGAAGGTAACGGAATTAACAACAGGCCCAAGTTTGTTAATCTGATCGGAACTTTTTTGGAAAACGAACGCTGCCATGACTGTTACTAGCACTGCGTTATCAGTTGCTCAGAAAGGAAAGCACGCTGGGAAATGCCCAACGTTGACATTAGGGTTGCCGGTTTGTGCGTGCACGCACACACACACTCAGCGTTCTCTGTGGGTCACTTCCACAGCCTGGTCTCCAGGTCAGTGCCCTGCCTGCACCGGCACAGCCGCGGGGACGGCGTGGCCACTGTGCCGCAGAGAGCTACCGCCAGTCACTGCCGGCTCCTGCGCCCGCTGCCGCCACCGGCACCTCGGCTCTTTCATAACCGCCCCCAGCCGCAGGGGATGTGACCCAACTTCCCACACAAGTCTCGTAACTGCCCCATCACATAGCAAGAGAGATGATTAATTAATAAACCCAAGTTCTTGCGTGTTATCTGAAGGTGAAAACCAGATTAAACTCAAAGCAGGTTTGAGTCCAATAAGAAACAAAATAGCCCAGCCTGGTGCAGAACCTGTCGGAAGTTTGGCTTTCCAAGAGATGCTTTATTCTTCCCAGGAAGAATCTACAACAAACCCCCCCCCACCCCCTTTAACTGATCGCCTCTTGAAAGGTACAACGTCTGGCATTCAGGGTTTGGTGCTGTCAATCATACAATCTAACCCTGCTTGGTTTGGGTTTTGCATGTTTTCCTTCGAATTATATTTAAATCAGCTATTTAATCATCTTCTCAACATAACCTACTTTTTCAGAAGTCAGAAGAACAGAGAATACAGCTAAGACCTTACTGACAATACTCGATAGCGACTGCCACCGTATTTAAGAGTCACCTCCCTGAAAGCTTGGACCAAGCGACGCCAGGAGCTCTGCCAGACTCTGTGGGTTGGAATTGAGATGAAGACAAACGGGCAGCGACGGGCACACTGCGCAGGAGGAGGATGCAGGTCCTTGTCGATGAAGACAAACAGGTACACGTGCCAAAACGGCACAGTTTTATCCACAGTGATTACACAGTTTACATGAATATTTCTCAGCTGTTGTATTTTCCCTGAGGATTAGCATCCTGAAAAAATAAATATATAGGTCAAAGTGAGTCCTGCTGCAATTCCACTGAGCTTGTGAAAATCCCCCGCGTTGGGAGGAGTTCCTTTAGCTTCGAGACTGAGGCTCTTCAATACCCTCAGAGCTGGTTTTGTCACAAGCGGACATTTTACGTTGTGCAAAACCACCAGTCTCCTGCCTGTGGCTTCAGGGCCATTACCATATAAAAACAAAAGGAAATCATACCCTCATCTGAAAAGTCTCATTGTCCCTGATCTGAGATTACTTACTCTTACGAGGTCAGGGGAAAACCAACCACTTTGGGGTTTTGTGTTCCTTGTGCTTTGGAAAGCATTTTCAACAGTCACTTTCTCCATCTGCCGTAAGAGGAGCACGGCAGCAAGGACAGAAAAAAACCCAAAACTTATTTATGCGGAAGGGAGCCCCGGCTGTGCCTTGGCAGGCAGAGAGCCTGGCACTGCTTTTAGCAGCTTATTTATCCGAACGGGCGACAGTTCAGACAGAGGCACCCCTCCAGATGAAGCTTTCCGTCACCTGAACACGGACACAGGCAGGCTGTGAGCGGGGCTGTAAGGGGCTCGAACCCTGATTTCACTGCTTCTGAGGAGCCAGGCCAAGGACGGAGGAAGCTTTGGGAGGATTTCACAGAACTGCAGCCAGGGAAACGTTCAGCTAGAAAGAAAGATGTGTTATTGCATTTCACGCTTTCTTTGTGCATTTTATCTTAGACTGTGTGCACATGGTACTTCCTGAAAACACATGAAGAATTTTGTGCGTAAGCACCACAGAAACTGGCCGGTTTATTCTTCGAGGCTATTTCCCAGCCAGACAGCATGTGCACGTGAGACATTATAACACAGACACGCGAACGGAGACGTTCCCAGCCTCCCTTCCGCAATGAGGCGGGTACGAAGGGACTCGCAGCACGCCGCGGCTGGGCACACCGGCGGAACCACGCACGGCTGCGGCACCCCACAGGCTAACCCCGGGCAAGCCCCAACGGCAGCCGCTGGCCGGCCTCTGGAGCCCCTCAGCACTCACCGCCGTGCCCGGCAGAGACCTGGAAAACAGCCTGGGACTGGCACAGGTTTTATTCAAACCAGTTACTCATCCAGGCCAGGAAACCCAAAATTGGAGAAAATCTTGCACAATTTGGCTCAGAAGCTGGAGAGGTCCCCAGGACATATTAAAGCAAAGAAGACGGAGAAGGATAGAGATTTGCCCTTTTGTGGCTTTCTCGGCACGTCCTTTTGGGAGCTTGGAGAGGTCCCTCTTGCTCGGGAGTGTTTGAGGGTGGCAGCAGTATTTCCCTTTTTTCAAACGTACATCAGGGAGTCTGAAAGACTAAAATAGGATTGCCTCTGCAAATTCAGACCTACTAGTAAGTGCTTATAAATTGTTGCCCTATAATCGGATGACCGTTCAGAAGGTATTTAGGACCCTTTAGAGCCATCTCAAATCTAATTTGCACCAGTGCAGCTCCAAGGAGGCTATCTTCATCCGAGTCCCTTAGGATTACGGTTCTGCATGAGACCGGAGCACAGTCACAAACCACACTGGCTCCGTACCGCTGCTGCTGCTGGGAGACCTGGGCCTAACAGGCAGCCAGTGCAACAACTCCATGTTGGAGTGAAGACACACGGTCCTCCGACACTGAAAGAAAACGCTTGTGCTTGCTGAGCACTGCCATGCGGAAGGTCTGACCGAGTGAGCAGGCACGAGGTGTTCCTGGGGAAATGAGTTACCTGTGCACCTGCCCTCCTTGCAGGCTGCCTCCGAGAGGAGCTTGAAGAGGGGAAGAAGCAAGGCAGCACGTCAGAAGGGCAGACTACAGTTGCTTTCTCACCACTTTTTCATCTCCCACCACTCAGACCTCAAACCACAAGATCACAACAAACAAGGAAGCAGCAGAGAGTCCACGAGTAAACACACACACACACACACACAAAATCAGCACCACCACCACCCCACCCCCCCCGCTTCTGCTGGCTGTACAGACCTAACAAGAGGTCGCCGCTGCCAGCAGAGGCTGTCTGACACAGGGATGGCTCGGGAGATCAACAGTGGCTTTTAGATACTGTCCAGAAGTGTGACGTTTAGGAGACACCCCCAGAAAACATGCACCCTTGCCTCCACCAGGAAAATCATAGAAGAGGTGGGCTCCACGGACTTCTGAAAATCACACCCACCGCATTTTAACTGAAACAACAGAAAAGGCAAAATTCCAAACTCGTGTGCTTTGGAGCAAACAGCCCGGGTGTCCGTGCCTGCAGCAGACAAGCCTTCTGGCAGCATCCCTCAAGCAAAACTGGAAACCTCTCTCCTGGCTCCTTAGACCCTCCTTTCAATATGTTTTACGGTGGAGTAAAAAGCAGTCTCAAAATGTTTGTTGCCACCCAGAAAGTTGTCTGCAACATTCAGCCCCTCTCCTCCCCCCAAACCTTCATCTTCGTTTCTAGATTTCGGCTACAGTGCTGCAGCCACCCTTGTACATTAAGTACAGGCTGGACTCAAAACAGCTCCCAGTGTAAGGTACTTCAGAGGCAGGAACTACGGCACTGTCATTTATGCACGGTGTGCAGCCTCACGGATTATTTACATACGTTCGAAATGGCTATATAACATGACTGAAATGCAGCAGAAGCCGGGGATGTCGTGTATACAAAAACAGCATGGGAAGACATAAGAACCGCGTTGTCAGTAAATAGTGCCATATAACTACAGGCAGGGTATAATACCACTGCCTTTCCAGACTGTGACGTATGGTTCTGGGCTGCTTAGCTAGATACCATTTTTTCATAGGCAAGATTATAGTGGTATTAAAAAAAAAAAAGTTATATATAGAAAGCGAGCTTAATTTCTACATGCTTTAGCATTATCACCCCTACAATTAGCTTTGTGTACTCTTTAGGCCCATTCTGTCAGTGGATTTCTATTAAAAAATCAATAGTATTCAAGCAGTGCTCAAGTTTTCCCTTCTCTGACACCCAATACGATACTTTCAAGGAAGCTCGATATACAGGTTCTGAGAAACAGGAAAAATCCAAGGAGCTGCAAAGGATCGTAAAGCAAAATAAACTTGTTTGCACTTACCTATCCATATTCACATTACGTATCATGTTTCCACTTACTCCGAGTGTCCTTTTTTCAAGACTGCACAATTACATCTTTTCCAAGTTTCTTTATAGTCATCATTACAGTAAGTTTAATGCTTAATTTCAGATAGTGCTGTCCTGCACTTAGCATATTACCGTATAGATATAGTATTACATGTATGTATTCCGTATCTCTATTAGCCCTAGAGGCACGGAGAGCTCCCTCTGCTCCGTAGCTCGCTCCCCAGGCCAGCCCCACACCAAACTCACCAGGTGCCCCATGGCCCTGAAGCCAGCCGCGATAAGCATCACCTTCCAGGGCTCCTCAATGTCCTCAGGGATGGGGGTGTAGATGTAGTAAGCAACGAGGGCAGAGGCGAGGAAGAGGCACAGCAGCTTGGCTCCCATGTCGGCAGGCACGCCTCCTCCCAGACTGGCTGGATTAAGCGCTCTCACTAACTCTTAAGAGCTGCAAGCCAGCACACACGCACAGGGCAAAGTTAATCCCGTGTTTTGTTTGGGTCCCGGCCAGGAGGTGATTTCTCGTTGGATCACCCGGAGCAGAGGTTACTCTGCTGTGCAGCTCCTGAGAAAACATGTTTCTTCAAAAAGGTGTTCACAGCCACTCAGAGCCGACCGAGTCAGCACTTCAATCCCAGACTAAACATCGAGGCTCCCACACCCCCATCACCCCCTCTTCTGCGCTTGCAACAGCAGCCAGCGGGAGGGCTCAGGAGGAACGAGGCCGCTGAAAAATAAGGAACAGAACGTGGCCCGCGAACCGAGGGCTGCCGCAATGTGACACTCAAATGCAAGAAGGTGTACTGAATATTCAAGAGCCATTAGCTGCGGCTTCATAATGGAGCTGTTCAAACACAGCCCAGCTTACAGAGATACCAAACAGGATCAGACGGCAGCAGCGCGTAACCCACTGCCGTTTCTCAGGCAGTAACAAGCACCTCCTGCTCCGGCAAAGCGCACCCTTTGTCTTGTACTAACACATCACACCGGTTGTGCAATGATAGGTTTGGCAGAAAACACAGTGATCTTTTCCAGGGCTTCTGGTTAATATTTGAAAGATCAGATTTAATTTCCACTATTCTCAGGGTTAAGATATTTCTATGCATCTCCCAGAGGCAACCACTTCTGCACAGGGTGGGCTTACAGACAGGCAGCAGTCATTCCACTACGGAACACTACGAGCACAGGCACACGCACAGGAGGAGGGGTAAAAAGAACAGCTGCAGCACCAAGAACTCTGCTTCAGAGGGAAACTGGAAAGGTAAAAAGCTCAGTTAAAATCTGAGGATAAACTGAAAAGGTGAAGAGCTCAATTCATACTTATTTCTTTTGCTAAAGTTTTCCCAGCTGCAAAGAGGCACTGCCACTTGTTCTCTCACACTGCGCAGCCCTTGGGGACGGAGCATCCCTTGGAGGAGCAGCGGGCACGAAGCACCACGGAAGACTGAAAGCTGAACGGTGCGTCACCAGCCCAGACGCAGAGGAGGCAGCGGCTTTAGTCAATCCATCAAACATTTTCTTTACTTAAGTCCTGGGCATCTCCAAAATATTAAGGTGTTTTTTAAAACCAGCTGCGCTATCCCTCCACAGCCGGGACGGGACACCCTGTGCTCCCTCCTCGGTCCTTCTGCAGCATAACAGCCGCTCAAAGCCCGACGTTCTTGACACCACTGCAACAAAAACAAGAGAACACACACCTCTGTGGTCTCTTCACCTGTCCTGGAGACCAGTGCCAGGTGCTGGGAGGGGGGCGGTGAATCCAGCCCGAGGGAGGTGGGGTAGCTGCGGCCCCGTGCCCTGGGTCTGAGCCGCAGCAAGGCTGAGCCTGCGTTCCCAGCAGGCACTAACACGTGTGTGCACACGGGGCTGGACGCGCACATCCCACCTTCACTTTTCTGCAGCTCAGATCACCCATTTCTCAGGGGCTGGCGGCAGAGGCTGAGAGGCAAGACGCGGATGAAGGAGCTGTATTTCAGGCCCAGCCCGGTGAAGAGGAATGGAGGACAAAGCCCCGTCCTCCCTCTGTCCCCGCCCAGGAGCGACGCGAGCTCTCAGGACAGCTCGCTCTGCCTGATCACCGCGCGCTGTTTCGGCGCTGGCAAACATCACCAAGGAAGACGTGGCCAGAACTGCAACTACCACAAAACTGGTCTTTATTTTGTTGCACTTAAGGTTCACCCTCTTCTTCTGTGCCAACCTCCAGCCGAAGCACGGCTGTGCAGTTCCAGCACTGTCCTTGCCCCGAGTTCACCTTTAGCTTAGGCAAGAGCTCACAGCGCTTAGCCTTCAGACGCCAACATCTCCTCATCTCCTGGCAGAGCCAGCCCTCCTGCCCTCCAGTGAACCGCCACAGCAACCTACCCTAATTCACAGTGACACTGGATAAAGAGAATAATAAATTGAATTTACCATTTAACCAAGGCAATCGTAAAGCATCAACTCCAACATGGAAGGGCCTGTATCATGCCAATTTTGTTAGAGCCCTTTCAGTAAAAGGGACCAGCTGGGACAGCACAAGACCCCTCTCAAACAGGGGGATAGGGTGCCAAATGAAACACGTCAACATTAAAATCCAGATCAGTTCCATGCAGCGATTACCCTTCGTGTTACAGCCCAGCGTCTAGCCTCCCCACTGCTGTCGCTTTTCAGAGCCCTGCGCCAGCACCCACCACTGCCAGCAGTTTGCCGCTGCATCACGTCCTCTCCCACCGCTGACCGCGTTCTAAAGCAAACGACCTCCTTCTGCTGCTCTTCCTGCGTAGAGCGTGCCAACAAGAGAGTCACGCGGCCTGCCCTCCTTCCTATCATCTTCTGCGTTTTCTTATATTCCAAGCTACCGGTGGTTCGGAAAATAAGGGAAGAAAAAAATGAATGTAAACTGAAGTGGACTAAAGCCAGGGTTAAAACTGCAGTGGAAAGAAGGGCAGTTGGAGCATAGCCCTGCCCAGAGCCAGCAGCCCCTGCAGCCACCGCCGTGTGCTCCACGACGCAGACAACTGCGGCCGGGACCGCCTGCCGCTGCGTATCGCACAGCCGTGCAAAGACTCGCCCGAATTCGCTCAGACACTGACCGGCTACCTCAATCAAATCGGCCCTGCTAAAAATAAGTATTGCACCCCCAGACTAACTTTTCAGGCAGTGCTTTGGAAAAAGGAAGTATGCGGGCTTGTATCTTACCTCTGTAACAGCAATACCTCTTCACCTCTGTTCCACTCCTATTGCATTTCTAGTTACCGCACTCTCACAGCATTACTGTGGAAGAACCATCCGGGTCAACCAAGTTCTGCTCAAACAGACCCCTAGGAAATGCTTGTTTTAGGAAAACACACCAGGAAACAAACCTCTTCAAAGCAGAAAGCATTTGCAAGGCTGTCCAGCAAAAAAAGTATGGTCTAGCCAAACTGGGAAATAGCTGAGTACAGCCTGGTTGTGACTCAGCCCTTAATAATAATGTAGTCCAAAATATAAGGCCTAAACAAACGATTGATCAAAGGCTGTAGTACAATCCTCTTGTCCACATTTAAGGCTGCTGGTGTCAACAAGATCTATTTATAGAGGAAAAAAATGAGCTATTTGGGTAAAATCATTAGTGTCTGACTTACTGCAAAATAATTCTTTTTCCTCGTCTGTCAGTGCAGGCTCAGTAGCTGTACTAGGGTCCTCGGGCGGGGGGTTAAGGTACAGCCCTAGAGCAGGAGTGCAGAAGTGCCGTATGCCGCACTCCGGAAAGATAACCACGGTCTCGTTTGGGAGCTTTTGCCAGCAAAATGCAAGAGGGCTAGAAGCTTGGTACCTTTATGTACCAGTCGTTACATTTATTTCACGTCTATGATTTAATTGCTGGATTCTTCCAGAAAAACAAACATCCCTGCAGTTTTAAAACATGGGCCACTTTCTTCTACCGTCTGTAGTGCCACTCCTGCAGGTCACCCATACGTACCAGTGGGGACACTTCCCACCTCGCTCACCCCATCACTGCCTTGAATTTTTCCTTCAGTTGGTTTGCGGGGTGGTAACTTGCGTAACATTTGCATGAGCTACACACGCAGCTCTCCAAGGCCGACAGTCTGAACGGCTGTCGTACCCAGAGCCCGACTGGGACGTGTTTAGCAGATGGTGGGTGATGACTCTTGGGTCACACAGGACGGTCCCCTGTGACTGTCCTGGCCCGGGGAGCACTAACGGCATTGGCGGCCTCGCCCAGCCTCCCCTGGGACCCCCCCCGCCCCCCATCCAGGGGCCCCGCTGACACGCGGCGGCCCTGAGCACAGTCCTTGCCCGGGCTGAGTCCGGGGGTCCTGCACAAGCCGTGCACTACCCTGCATGCCGGGCACGTCACCGGTGTGGCGCTGGCTGGAGCGAGGGGTGCTCCTGGCAGTGGCAGCACCCCCCGGGCTGCCGGGGTGGCCCCGCTGCTGAAGCTAATTTGATCCCGGGATAACCGCAGCGTTTATATACATCGACGCTGAGAAGGGTCACGTCTCCGCTGGGTACAGATTAGCAGCTTACCGAAATAGCAGCCAAGGGCTGGAAGAGGCAGGCGGGCTGGTCACGCTCTGGTTACCCGCCTGGGGGGCAGGGGGCGAGGGCACGCCACGGCCCCACGCCTGCCAGGAACAGACACGCCGGGCTGGGGGCAGCCAGCCGCCGGCGCCCCATCCGCCGGGGCAAGGCTCCAGGGCTGAAAGGATGGAGACACCGGCCTTGAAAGGGGATGCAGGAGAAAATAGCTACAGCCCCAGGGACAGCCGTCGTGGCAGGGCAGAAACTTGTCCCCTTCTCGTCCCGCTCCGGCGAGGAGGCCAGACGTCCCAGGCCCCTCTGCCAGCCGCCGCGGGTGCTCCTGCCTGCGGCCATCGTACCGGGACGAAAGGGAAGCAGAAGTACTCTGGTTAGTTACGCTGCGCACCAAAGTGATTTTTTTCAGTCCAATGCAATATATTTTAGGAAATAAACTGACAAGCCACCGGGAGGCACTGCGGCACTGCAGAAGTTTTCCTTTCCACCAAACAAGGTACCGGAGGGCATTCAAAACCCAGTGAGAAACACTGCTTCTGCAAGTCCTTCTCCCTCAGCAGGGCAAGGATCAGCTGTGACTGTCACCCAGAGGCTCCGAGAAGGAGGGGAAAGGACACAAAGCAACCCTGGAGCTAGCAAACACCGCCCATGTTCGCCTTGGGTGAAACAAGTTGCAACCTTGTAGTAAAAAGCAAAAATTTCTTCTCCTGTCCTTTAATACCTCTGACGGACATCCACTGAACGATCAGCACCGTTAGAACAGCGTGGGGCTGAAAATACTCTTATGACAGGCAGCAACACCACACCTGCTGTAACCAGGTCTTCATCCAACACGAGAACACGCAGTAAATAACAGCTATTTAGGAACCAGCTTAAAGCAAAACATTACAGCAAACAGAAGAAAATCCACATCAAACCTAGATACGTAGTTGGTAACATTAAGACTTTAAGCCACGGGTATTTTGTGGCTTGCCAAGCCGTCCGACCCTCCGTGATAAACTGCTGCATTTTGTTCCGCGACAAACCCAACAAGGTTCAACAGTGTTTCAGCAGCGAGTTGTCCTGCGGCTCTGGTGTTGCATTTTCCATTGCTCCAACGGCTGCATTTCATACCAACGAGTTCAAGAGCTTCATGGGACCACGTGGCTCATCCCACCACAATCAAATTGTCTTCCAGGCCTTCCTCAGTCAGCTAAAGAGGCTGAGGTTCATGACCTTCACAGTCATGGGGACTGAGACTTCCTAGCACCGGAGACAAACAGGAGTTCATCGCCCAGGGGCGAGGACGCACCCTTTGCTTGCCAAACTTCAGCACGTCTGCGAGAGGAGACAACCAAGGCCTCGAGCAGGGGCTCCAGCGGGAGATCAAAGCGTCACCAGACAGGCAAAGTCCAGAAGGACCTTCGGCCCTCAGCTGGGGCCGGGGGGAGACCTGCTCCCAGCGAAGGGACTGCGCCCTGGGAAGCCGGGCGTGCTGCCGCTGCCGCCGGGCGCCTGGAGGAAGCGTGCAGCGGCCCTGCCGCCCGGCTGCCCCAGCTTTCCCAGTTCCCCTGGCAGCAGAGATGGTCCTGCCCATCTGCCCCCACCCGAGCAGCCCCACCTTTTGGGGACACGCCATGAAGCAGCTTGCCCTCGGCCAGGGCTGGGGTACCTCGGGCAGCGAGGACGTGGGTCTTTGCCTTCCCAGCTATTGCCTTGAACGAACAGTCGCTTCCTTTGCCTGTGCCTGGGGCAGCTCTGAGCCAGCAAGAAGGCGTGAGTGTTCGAAGCACGGGGAGAAACCCGGCGGGGGACGGAGGGCTCAGAAGGGAGGGGAGCACCCACTCTGGGATGGGGGGCGGGGGGGGGAAGGCAGAAGAAGCCCCAGCACTTTACCCTCGTCGCTGCTTCGGCTTTAGGTTCCCAGACCAGAACTGTCCCTGACCAGCAGGCAGCTGGAAGGAGAGGTTTGACAGAGATGAGCAAAGACTGAACCCGAGTTTTGAAAGAGAGAGAGAACAAATTGGCTTGCTTACTTTTTATATCCTTTTTCTGCCCCCAAAGGCTCTTGCATACCTCTACCCATTCTCTGCAAAATAGGCTTGAAAATTCCGGTTTAGTGCTGAATGTACATGCTGGGATTCCCTGGGAATTAAACAGCTTTTGGTTTAATATTCAGAAGCTAGTACTACATCTCGTATCACTTAACTAAGCTTCAGTCAGTTATTTCTACTTTTACTTCTTCGTTGTTACTGTCCATTCTTTTTAATGACGCTTATAGAACTGGAAATTGGCCTGGTTTTCTAAAACAAAGAGATGGCATTCACAAGATGTTTTATACAAGAGAATCTGGATATTGTTTTTCCATCTGTTGCTTATTTCTGAATTAAGTTGCATAAATGGAAACAAATGTCTTATTTGAGGATATATTCCTACTCTGAACTGAAAAAAGCGATTCACTGAAACGTAAATAAGCTGAAATTTAACACACGCAGTGTTTCTGAATACATGACAAAGCAGCAATTCCAGAAATACGCTAGGTTCATAAAAGCATTAAAGTATCCAATAAAACATTTTCCAACTCAGTTTAAAAAGTATATTATCATCAGAATAAGATAACAAGATTTCAAATAAGTCAATATTTCATTTTGATGTTTTAAGAATGAAATGCTGTTTTCAAACATATTACTTTTTACTGTTTGGAAGAAAGATAGCAATATTTTTGTCTTTTTACTCTTCCAAAAATACTGATTTCCAACTTTGCTTTCATTTTCGCCACTGACTTGAAAAAGCAATTATTTTTTCAGTTCTAGTAAGAGCATGCAGCCGTCATGAACACTGAACGGAGGGATATCAAATAATCAAGTTGTCTACCTGAATACCTCCTTTACCTCCTCCTTAATTACCTGAATTCTGATGTTTTTTCCATGAACAAAAATAAATCCATTTAAGATTTATGTCTATATAATAATGTTAAGAGACTATAAAGGTGAAGTTACTGGTCCGTAACTGAAATAAAAGACACGGTGCAAGGCGAGAAGTTACCACACCATATACTTGCTTTTCATCACGTAGCTAAGAGAATGAAGCAACACCCAGCTGAGTGTGACGACACGTGCCACAGGTCTCCGACAGCCTTCTGCGCCGGTGGTTAAGCACAGGGCTCGAAGAGCACGGCACGCCTGCTGCGCAGTTGCAACGGAACATCCTTACCAAGAGCAGCTTTGCAAGTGCAATGAAAAGTCCTCTAAAGCTTTGACCACTGCCACCCCTCCACACAAAGAGAGAAAAGACCCAGAGAGACACCGTCTTTGTATCGCCTTCCTCTCTTCACGCACAGGTTGCAAGAGGACTGACCGAGAAGAGCAGCCCACAGCCACCCTCGCACGCCGCCCGCGGAGGCTGGCGACAGCCAGAAGCCTTCAGCCTCCTCACCTCCCGCACCCCGCGCTCCTCCTGCTCCGTGCGACCGCCCCCCTGTACCCTTCAGGCGGAGTCCCTCTGCCTTGGAGGTGACAGGGAGAAGCAGGACTGCGATGGCTGTTCAGCTCATTCCCCTGAAGAGAGGGGTCAAATAGGAGTCTGCAGCAAACGACGTTCATTTTTTCCCTCATCTCACCCGTACCCGTTCCTCTCCCAAGTGACGAAACAGGCTCAGCGGAGAAAAGCTGCAGAGCTGTTACATGAGCGCACTGTTTCACAAGAGCCACCTCGCTCTGAACCAAAACAGCAACTGCTGTGGAGGGAGATCAAGACTGTAAGCTCCCTTAACCAAACTCACATTAAACCAGAAATCTACACGTACTTCAAGCCACCTTCACTGATTTCTGTTCTACCTTAAGTCTGAAAGTTCAAGACAACTTAAGAAGCCCGAACTTGTAACAAGAGGTCCATTTTGCTCACACCTCTAATTTCCAGCTTCTCAATGTTCACGTAGTTTCTCATTTTTACGAGAGTAAGAACAATTCTTGAGTTCAGGATCCAGAGGAAGATTGCTGAAAAGTTAGATGTGCCATCCCAGGGGAACAGAGATCACTAGAGAAGAGGCCTGTGGGACAATCGGCAGCAATCTTACGTAAAATTAAAGCAATAGTGATAAAATTTAAACCCAAAGCCCTCATTTGGGAAAGTGGAAAGACTGCCTGACAGACTGCAAGCAAGGAAAGAAACCATTTGGTAAATGTTTTCAGCAAATGAGTGTTTAGATTTGTTTACTCAAACATACATTTGAATTTATGAATGTGCATATACACACATGCACACAGAAACTAATATTTAAGGCTGAATTCTGAAATTAGCTAACGCTTTGGGATTGCAGAGTCAATGGGCATGCCGAGGATGACGAATGGAAGAGACGTTACTCAAACCAGAGGTCTATAGGTTTTTCCAATTGAGCTGCAATGGCATCGGGGCGGGGGATTAAGCTGCTGCTAAAGCAACAGAGCAGCTCGGAAATGTAATTTCAATAGCAGGTGAGAAAAATGCATGATGAAAACCACAATTTAGTTACTTTTGCTGTTTATCTTTCAAAATGAGCACTTCGATATGTTTTTGAAGAGTATATACAAGATTATACAGAGTTCCCGTTTGCTCTGGGGTGCAGGGGACAGATTCTTCCCTGCTGCTCCGGATGCCCAACAAGACCACTGATCCGGGACAGCCCTGTTACCCTGAGCGGTGCACGAGGTCAGGTAAATGATTGCAGGTTCTTTCGTGATATTATAACCTACACATTCGGAGAGGGAAGTTCATGGCAATCCTGACTCACACAGATCCAAGGGGTCAGAAGGGCTGTCAGGTCTAACAGGACCGGTCACCCGAATGGGACTGCAGAATGCCGTAGCCCGACCGCATGCAGAGGCACAGTCTGTCCTGCCAAGGCACCCCTCCAACTCTGCTGGGAACATCCCAGCTCCGCTCCAAACCCGCTGTGGAAAGCGGCCAGTTCTGTTTGGCTCGAGGACACGTTGCTCTCACTGCCCCCACTCCCTTTCTCCAAAATTAGGAAAAAAGTTAGGAAAACAAGGATGGGAATTTCAACATGGAGAGACTCTTTGATGCTGTTATTAAGAGCTAAAGCCGCAGTGAACAGAACTATCAGAAAGGAACCATTTATATTGGATCTAATATTTCTTAAAACAAATATGCAGTAGCATCAGGAATTTCACTGACAAGGAAATGAGAAATGGCATGAAACTGTGCAAAGCTTACTTGCACAGGGACAGACCAGGCAATCTTTGGCCAGCAGGAAAGCGCTCGGCAGGAACAGTTGCCAGTGGCTCTCCAGCAGATTTTCTTCGTGTTGGCACCTCCTAGAATGCGGCCGGCCTTTACAAGTCAGACTCTTCAGCAGTAAGAAACGAATGGCCTGAAATAAGGTAACCGCTAGAACGTGTTCACAAACGCCCGTGCAAACCCGTGCGCTTTCGACTCTGCAGATTACGGGAAGAGGAAACATGCCTGCCAGAAGTGGCGACGGCTCCGCAGCCCCTGCTCGCAGCCCCGCAGACACCCCGCGGGTTTGCGCAGAGTTCCGAGCGCCGCATCTGCAGGGCGCTGCGCCATCACAGGCGCTCTGCTTTACGTCTGTCAGACGAGCATGACGGATACGGACTGATTTCTGTGCCGACCTTCCTGTTAGTGTGACGCTGCCTAAGTCAGCACGGCCCTTTACGACCTGCTCTGAAAAATCTATACTCGAGCCGCTGAAAGACAAACCTTCTCCTGCTCTCCGTTCCTGAAAGCTCTGCTTTGGGCAGCAGCGACGACATGGGAAGCAGGGGAGGAGCACGGGGCGGCGGTACCTGAGCCTGGCCCCGTGGACACACCAGCGCTGTTCGCCGCGGTAAGAGCACCGCGCAGGACATCACCACCTCAGCAAATCGTTACCCTTGTGACTCCAGGTACTTTTCCCACTGCCCACATAAATGCAGCCTGTTTAACGATCTGGTGCCAGGACACCACTCCATACGGGTCTGTTCGGTGTAAATGCTTAAATTTGAAGCTTAAGATTACTCAAAGGAAGTGAGCCGCTCTTGGCAAAAAAGAGAAAGGGAGCCAAACGTGAGTACTTCCCCAGCAAAACAGCCTTGCCGTGATGAAGCCAAGACTGTCAACACAGATTAAACTGATCAAGGCATTAGTACCTTCCCGGAGTCTGTAAAAATAAAGGCGGTATATAGCCGTGGTGCCAAGGGAAAAAACCTTCAACTCCTTGACTTATTTCTCTGCATCACACAAAGTACCTACAGAAAGACAGATACTTGAAAATACAGCCCAAATTGTCCAAGGGAACAATCCAGCATTTCCATGATTCGCAGTGTTTGGTTTATGAAGTCCAGGCTCAGACTGACCACCTTCCTTTCAGCAGCCTGTGCAGCTGGTAACGGGGCGGTTCGGAGCGCGAGGTCCTTTGGGGCGAGGAAGAGAGTTCCTGATTGCAAAAACTGCCACTTGGGAGAGGCAGCAGCCAGTCCAGTTTCTCTCCTTGGCAGCACTCAGAAAAAAGGTTATGTACACTTACACAATTACTGTTAGCAGCTGAAAAAGGATATACGCACTCTTCCTCACGCCCCCCCCACCCACCCCCCGAGC
>JAVKLA010000084.1:42644976-42658315 GCA_034782735.1 Sagittarius serpentarius
CGACTGAGCAACAACCGAAACCGTCAGGGTGTTATCAACGTTCTTCTCATCCTAAACCCAAACACAGCGCTGTGCCATCGGCTGGGAAGACAAGTCACTCTCTCCCAGCCAAAACCAGAACATAGGAATTTGGAGAGTCACATTATACCGTAATTTGATGTCCCCTTTGTAGCCAACCTGCCTTTTCCACAGGATAACCAGGATTATCTCTCTGTGGTAGTTTCTCAGTCTATCCACTGGCCAGAAAAAAAAGGCCAGAGTAACACATCTGTTTTCAATGGGAAATGTGTTACTCATTCTCAGTAAGTGAGTGAATGAATACACACGGGGTTTAGCCCCAGAATAATTCTGAGAAATGTTGCAATATCAAAATTTTAATAAGCATTAAGAGCATGGATTTGCAATAAATGATCATTGCTGTTTATTAACTGAAGGTTGATTACAGACATTTGTTATGTTTTGTAACACCTACACTGACCAGCTAGTTCCAGTGCTGGTGCAGACTTTCTGCAGGGTCTCCAGCAAAAGACTCAAGATTCTCAAGCCAAAGCTGCAGTGGCTTCAGTGTATTTGCAATTGCAATAATGCAGTTGAGTCCACGAGGCGCATCATCTCTGTGGCTCAGGTTTCTCCATTACAGCACAGCCAGTCCCCCTTCTCACTGGATGTTATGAAGTGAAAACTATCTCTAACTATAATTCGCTAAAACCTTTAAAATTCATTTCTGACTAATAATAATAGTGCAAGCTAAGCAAGTAACTCTCAAACCACTTCTCTAAATGTTACATAGGCTCCAAGAGTCTGCATTTTGCCTATGGGAAAATGAAGACGGGAACGGGAAGTGACTTGCTGCTTTGCACAGACCAAGTTAAAAAGGCAAATCTGAATGTCAGTACCCGCGGACTTCTAGGCAGTTTTCACTCCCGCAGCTCAGACTGCTTTGTGGCCCAATCAGTACAAAAGCATTTTGGAAAGTGCATCCCATCGCTTTCTCATGTGTAAAAACAACAAACAAGCTGCAAGAGAATCTGCAGCCATTGCCAATCACTAACACAGCTGAGTAAAATACTCAGAATATTAACAAAACTGAAAATACTGCTAGGATTTGACCAAGGACTGGTCAAAAAGGACTGACAAAAAGCCTTCATAGAAATAGCCTCAGAAGGTGAATGGTATCAAAGACTAAAGATCCATAACCCTTACTTCTCAATAATCCCAGTGATTAGCAGCCAGCTTTTCCTGTCCCAGCCCATCACAGGCTGGCATCCTTCAGCAAGCTTCTTGTAGCATTTTCATCTAAGACACAACGTGCAAGTATCACCAAGTTCTGCATCCCTTACGCTCCCAGGGACGCAGCGGGGAACAGGGGCTGTACGTGCGCAGCAAGAGCTGCCTTCCAGAGAGGCTGCTGGGGAGGCCACACAGGCAGCGGGGCAGAGGGAAGGTGGGCAGTTGCCAGATCCTGGGAAAAAAGGGTTCCTTGGAAGCCTGCGTTCAGTGTGTTAGTTTGGGGCTTCATCCAGCTTTCACGGGAGTCGACGCAAAGTGTCCCCGAGGTGAACCACACACCTGCACCACAGTTCAGGCATAGCACGAGGGCTTTTCACCCTTAGTAAGCAACACACAACTGCCAGGTTTTAAGTCCAGACTGAGTCTAGATATAGAGTAATTCTGAGTGACACAGACAGTGCACCGAATTTTGAAGTAAAGGTATCTTTGTCTGCAGTTTTGTTAACTCTAATAAAACGCAATTTTGCGGGGAAAAGGGTATTCTTAAAATTGTGAAATGCATTACAGAAGATTTGGCTTCTACAAAACTGAAAAATCGACTTCAGAAGGAGTCTTACTTCAAGCCACAAAGAGGCAAATATAAAATTATCACAGTCTGTATTTAAGTGGAAACTCTGATTTCCTGAGAAACTTCATCCCTTCTGCAACCCTGCTACAAGCAGGAACTTTTACTGTCATCCCTGCTGTAATCCTGCCACAACTAGAAACTTTTACTGTTTTTCCATAGACTGAATTCTTTCTGGCTAGAAACATAAACTCTGGCTTTAGTTCCCTGAGCAAGTTTATTCTAGATGATCACAAAACCAACGTGAAAGTGGAGAGCCCTGCAGAGTACTTTGCTGGCAGCCACTTCCAGAAGCGCACTGGCCATTAATTACAGCAGCCTTATGACACAACACGGCTGCGATTTCCCACTTGCAGTGCACATCCAGGAGGGAAGAGCCACCGGGCTGGGGACTGGCCTGACCCCGGGCAGGGGCTCTCCCCATCCTACTTTCTGGTTGCTGCTGGGGAGACGAAGGTCACCTCCTGCCCGGCAGGGACCCCCGGCACGGCGCAGGAGGCTGGCTCCCACAGGGCAGCAGGGAGGAGAAAACATTCTCGGCTTCTTCAGCGGGCCAGTAGACCCAGGCCCTCGGTGTCTGACCCTTTGCTTATCGACATCTTAACGGCCACTCTCGGTACCTCGTCCCGAAGCGCAGCCACCAGCAGCAGACGCTGCCTGGCTGGAGGCCTGGCACGTCCAGCCCCAGGGCTCCTCTCGCCGGAGAGCCTGCCTCCGATATTTTTCTGTGCCAGCCCCTGGAAATTAGACATTTTCTGCATTTAGTTCCTTTGCCCCTTCAACAAAAAGCAGGGAAGGGCCTGAAAGCCTTTAGAGTCAGTGGATTTACACCAGGAGTGGGTTTGATCCAGCCTGTTTTCCCAGGCTTTGCTAGCCTCCGCCTGGCCTCCCGCCAGTCCTCCCCAGACACCTGCCCGCTGCCAAGGGCCTGTGCGACCCAAGGGCGCAGCAAGGTCGGCCCTTCCTTTTGTCAGATTTTCAGAAGAAATCAGAAATGAGAGCTAGACCCCAGTCAACCACCAAAGCCAAGAAAACTACTGTCTCTGGGAATGAGCTGATGTGGCAGACATGTCATTCAGACTCCCTGGCTCGCCTTGGTCTCGCAGCAAAAGTTATTGAAAAAAAAAAACCCTACATCTGGAAATGTAATGCAGCCTCCTGATGACTCCGAAGTACACCAGGCACCTACAAGCAATTTAAACACAACCTCTTTGCGCAAGTGGAAAAGGCTCGCTCCTTTTAGCACATTTCCACAGGCGCGGGAGGAAAACCTCCACGTGATGCCCCGGGCTCTCCTCCACAGCAGAGGAAGGATTGGGCAGCAAGACGTCCCCGAGAGATCCATGCCCACGCAGAGGACGCATCTGCCGCTCACCAGCGTTTGCGCGCCGGCCAGCCGGCACAGCCTCGGCTCCTGCCTCACGCTCGCTTCAGCGTGTCAGCAACGGGCTAGTAATGGTTTTGTAGTCACAGCCGAGGGACTTCTACCCCACACATGTAGAATGATAGAATCATTTAGGTTGGAAAAGACCCTTAAGTCCAGCCGTGAACTGAACACTGCCAAGTCCGGCTGGACACTTCCAGGTGGAGGGCAGCGGGGCTGGGAGCGGGAGGAGCTGCGTGCAGTGACAAAACACCCCCAACATAAGTTTACAGCATTTTCTTCTGTTTAACAAAACCATTCTTCGTGTGCAGCGTGCCCAGAGAGGCTGTGGATGCCCCGTCCCCGGAGGTGTTCAAGGCCAGGCTGGATGAGGCCCTGGGCAGCCGGATCTAGTGGGTGGCCCACGGCAGAGGGTTGGACTAGATGATCTTTAAGGTCCCTTCCAACCCAAGCCGTTCTGCGATTCTACGATTCTATGATTTCTGGATAGACAGATTTTTCTAGAAGAACTTTTTGCTGAAAAGCAAAGCAAAACGGCGGTCTAGAGTAGCAGTCAAGAAGCAGGAACCAGAAAACAGGGTATGCTGTGGATTTAAAAACACCCATGTTAAAGAAAGCGCACTGGAGGAGTGTAAAGCATGACTTAAATTAGAGCCGTTAGCAGGAAGAGCACCACCACTAGCAGACACCTGCACAGTTAAGATTAATGTAACTGTCATATTAAGGGACTAACAAAACACCCAACAAACCCACGGGACACCAACAGGTCTACAGAACTCCTTGGATCAGCCAGCTGACGTCACCAAAACAGCGAGATTTACACCAGGAAGTTCTGACCTGCGTATTGACTTCAAGCACAACTAACAAGTACTTGAAGTGCAGCCTGTGAGGCAGGAAGACGACCTGTTGATTTTGCTCTCATTCTTGCTTTCTATCTGGTTTTTTAAAAAGCTCATCCTGTAACCTGAGCCACAAAACCCCTCGTATACCTGGGGCATACAACAGCATCTCGGAATGCACTGTGAAAAACACAAGTATTGTCATGCTTACAGGAGTTTGTGTCTAAGGGCTTAAAATAATATAGAAAGATTTTAATATGGTGCTATTGTAAGGAAATAATTTTCCACGTTTTAATCCCTATTTTTAGCTATAGGGACAGTGATGTGGATTAAAGGACCACCCATACTTTTTTTTTAATTATTTGCACTTCACATGAAATTGCTCCCTGGCTTATCTGTCAATGACTTCAAATACTTGTTGTAATTCTCCGTTACTGGGAGCTGACTGCTGTAACCCTTGTTTCTGGCCTCCGAGGTTTAGGCAGACCGATTTCTGGTAGGTTCCTCCCTCCGAAAGCTCCCTGACCTCCTGCCTTCAGCTGTTCGCCCGGGCTGCCGGCGGCTGGCAGCCGGAGCTGCTCTCCCAGGGTTGTCCCCTTTGAGGACAGCAGTTGCTGCCAATGTTTGGTCTGGCTTCTTAGCCCTTAGAAACTGTTTGTCCGTTCTGGATTCTTTGTAGTTCCTTCAAGGGCTCTATCCTCAGAACACTAAGCCAGAGACCTGGCAAAACACCAGTCCTTTTTCCGCCCCCCTTGATTAACTTTAAGAGAAAATGCCAGCCACATTTATAGCCAAAGCAAACATTTTTCTGTTACTGTTATGTTTAGCGTCTTAAGGGCTGACCCATGAAAAAACGTTCAATGCTGACAAACAGGAGGCCAGAGACATACTACATAAACCATGCTCTAAATTAACTACTTCAAATTTTGACAGAGTTCCATGACACTTGCAACTTAAAAGGACGCCTTCTACCCCTCCCCCGATCGGGGGAAAAAAATACCCAAACCAAACCCAAATCCACAGAAGCAAGCAGAAGTCCAGGCTAGAGATAAGTGGTCACAGACAAACAGAAGGGAAAGGGCCCTCCCAGGTCACCAAACTTCGCGCTGCGGCACCCAGCCTTACACCAATATATTTCAAGAAGAGACACAGCATCTTCTGAAGAAAAACAAGGAAAAATCCTACCTGAAAAAACTGAGCCAAAGTGCCAGGAACTTCAAACTCCAGTTCAGTGGGACACAATTCCCACAAAAGCTCAAGTTTCTCACTCTCTTAAAGTATTAGTCCCTTAAAATCATTCAGGGTAATTACTTCAGAAATGGTAGATGTCCTTAAATATCAAAGAAATGTGATTCTCTCTCTGAACAACGGCAGACATGCTATGAAAAATCTGAAATATCAACTGACGTGTTGAATAAAGCCTAGTGACAGCGCAGCAAGAGGAGAAGGCAGTCATACCCGACTCTACTCACACCTCACCTCAGACTTGGCAGGAAAATGCAAGGTAGAAATAGGAAACAGTATTATCCCTTTCAATCCCGTTTACACTTACCAGTGATGACTTCTGCTTCTTACCCCCTTGCTCATCATTCCACACTTTTTGTTAACAATTTTTGGGCAAAACATTTTAAAACACCTTTAAAAACACTTGAAAAGGCTTTCACACTCTATGAAGGTTTGTGCTAGCTGGGGGGGGAGCGAAGCCTGGGCAGATGTGGACACAGACCAGACCATGGATGCTGAGAAGGTCTGGGGAACCAACGCAAGTCCTCCAGCCCCTTCAGCCTGCTCCTTGACCTGGTCTTCTCCACTCCCTTCTATCTCACCTTGTGTCAATACCACCAGGCAAATTTAGAGAGAAATGGCTTTTCAAGCATATGCTAAAAGATTTGTCACATTAAACAATTTCCCAGTGAAAACAAGTATTGTTAGCAGTGCTACGGCTCAGAGTCCGAGTGGTGCGTTGCTGCTAGTAAGCCTGAGCAATGTGCCTTGAGCAAAAGAAACACAGAATGAAGAAAGACATTACCAGCTGAGTATCAACTAAATAGGCAAAGGTTTCCTTGAGCCTAGACACATATAGCAAGAAGTGCGATAAGAAATAGAGTTGATAGTTATCTACGACAGGTCACAGCATATTTCGTGGTAGAAAATGTTATTGAATATAAGCACAGTAGTAATAGCAAAGTCTGCAGAAAGAGGAAGTGTGCACAGCAGCTTCTAAAGTTACTACAGCAGCATACACCTAAGTGAAGGAATGTGAGAGTTGGCAGATTTCATAAAAATGTTTAATGTCTCCTCACAGAGAGCTCAGCCAGATGTCAGTATTCAAGCCAAGATGGGCAAGAGTCCTGTTACGTTATTCCTAGCTATTAGAAACCACTAGCTGAGAACATTTTGCTGGTACATTGCAATTCTAGATTAATAACTCCCTTAAGTAGAGAGAATGACATTCATATAATAGTTTTGTGTTCCCAACAGCTAATTTCCAAAAGCCATGGGGGGAAGAGAAGAGGGGGCAGTGGAAAGGAGAAAAAAGCACATTTTCCTTGCAAACTAAAGCAGTAAAGTCAGCAAGACTCTTTAAGTGTCTTGTAAAGTTTTAATACATGATTCTTCAAGCCGGTTGAGGAGCTGCCTGCATGAGGCAATTGTACGGGCATAACTAGAAATGCAATACTGAAGTAACAAACAGGCTGTGTGGCCACAATTTCAGCTGGAACTGCAGCGCTTCCGATTTGTACACGTGGAATAATTAAGGCAAGAATGACTTCACATAGAGTGCTCCTAAAGATTTAACAGGAAAATAAGGGCTTCATCAGGAAAATAAAGAATTACCACCCTTCTATAGATAAGCATAGGCCTCTCCATCAACACCTACAATATTATATCATTTCTATATTTCTGTAGAACCTCAGTTTGACAGGTTTGAAACTACTGACGAGATCAGTACCTTCACAAAGCACAAAGTGGTGTTTTCAATTTATGCAAATCGTATGCTCCTTTACTGCAATGCCTAGAACGAGCTACTGAGATGTGTGAAAAGAAGGGGGGGTCAGGGATGGAAATCCTTCTTCCTTCAGCTGAGTCCAATTGCCCAAGCATTGCTACGGATGGCATTTTCCCTTTGCAGCACTAACTGTGGTTGGAATGAAATGTAGTTTGGAGACAGACAGTAATCAAGTATTTGAGAAAAGCATTGCAACTATACCAGGATAAACTAGAGCTGTTGCCTCTCAGTTCACAGTGCACATAAAATGGGATCCCCTCACTAACAAGCTAACACACTGGTTTTAATGGTTGCATGCATTTTTGTGGCAATTCAGCAGTTGTTTCTCATAAGATAATTAAATACGTTTGTTTAAATGAGAATGTTGGCAAGAATTTTAGTAACGGATAGAAAAGAAAATTTCATTCACGTGGTTTTGGATGAAACAGTCCACCAAGTCTTGAGAGATTCATGCACAGCAGAACAAACACAAGTCTCCCTGCCGCTAATGTTCAAGTCATCCATTCCCTAAAACACTGCTCGTGCACAGTCACTACTGCAGGCGCTCAGCTCGCACGGCAACGTGTGAGCGCAGCTTTAGCTGTCCCTTGAAACATCAGCAGTCATTTCAGTGCAGGCAAGGAGGGTTACAGCCATCTTTTGCTACCAATTTATCTTCAGGAAACTGGTGCAGGATACAAGATAGCAGTATACTACCACTGACATCAACACAAACCGAGTTCTAGCACTTTTAGAGGGTAGAAGGCAGCGGAGCACCAAGTGTTAGCTTCTCAGCAAAAAAGTCACTTACGTAGTCTACTTAATAGCATTTTTTTCAAAGAGAAAAATATGATATAACGATGTTTAAGGCATACACTATGTTTCTCTACCCCTCTCTCAGATGGATATTTTTGAACCTAGTAAACGATCTTTTAGCCAAACTAGCGATTTTCAGGAACACTTAAAACAACTTGATCCAAGACCATTCCTACCACAGTCCTTGTTTTCAGCCTGTAACTGATGTCACTGTATTTCTTTCAGCCACACTTTGAAGTTTCCCCATTTGCACCTATTTGCAAATCCACCCGACGCGGGCGCTGCCGGAGCCCCGCTCCGCAGCGTCCCGTCGCACCACGGCAGGCTTGAGCTCACCCCCTTGGTCAGGGGGACGCCGTCGGTGAGCAGAGGGACGCCAGCGCGCGGAGCGCAGGCTGCACAGCTGCCGGGGGCAGACGCACCCCTAAGGGCACCACCTTGCTTAACTTCATCTTGTCCCGGCCTGAACGTGTGATTATCAACTATAAACCATGTGTGAAAGTCAGAAATGGTGGAAGAGCTTTATTTCCGGGCTACAGCTACATATCGTATGTTCAATTCCAGGGAAATTTAATGTAGGTACCACAAACTGTGCTTGGATTGTCCCGTAGCGTCATGCTGACTGGGGGCCTAAGTACACACGGAAAGGAGCAAGTTACCAGAATTTACCCACGTGACCAAATCCATGAAAGCACCAAGGAAGAGACATACTGATCCAAACTGTATGAGCTCAGAAAGAAAGGGGAGAAGGCTATTTACCCTCTGCTCTTTGCTCTCCTGCCATTTGGTTTGGCACAAAGCACGGCTTTCCTCAAGCTGACGTGTAGTTTTCATGGTTTGTTAAAAGCCTCTTTAGTTCTGAATGCACTTTAAATGTACTTTTCCCCATATTTATCCAGATAGTTGTTTTATACAAGACACTGGCAATCATTTTGCAAGCACAAGGGAGGTGGATTGGTCATGGTGCACACAATAAACGTTCACGAATACACTGAAAATTTTAAAGCGTTACAGTATGGTTCATACAGAAACAGAAATCCCAATTATCACGAAACCAGCAGGGAAATGAAATGTTGACGTGTTTCACAAAGAAACCAACTATGATTTTCTTAGATATCATTTCTTTATGTCTTATCCAACAACATGCCTCAGCTGCCATCCGAATTTTGGTTAGAGCAGTTGAACAGTGAAAGACAGCAATTTGTAGCAGCTCCAGTAATTCTGATACACACCAATCACTCCCAGAGTCTTGTTTCTGTCCTCAAAGCATTACTAAGATCACCTGAGCTACTTTCAGAGATCAATTAAGGTATTTTGAACTCAACATACATGTATATAAAATAAATATTTTGATCTCTAACTGTTTACAGTCAGTTTAAGTTTCAAAATCGTATCACAAGCTGATGGGATTTAGGCAATGGATCTTGCATATGAAATTTAAGTGCTGACTGCTGCATACGTGGCAGTAACCACAGGAATTACAGTGAAGAACAGGAAACTACAGAAAAACTAGCACAGAATAGTGTTAGACGCCTAGGAAAGTAGAGGGGAGGAGGCCTAAATGAGAAGAGTCTTAAACTTCTCAGTGCAATGGCTTAACAAGTTTAAAAGTATGTTACGTTCAGCATTCCGGAATTCCCTGCTGACTGTTGCTTCTGTACAGTATTTTAGTTTTAACACAAAACTACAGCTTCTAATATTGGTGAATAGAAAAATAATGAAGAACAGTGTGTACATCCAGAAAGACAGTGAAAATTTCCACATTCACTTGTCAAGCCAGTTCAGAAAGGAAATGAATCTAAAACATTCCCTCTGTACAGCATCCCACGGTCCTGGTCAGAGCTACTGAACACATTATTTGAAGGAACCGATTTGTGAAGCTTTCATTGCAAAAATCTTTGCACTTCCGTGTCTGATTCAGAATACTATTCCCACAGTCGCACATGAAATCAGACACTTGCACATTCAAACATTTCAGCTATTCTCAAACTCAGCAACTCTGCACATCAAACATGTTTTCCTACTTGCGCAAAACAAGGTGTAAAACAGTAAGGTTTTGAAAGAAAGCTCAAAGAAAGCTTAATCTGATTCTACCTAATGAACTAGATTTTTGGGTAAAGTATCACGTATCCAGCAGTTCTGCTGAGCTGGTTAAATGTGTCACCCACCTTTATGCACTGCACAGAAAACAAAGAAATCAAACTGTAGGAAGGCTGAGCTTAACTGGAACAAAGCCGATGACATTTGCATGGCACATGGGGATCCATCCTGCAGAGTAGGGATTTTTAAGCAGAAAACCAAGTGCCATTCTCAAAAAAACCTCAAGTCTCACTTGAAGCCAGTTCCTTTTTAAATGCTAAATTTCTACACCCTATTAAAACTTATTTCACCTTTTTATGACTTTATTGCTAATGACAGTGATATGATTTTAAATACTAGTGATCCTGAAAGTTGTTTAAAAATCCCATTTATGCTTCAATAAAACTTTCCCACTCAGACTCTCCCTGTAAGGCTTGCGTGACAACCTGTCTGTAATTTACAGCTGCATTACTCATTCGGTAACAGGTCTACAGGGAACCTCGCCGGCCGAGTTCCTTCCCCACAACACAGTTTGCTTTGAAGTTTTCAGCCACAGACCTGGGGTCTTAGTCCATGCGTACTTGTTTAGCTGCGCCAATAAATCATGCTGCTTCAGCCTCCCTGTTACAGAACTGTCTCTTGTCCACAGTGATTTATTAGAAAAACAGTGAAGTCACTTTATATACTTTTTCTCATTAAGATCTTTATCTTTTTTTATTAGTCTGAAGTTTCTGAAGCAAACACTTGAAGGAGTAATTGTCTTGCTCACATTTTCCTTTATTTAACTTCTAGGACCACTAAGTTGACGTCAGTTTGCTGATATACCCTGCAAAATCAATGCTATGATTTTGCAAGCACAGCATTTGGATCTAGTACAGCGAGTGACACTCTGAGACACAGTACTTCCCCAGAAACAAACACAAACGGCTTCTCGGCACCTAATAAGCAAAACCATCTTGTAGATGTTTTTGTTTTTCTACCTTGTATCACTCCTATACTCCAGCTGCTGAAAGCAAGTTTTCCTGAGGTTACTGTTCCTCTTAGAACCATAAGGATATATTTTACTGTCTTTTTAACACATGGAAGAAAATTGTGAAAATTGTTGCGCACACACACACACTGCCTATCTCAATATCAAGATAAACAAATAACTCCAGTTCAATACTTGAACTGCAAGACCTTCAGGGCAGATACTGGCTCCAAATATTTTTTACACTGCTTATTACGGATATGTGAGCTTATTACAGATATTAGAGTACTTCTCTTGCTTTGAAAATAATTTATCCATATGAAATAACACAGGGTTTCATCTCCGAGCATTTCTACCCACCATAAATTTAAGCGCCGTGAAAAAAAAAATAAAAATCTAGATGCCGTTTCAGCTTCCCCTGTGGCACCCGAAGCACCAAGCTAAGTGGTGGTCAGCCCTTGCACAGGGCTGTGAAGGTTACAGAAAGCCCGGCCACGAAGGCGGCAGCTATGGGGAGCTTGCACCCTCTCGCAGTCAGGAGAAGACAGAGGGGCAGAGCTGGCCAAGATAAGGGTACGAGATCTTTATAAGGCTCCTCCAGCTGACTGGAGTCGATGGCATTTGCTAGATATATTTAATTTCATTTATACTCTCAAATATATCCAGGCACTTTCAGTCTCTCAGAACAGAGAGCACTCACGTAAACGTCTGCAGGGGGGGTGGGAATTGGAGTGCTGGCAGAAAGTGAGCCAAATGTGTTTGTCAGAGGCACTTGGATTTGCAAAATTAAGTCCTGTACAGCCAATTCTGAAACCTTGGAAACCAGTGGGAGTTTACTTATATCATCACTGGATCAGAATTTGGTCCCTCATCCTTACTTATTATGACCTAGAAATTAAATCCAGCTCATGCACAACCAATCAGGTATTTTCTCTATGTAGTCACAAGGGAAAAGTCTTCAGAAAGAGCAGAGGAAGCAGTATGGCACACTTACTTTGGTTTAGAAGATTTGAATCAAAGTTATGAGGGGAACAGGAAAAGCCAACAAAAGACCATCCGTAAAGGAATGTCAGGTGGAACAGAGGCTCAGCGTAAGGGAAAGCGTAACATGTTTCAACAACAAAGAAAACATAAGCTCCATATTCTTACACTACTTTCCAAAGCACCTGCATTGAAAAGATTTGATCTGTTTGGTGCCTCTGCCAGATGTTTCTTACTCTTTTTACGGTAGGGATGGGTGAGAACGAGCAGAGTGCATCTCCTGGGTCAGAGCAGCCTGCACAGGAACGCCTGCATTCCCTCTTGCCTCCCTTGGAGGCAACCCGAGCTTCACAAAGCTCGGCACAAATGCTAGTCAATCACGGATTAGTGCAGTTCCCCACAATTTTCAATATGTGAGAGTAAAAAAAGTTCTGGTTTGGGTTGAGCAAACAATTGCATTCAACTCCAAGTGCTTTGTTGTAAACCAAGCAAATTTTTAACCATTTTTCAGTGAAGAAGTCATGAAAAGATTACAGGAATTGGAGAACAGTTTCTGTCACGAAATCCAAATAATCCACAACAGAAAAGTTCTGATAAAAATTGTGCCATGCTGACGTGTTGGCAGCAGAGCTGTCCTGTCAAAAGCCAGGCGAGAACCTTACCCGCTGTGAAACCAAACCTCCGCTTGAGGTGTTACCAAAATGGAGGTACAGAACAGGCAGGCTCAGCCTTCCTGCCGGTGGCTAACCATAGGCAGCGACGTGCACAAAGGGCAGCTTGTTACTCACTCAGGCACACGGCTGCTTCTCCTCCTCTGGCCGGCAAGGTATGTTAACCTACAAGTGTCCAGGCCGGAGAGCTCCGGGCAGAGCAGCTACGAGGAAACGCAGGGGAATTTACACCAGCGTGTGCTCTCAGCAGCGTTTTGTGAACACGCTGGCCTCACCCTTCCTATCAGTTTCCCGTGGGGCTGTGAAACAAGCTGTAAAAGTCTTAGTCGCCTTCAGAAGTGTTTGTTAACTTTGGGTTTACGTATCTGGAAGATAATTACCAAATTTTGCTTGTGAACAAAATATTGGTAGTGCCACTCCTCAGTGCAGCAATGAAGCCCTTTGTAAGTCAATGTAGTTTTATTACCACTGGGTGAGATAATCTTGTAAGCTTCCAGAATATCAAAGTAAGCAAAGCTCAAAGTTGCGAAAGCCAGAAAGTGTTTATGTGCACGTACGTTTAATTGCAGAGACTGCAAGACTTTCCCCTTCCTGTTCCACAACCATTTAACCGCCTCTCCCAGCTAACATCTCCATACACTTAACTTGCTTTTCAAGCTTTCTGATCATTCTCTTCAGTTTCCGTTTAAAAAGTGCTGCTGCCCTTCTGGGCTCAGACCTTCCCACCCACCCCCACCCCCCAGGAAAACCCCCAC